>VCAZ01000075.1:1392500-1905000 GCA_005784505.1 Bagarius yarrelli | reverse complement strand
TGGGGTGGGTGTCAGTGGGGGGGTTGTGATTAGGGATCTGTAATGAGGATGTTTCGACTTCTACCAGAGGGATTTCCGCCATGTCTTCATAACTGTTAGTCACTGGCAAACAAACAGATCAGGATTATTTGTTAGTTTTAAATATTTCTAAACTATGATTTACAGTTCAAATTCAGTCTGAAAGCATGAGTGTGGGCGAGGAACATAGAAATGGAAAAAAAATAAACAAAACAGAAGATAAGTAGGAAGTGATACCAAAACAGGGTAGTAAAGAGAAATTTATTTGCGATTGACAGGAAAGACCTGAACATATGCTCATTTACTGGAATACAAATATATAGAAGTCGCTTTTTAGTAGCTAAACGAAAATAGTCCAATCTAACATTCAAACATTTTTACGTTAGTCGCGTGCCAAACATGTCTACATTTAAACTACTATTGCAATTTTAGTATTGGCATTTTGAAGGATTTTGTGTGACTACTTTTGTTTAGTGTAGTATTTCTCAATAGACTGGTTCATTAGCCCCCCTCAGTGGATGTTCAGACACGTCCTTGTCCCTTTACCTTAAAGTTTGACAGGGGCATAAATGGGCTGACCACTTTTTTTTAGGAACACCCGTATCCCAGGGCTTCACATCAACATCACAATGAAAAGAAGAGTCTATGGGATTTTAAACTATAAAAATTAGCTAACTTTACACTAGTCTTTACGCGGCCCCCTATTATAATGCTGCGTACCCCAGTTTGGGGCAATATTAGACAGACAAGGTCATCAGTTAGGGGTGACTATTCAACTAAATTTAAGAAAAGATTTTGGACAATCAGCTTTTTTAGTCAGAGCAGCAGAATGATGGAATTTAATACCTAGCTGTTTATATTAGTGTACAACATTTAGTATTTTTAGTATTGTACGGTATTTTGACTAAACATTGTATTTTTGTAACAACACATCCTGATTAGGGACTATAGATGTGAATTAGCTTTTTAGCTAACTCTGTCTCTGTTAAATAACTGAAATAAACTAAACTAAACCTTATCCATTGAGTTATGTTAAATTGCTGACATAAGTAAAACTTTAATTAATAGTTAGCTAAAGCAGGTAGTTTCCTAGTTAGTCTTCTATAAAAAAACGTCTTGTCGTTGATGTGACTTAAATAAATTTAACGGAGAAAATGTCGGTCCTTACAAGATTCTGTATCAAATTGGTTTCTCGGAGGCAGCGGAGGTCGTATATTTGCCTGAACAGTCTGCTTGTAAGAGTTGCTCCTGCAAAAAAAAACAAAAAAAAATGTCTTACGTCATAGAAGATCATTTGAAGAAGCTGATATGGTCTATACTTGTCATTTCTACTTACAATTCGTACTTTGAGTTAGTGTGATTGTTGGATGTTGTAGCATATTTGGTAGCTGAAAAAAAATAAGTAGTACTAATGAAGTTGTATAAGATTTACACACACACACACACACACATTGGCAGTTATGAAATTCTAAAATTCATTAAAAAAATTTAAATAAATAATAAATAAAATAAAGTTACAGTAGAGGTTGTACTTACTTCCGTGAATAATATCCTAGCTAAAAGAAATATGCTCTGAGAGCGATTTTCAAACATTCTGTTTTAGTTTTTGGAACGTGATTTTAACTCCCAAAAATGTCCAGTTTATTTAATGTTGGTAGAAGCGTTATTTATTAAATGGTGCTGTTCTAAGCTCGAGTTATCTCAACGTTATAAAAACATTCATCAAGTATGAATAGAATCATGTGGACGTTTGTATGTACGTTTTTCACTCAACATCACGAGAACGTATATAAACGAGGAATAACATTCTGAGAAACCTTCCCTGAACATTGTTTTAAACAAAGTTTTCTCTTAACATTTTGAGAACATTCAGAACATTGTTCTTAGAACGGTTTCTCTGGGGCTGCATAATATATGGTTTCGGCATCGATAACACGTGTATCTGCAATAGTCACATTACAGGATGTGCAATGTCAAGTGGGGATTATGGTTGATTGCTCTACAGGCCACAACACACGTGATTTGTAAATTAAATGCATACTTTAATAATCGAGCGAAATTTTATCATTTACACACTGTTTCAAGTTTTGTTACTAAAAAGTTTAAAGCATTCAATCAATCGGTTTAGTAGCTTTAATAATGATTATTTGTAGTTAATTTATACTTTTAATTTAATTTATAGTTAATTATTTAATCTCCAGAAAAACCCATAAAACACTGTTTATTTCATTTATATCTTTGTTCTGTTGTGTTTATGGATGATTATAACTTGTGTATTGTATAGATGCACTCCCTTCAAAAATCAAAATCACCTCAATCATTGTAAAATGATGAATTATTTTCCAATAGAGCTACTCAACACATTTGGGCCCTTTTTTTATATTGAAAAACTTAATATATATCCAATAAATATCCAATATCGTGCAGCCCTAGTTTTCTAAGAACATTCATCAAGTGCAGATAATATCATGAGAACATTCCCGGAACATTGTTCTAAAAACGTTTTCTCTTAAGAACGTAAAATCAACTATTTTAATTATTACTATTAATTAACTAACGTTATGAGAACGCTTCATGAGCATTATTTTGAGAAAGTTTTGTCCTAACATTTAAAGAACTTTCAAGGAACATTAGCAAAAGTTGTAACAGCTATAACACTATATACAATTTTCTATAAAATAACAACACTCTTACATTTGCTTCTCCTTCTTAAGCACTCGTTGACAATGATGAATACAGCGACTATCAGCACGGTTGATGTGAAGACCCCTCCTAAAATCATCCAGAGAAATATCCGAAATTCCATCCTGATGATTAAAAACACACAGAATTAAAAAAAAAAAAAAAAAACCCACAGTTGTAACGTTCTTTGTTGTTCAGCTTTCAAAACACAACACACTTTTTACTACATTATTTAAAATGCAGCTTAGTTCATTAAGTGCTGTAGAACAGTATGGCTATAAATATCATCTTCTTTGTTCCTCTTTCTGTGGCTCACCAGCACGCACAATTCTGAGAATTATTTGGCAACCGATCTGATGTTTCCTCTGTTTGCTATAAAGCTTCTCTTTCTTAAAAATGTTACAGCCGCCTCCTCTATATAGATAGACAGGCTGGGATATATTAGCTTAGTATTGCTTTGAAAGGACAAAAAAAAAAAAAACAGCAAGTCATACTTTATCTGTAACACACATTATCCTGTCTCACACGACAGGAAATAAAGTTATTTACATGATAAAAATTATTTGTGAGTCAAATAGAAAGTAACATTTTTGGAAGCCCAAAAGTGGATGAAGTGAATTAAATAAATAAATTATTATTTAAAAAAAAAAATACAAAAACATATTTTAATTAAAATGCACTTTAAGTAAATACATGCTGCCGATTCACGGCATATCACTGAATATTTTTAAAACATTTTTTTTTATTTTAAATTTTTTTCTTTTGTGTTTTTTTTTTTCCTAACTACCCAAGTATTTAAAAAAAAAAAAAATAAAAAATATATATATAAATGTCTTCACTATCTAAAAAATGTTCTTAAGTCCCTCTGTGGGAACTTTTAAATGGTTTAACCCTTTAACATTCCCGCACATAGTTCCTGGTGGACCCCTCTTTAGAGGTTGATAACTAAATATCTATGCAAGAACACATCTTCTTTTTGCTAGTTATAAAGGAATAAAAAGCAGACCTAGCTGTTTAGCAAAAGTATTGTTACAAATATTTCTCCATCATTTACCTTTGTTTTCTAGATGAATCGTGAAATGTCCATGACCAATTAACAAGTGTGTGACAGCAATAACATTAAAAAAAAGCTTCCTGCTGGTCTTTCTCAATAGAGATCACCCCTCCCACAAGAACTGGCTGCTGAAATCATACAGAAGAAGGATATTGCAACTGTAAGCATGTGCACAAATGATTTAAAAAAAAAAAATCAATACTATTTATTGGTAAAAATCACCAGTGCTGTAAACTCAGTGCATGTTGTTATTAGTCAATAATCGACCCTACTGTATCATTTCCAGTTACACAATGTTTTTTTTTTCTTACTTCTTGCAGAGTGTTTAAAAATGTTGTGATGTTGCAGTTCCTGATGCAGCTACGCTACACCACACCACAACAACACTCACTAAAAATCACTACATGCCAATGCAATTTTAAAGATTAAACATAAAATAAAATCTGTAGGGTTTCATTTTTGTCCATGGATAGTAACAGTAACAAACTGTATTCCTACAAAGTGCACCATGTGATGGTAGGTTCCAGAATCAGTACCAGATTCAGCTTTATTAAGTTACACTTAGTGTAAAATAATAACTTGTGACGTCACTAAGTTCTATTCAGAACGATTAAAAAAATGAGAAACGAAATATCTGGCATGTACCGAGCAAAATTATTATTATAATAATTGATTTCAATAATAATAATAATAATCGCATTAGGAACGTAGGGTATCCCCGCCCATTTGATTCGCGCATGCGCAGTGAGCCTTGTTGCTACAATGACGTTGCCTACTCTATAGTCGCCTGTTTTGTTTGGCACTCCCCAGTTTTTGTTTCTTAGAGCCGGCGGTTAAACGTCTGTTCCGGAGAAGACATGGCCGCCCGGCCGCCCGAGCACGACGGTAAGAATCATGGGACGCTAAACGGTTTAATTCCCGGCTTATATAAGGTTGACTCCCTCCCTGTAGGCCTGCGGGCCTGTGCGCGTCCCCGGACTCTGCGGTGACGCGCTTGCGCTTAAACGGTTAGCATTTTAGCATCAGTTTGATTTTAACGACGTTTTACTTTGCATTTTTGATATATTTAAATAGTTGTCGCATATATTCACGTTACCACCTGAGCCTCCGAGTGTTAGCCAGCATGCTAGCAGTGCAGCTGGCGCGGACCGAGCTGTCAGTCTGCTGGTGAACTTTGACAGCATCGAACTCAGCCTTGATCTGGGATTTGCAGTGATGCACTGATGCCAATCTAATAAATTTCATAACAAACAGCAGGATTTTAATGCATTTCCGCATTGCACTTGCATGGAGACACAATTATCCTGTAAATCTTGTTCTTTTTTTGTGTGGAGCTTTAATATAATCTTGATCCTGCTGATAAACACTGACACACGTGCTTGGGTTTTAACCCATTCATGTGGTAGTTTATGTTATTTCCTGTACACACAGATTTTAGTGCACTCATATTGCATATCCCATTGCAGTAGAGCTGCAACAAAATACAAATTTAATAGTCAGTGATTGTTTGAACGATTGATCAATTAATCAGGGTTTTTTTAAGGCTTGTGTAATTAGTTAGTCTTTTATATATTTATTTATATATGTTATGTATATATATAAATGTATTTAAGATTTATTTCAAACATTTTATTATGATTTATACATGCATTTATTGAGACTTGCTATCAGCAAACTGCTTGCTCTTACTGATCAGCTTTTTATCCCAAATTAAAAGATTAAAAAGAATTTAGTATTCGTAATTCTAAAAAAAAGTCTTTACACACTTTTTTTTTTATTTTGCTATGCCAACGTGTTCTCATAGGTGCCATGTCTTCTTCTATTTCGCTACAGCGCCACACTGGTAAAACCGTGCTATTACAGGCTCTTACATTAAATTATGTGAGAATGAATCAAATGACAAGACATTGAAATTAAGGTTGAAGATAGAATGCCATTTAAACTGTTATATCAGTAATAGTTATTAATGGTAGGGCTGGGTCGATAAACGATATCATATCAAATCATGATAAACTTCGTCCACAACGGTGATAAACTCTATACATTTTACCCCCTTAACCTTTAAGACCTTGTGGCATGAGCGAAATCCTTGTGTCGTATGGAAATTAGTAAACTTCACATATTTTTAGAAAAGCTGAGATTCTTGTAATTGTATGATGTCGAACTATTTTAAAACACAATAAACACTAGGTGTAGGAATCTTCATGTACTTCACGATCAGATCCGATTACAGAAATCGATTCCTAATCTACACTTTTCTTATAAATCTTCTGCTGTGTAAATACATGTCTACATCTTTATATTTTAACCAGAGTTCTAGTTTCTATGCTTTTTGTTTATAGTTGGAATTTCTGTATGACATCATCATCCATCTTAAAAAAAAAAGATGATTTGGTTTCATAAATTTCAGAAAGTTGTGTTCAGGATAAAGAAGCTCTGAATGAAACATTAAAACATCTAAAACACTTAAATAATCTAGCCACAGGGGTCGCAGGCCAGTGACTTCGGTGCCAGTCCCAAGCCTGAATAAATAGAGAGGATTGTGTCAGGAAGGGCATCCAACGTAAAAATATGCCAAATCTAAATATGCAAATCATCAGTCAGAATTTCATACCGAATAGGTCGAGGCCTGGGTTTAGAACTACCGCCACTGGCACCGTTGACCTACAGAGTGACGGCGGAAATTGGGCTACTGTTGGTCAAAGGAGAAGAGAAGAAGGACGCGTGAATAGACAGAAAGAGAAGAGTAAAGGCAAGAGAAGGTATATGGAGGCGATAAAGGAGGACATGAAGTTAGTGGGTGTGAGTGAAGAGGATGAAGAGAATAGGGTTAGGTGGAGACAGATGATTCACTGTGGCGACCCCTAAAAGGGAACAGCAGAAAGAAGAAGAAGATGAAGAACACTTAAATAACGCTTTAAGGACACCCTGTACCTCAGCTTAGGCACCTGCAACAGGATGTGAAACCCTGTGTTATCCACGACGGAGAACAGGCACAAGTCCTTGGCATTAAAACTGCCATCTTTTTTTAGAATCTGGTGGAAGTGTTGCTACACAGCCGATTTTAAATTTGAAGTTGATGTCCTTTTTTTCAAAATTAAGCAAATTCTCCAGCATCTGTATGTGCGTCAGTAAGTGCTTTGTCAGACTCTGTGTGTTATGTTTTTTTTCAAAATTAAGCAAATTCTCCAGCATCTGTATGTGCGTCAGTAAGTGCTTATGTAACAGACTAAACTGTGTATAAACATCCATAAGTGTATCAGAAGCTGAGAATCAGAACTTGGAAGCTAAGAATGCCAGAGGCACACGCTACACAAAAAGCAAAATGGCCGCTGCACTTGATTCGTGTGTCTTGTTCTTTCAAACAAGGCGTTTGATAATAAACCATACTTTAAAAAATAATTAATGAACCCCATTAATTTTTGGATTGTCATTGTTGGGATACTCTTTGGAAGCTGGCAGTATTAACAATTTATATATCGAAATATATATTATCAGTCAATATATAAAAAAATTATCGAGATTTAATGTTTGCCATATAAGCCAGCTCAAATTAATATCCAAACCTAGAATACAGAGCAGTGATTACCTGATATTAGAACATATTTGCCGCACCCTGACCTACAAGCAAACTGGCTCGGTGCTCACATAAATCGACTTCTCTCTCTCTCTCTCTCTCTCTCATGCTCGTATTCACACTCTCACCTCTCTCTGTCACACACACACACATCAGTTTGACTGCATTTTCTTCTTACCTCACTGCTCTGCATTGCCAAATACTATAATCGAAATTAGTATCTTGTGCCTATTTTTAACGACCTTCTCCACTGCTGTCTAAATGCATTAAAAAGCTTTGATGTTTTGTCGATATTTTTCCAGAGCACAATTTATCTGCTTGGATTTAGTCGTGAATAATCCGAGATGGTGCTCAGTAGAGCAAATGATCACGTTCAGTATGCAGAACCAGTTCACAGCATCTAAGCTGTTTCTTGCACACTCCTCATCACCCTTGGTGTTAAGCAAAATACTGTGGTTTTCGACTCTACAATTTGTTAAGTGTTCTTGTAATCTCATTTATTTAGTGTCTGACGATAGTACTTTTAAAAAGGATCTGGTGTTTGGTGTAGCATGGCAAACCCTAATTGGTAAGATGGTATAAAGCAACAGAATAATAATAATAATAATAATATTCAATTCATTGTGCAGGGTACATGTACAGAGCCAATGAAATGCTTTTTTCGCATATCCCATCTTAGTAAGTTGGGGTCAGAGTGCAGGGTCAGCTATGATACAGCGCCCCTGGAACAGGAAGGGTTAAGGGTCTTGCTCAAGGACCCAACAATGGCTGGCTTGCCGGTGGTGGGGCTTGAATCCAGGTGTTTCTGGTCTTCAGATCAGCAACTCAGCACCTTAACCATTTGAGCCACCACCACTGCCCCTGGAATAGGATGTTTTATTCACATGTTTACATCAACTGTTACTAATTTATTTACAAACGCATGCCCATATAGTGTTATATTGGTTATCATGGCACTTTATTATTGAGTCAACACACAGTTTGTGTTATGGCTGCTCAACAAACAAAAAGTGTGGTTAGCATAATGTTCTTAATTGAAAATGTGTTATTGCTGTGGCAGGGCTTCTCCAGCAGCGTATCGAGGATCTGGAACAAGAGCGGGCTGAGTTCCTTAAGCTCAAACAGCAGCTGGAGATGGAGTTCAACCAGAAGCGTGCCAAGTTCAAGGAGCTCTATTTGTCTAAAGAAGGTGAGTTTGGTGATATTTTTGATCCTGTTGATCACAGGGTTGATCATTCAGTCTTGTGCATCTTGCTCAGAACCTAAATAGTGGTTCTTTGGTAGACCTGGGCCTTAAACCCACATCTATCCAATCAGTAGTTACATTTACAGCATTTTGTCGCCTTTATTCAAAACAACTTAGATTTAACTCTTTTTATACAACTGAGCAATTGCAGGTTAAGGACCTTGATCAGGGGCCCAACAGTGGTAACTTGGTGGTGGATCAGCAGGTGTGTATAAACCGCAGGCAGCAGTGCCAGGGTACATTTTAATTAAAAACTTTAATCAACAGCTGCAAGGACCGAAAGTTGAGGTAGATAATGTATCCCCTAATTTTTGGGGTAATGGTCCAGTGAACATTAAAACTTGTTACTTTTGTGTGACTTTGGAGCTTCTGCCGAATGCTGTTAATGTAAATGTTATGACTCCAATTAAAGCACTTAAAGATTGAACATTTTTGGAGTGCAGTAACATTTACCTGACAGCCCAGGTGTTCCAATTTTAAATTGATTTTAAAAAGAAATTGAAATATATATATTTTTTTTATTAGACATACGTCTGGATAAACTTCCGAACAACTTGCCTTTTACCACCCGCCCTTTGTTTACGGGATAGCTGGCATTTTCTCACAGTTTTTGAAGACCATTAACACACCACTCTTATTTTTTCCCATCCAGAGGAGCTGAAGCGCCAGGCAGTGTCTCTGGAAAGCGCCCAGGCAGAGCTGAGCCTCATGCAGACCCAGCTGGCCGACACCAAAGCCGAGATGGAGAACCTTAAAACCGTGGCCACCATCTCAGAGAACACCAAGCAGGAGGCTATTGACCAGGTCAAGCAGCAGTGGCAAGAGGAGGTGGCATCCTTACAGGCCATCATGAAAGGTAGGTGTGCCTGCACCAAAATCCAGGAGCAGTGGTGGTACGATTGGAAAGTCTTCCCCAAATCCTATAGTGGGAATGTTTTTTTTAAGCTAGTTTTACAATTAATTAATTAATTGATATATTTAATTTAATAAATAATAAATGAATAGATGAAAAACCTGTAATTCATTAAAAATATTCCTGCTGGCTTTCACTTTGTACTGATGTTTTATTGTGGTCAACTTTGTGGTAAATTCTCTCAAACTTTGTTCTTATAAAAACACTAGGAAAAAAAAAAAGTCCTGTGTGTTTTTTTTTTTGTTTGTTTTTTTTGTACATCACAGACCTGCATGATTAATATTATTTATTAAGCCAGTTTGTGTTCTTTATGCTGTTTTCTCACAAAATGCGACGCGAATATACGCGTTGGATACATCGCTAGATTACTCTTGATTACTCTCGTTGGATGTTATTAGCTTCACTCATGCAATGTTTTTTTATTTGTAAAATATACGTTTTTATGTGCCCGCAGATGGCTACAATAATTCCCTTTCATTGTCTTATATAACGTGCGTGTCAATAAATCACCAAAGGAAAAATGAGATTGACGCTAATTATTGGGTGTTTGAGGCAAATGCATTGCTCATTTCGCTTCATTTTTTGTCGCCCAACTTGAATTGGTCTCTACTTGCTTCATCGTATTGACTGTGTGTGTGAATAATTAAATTCGTGTTTGGTGTGAACATAGCATTAGACATACAAGATATTATAAATTATACCCAATTTGTTATGCTCGGAGGCTCAGCATAAGATAGAACAGACATGAAAGTATCCCCCTTTTTGGTTCAGACACGTTGCGAGAGTACGAGATGCAGTTCCACCAGCGACTAGAGCAAGAGCGAGCACAGTGGGGGCAGTATCGCGAAGGGGTCGAGCGAGAGCTGGCTGAACTGCGGCGCCGTCTCTCTGAAGGCCAGGTGGAGGAGAACCTGGAGAACGAGATGAAGAAGGTCAGTAAAGATCGATAACATTTACCACAAGGCTAGTTAGGCCAGTTCCAGTTATTTAAGAAAGGTTTTGAGAAACTGGGTTAAATTTGGTACATGGAAGGCATGTTTTCTCAGAATAACAAAGAACGGAAAAAAAGGTGACTGAACCGTAGCTGGTTTCCCCTTAGGCACAGGAGGATGCAGAGAAACTTCGCTCCGTGGTAATGCCGATGGAGCATGAAATTGCTGCGCTAAAGACCAAGCTGATGAGTGCAGAGGAGAGGGTTAAGGAACTTGAGGCGGCTAAGGTCAGGTTTGAGGAAGTGGAAGTCAGACTACTTCTTTTTATCATAAGTCTCTTTTCTTAGCTGGTGACTAATGGGCTGATTTTTTTTTTTTTTTTTTTACAAAGAAGCACAGCTATAATAATAACACTATTTGTGACATTAGAAACATTTGTTTTCGCTTCACAGGTGAAGGAACTCAACCATGTCCTCGAGGCTGAAAAGTCGTGTCGCACCGATTTAGAGATGTACGTTGCAGTTCTTAATACCCAGAAGTCTGTCCTCCAGGAGGATGCAGAGAAACTTCGCAAAGAGCTCCATGAAGGTGCATGTCAGGTTTTAGTGTTGGAATGTTACGTGATTTTTAGAATCATTCACATACCTTATATTAGTGCCAAATAAGTTAAAAACCAACAGCTATCCAAAACTTCACATTCTGATAGTTAGAAACATGTGTTTGTGTGTGAGGGGCTTGATTTATTAGTTAGCACGTGTGCCTTGCACCTCCGGGGGTTCCGTACCCATCTCTGCCCTGTGTGTGTGTGGAATTTGCATAGTCCCTCTATTATTTTGGTTTCTACTTCAGTTCCTCCTCTGTCCTTGTGCCCCGAATCCCCTGGAATAGACTCCCCAAAGGATAGATGAATAGATAGACATTAGCAGTAAAATAATTCTGTGTGCTTGCAGTGTGTCACATGTTGGAGCTTGAGCGACAACAACACAACCAGTTAAAGCACACTTGGCAACGCGCCAACGACCAGTTCCTGGAGTCGCAGCGGCTGCTGATGCGAGACATGCAACGTATAGAGAGCGTGCTGAGCTCTGAACAGCTGCGTCAGGTCGAGGAGATGAAAAGAAGGGACCAGGTACGTTATTCGGCTTTCAAATTAATTTTCACTTTGGACAGAAATCAAATTCTCACACTATATGTTTCCATTTAGGAGGAGGACGAGAAGGAGCGGCTCAGCCAGGCTCAGGAAGCCGGGGAAGATGATGGCGCAGATCACACAGAGGCTGCAGAAGACTCTTTCTTTGGCCTTTCTATAGAGGAGGTACAAACTACACAGTATTTACAAAGCTGGAATTATCACACAACAGCTTCCGACTGTGGCTTTGTCCGAGGTTGCATACTTTTTATACTAAATAGTGTGTAAACGTAGTATGTGTCTGCGAAAAGTTCCTGGTGGATCTACTTTTCCCGGCCCTGATTCTAAAGTATGCATTCAATGTACACATAACTATCCTATGATTCTAGGGGAGAGACATATGCGCAAAGAGTAAGTGGTGGAAAGCGGCACTTGAAGTAGCTTTAATTACTTGAATAAAAAAAAATTTTTTTGTAGTTAAATTGCACTCCTTTAATATCATTGGAGTTAAACATAATCCAACGCTAAATTCGTGCTGCTGTTACCTCGTATTTTGTGTGTTAGTCTGAACATGGCGTATACGGTATGTCTAAATTTGCACTACCCATAACCAGAGCGCACTTTTACTTGGATTTCTGTGCTTTTTTCGAGATTAAAAGCACATAACACACTTTCAACAGAGCAATGTCTATATTAATGCAATATTACTAATTATAGATTCATGTTGTGTGAAAATAAACCCCACAGTTTAAACTGTTGACTAAACTAATCTGGCTGTTCAGTGCATTCATAAACATTGTGTGTTTTATGATGAGTAAGAAATCTTGTGTGTAGTACCAGGATCTACTTTGTTAAACTCATTTTATTGCCAGTTACACATTAGGTCCCAAATCTCTGAAATTGTGTCTTCTCTGTGTCTCATGTCAGTCCCACCTGAATCACAGCATTCACAGTTCTATACACTCGCTGGACGAGGACAGGCCTGACTCGTGTGACCCGTGTAGAGACGGTCTCCGTCGTGTCCAGTCCACAGACAGCCTGGGCTCATCTGGAAACACTCTGCAAACCCAAGGACTCAACCACAAAGCCAAATCAGCAAGCAACCTGGAGGAGTCCGAATTTGGCCCGCTGGTCGGGGCCGAGTACAGCCCCTCGGTCGGACCGTCGATTGGCTCCCTGCCTTTTCTCCTCACCAAGGACCAGGAAAAGGCCATCAAGGCCATGACACCTGAGCAGGAAGAGACAGCGTCGCTGCTCTCCAGCATCTCGCAGCGCCTCGATGTCACTTACCTGCCTCCAGCTGGATACCGATTGGTCAGCGACTCAGAGTGGAACCTGCTTCAGCAGGAGGTGGGAGGATTTAAATGACAGTGTGTGTAAATCTTATTTAATTGAAACCTGAAGTGATTGCAATTAATGTAGTCGTAGCTAAGCCGTTATGAACATGCATAGTGGCCTTTGGAGAGAAAAATAACAGGTAAGACGTTATCCTCAAAATGAAATAAACAGGTACATGGTTGATAAATATGCTTCTTTTTCATATTTGTTAATATTATAGAAAAAATACTCAGCAAAGAAATGATTTTCTTCTAATTGTGTGTGTGTGTGTGTGTGTGTGATTCAGCTGAAGAACGCAGGAAGGAAGTTGGGCCGACGTTGTGATATGTGCTCCAATTATGAGAAGCAGCTTCAGGTCATTCAAGGGCAGGAGGCGGAGACGCGGGATCAGGTCAGATTACAAAAAAACTCGCCAACACAACTACAACACAATAGGAGAGGGAAAAAGTGGCAGCTGTCTGGTTAATGGGCTGGACTGCTGTTTTTTGAGCTACTCTCATCTGCTGTACTCTATAGAGGACATACTAGGCTTTCTATTAATATGTTATTTGATTGGCTGGGATACTAGGAACTAGTTCTTACACTACATCTAAAATGGCCACCGTAAGAACAAGCACATTTTATGGAAAGGTATGGCTCCATGGCAGACTATTTAAGTATATACTACATTTAGTTAAGTACCTATTTCACAACTGTTAAAAAAGTACATTCTATATTATATGGTTACGGAGAGTATGAATTAATATTGATGATGTCATGTGACATACAACGTAACAGCAACGCAAATTTGAATCATGTTTAACTTGAATGATGTTAAATACGTTCACTTCCGTATAATAAGTTAAATATGGGATGGTAAAGTGTCCATCGTATGCGTACTTCAACATTCAGGCAAGATTAGTAGCCCATCTGGGAACTTTTTGCGTACTATATTTCGCATATACTAAGGATTTGGTCATGCTACTTGCCTCGCATGGTTAGTTTCGCATAGTATATAGTGTGTAAGTATGCAATATTAGACAGAGACACTTTATTCACGAACTAAAATGAAAGTAATAATATAATTTTAAAATGTTAATTTTTTTTTTTAACATTAAAGAAGTAGGAAATGACAAGAGAAAAAATATGACACGTTTTTGCCCTTGGATCTCAGGAGGATATTCCATAAATGGGAAATATGCCAGCAATTTTTCCTCGCAATTTTATTTTTTTTCTTCTTCTTCTTCTTGAAGCGCTGGACATCTGAGTTAGTATTGAGATCTTGTAATTTTTAGCCTTTGGTTGGCCACAACAATTAAACTGATTCTAAATTGTTAAAAAGCAAAAATATGCATCTATAAAAAAAATAATGACCTGAATTCTTATGTAAATGATAAGCCTCGGATCTTTGTCCTGCTCAGGTGAAGAAACTGCAGGTTATGCTTCGGCAGGCCAACGATCAGCTGGAGAGGACAATGAGCGAGAAGCAGGAGTTGGAAGACTCTGTGAAGCAGGGCCATGAAGAAACTAACACTAAGGTAGGAAATGTATGAGAAGTGGTTGCTCCGTGATAAGTGTGTTGCACTGCTGAATAAAAGACAGAAGAACCAATTCCCATATTCTTAGTACCACCAAGCTGACACCCCCGGGGCCCCTTCAGTAAGGCCCTTAATCCCTCAACTTCTTAGTTGGTAGAAAAATTAAGATAAATGGTAGTTACTCTGGATAAGGGCACCTGCCAGATGCCAGAAAAGGGACAAAAGTTTTTTTTTACCTTGTTATAATTTAGCTGAGATTAAAATGTAATTAAAACACACGAGTGGAAGTGGAACAGTAACCAAGTTTGCTTGTGTCCCAAAGGTCTCGGCGCTTATGCAGAAAGTCCAGGACTCAGAGTTGACACTGAGTTCACTCCAGCAAGCCTTCAGCCAGGCCAAGAGAAACACTCAGGAACAGATGGTACAGACAACACACACACACACACAATAGCCACTAACAACTATCAAATGTTTTGGCTTTTATACCAGTTGCAGCCCTGGTGATGATGGTTATTTTGACTGAAATATTGGACCACACCTAAAATATAGAAACCCACTTCAGTTTCAATCACACTTTTTGCTACATGTATATAAACTCAAAGTGATTAATTTATGCAGTCTACGTTTACAAATAAACTGCGGGGAAGATTTTGATAGGATATTTTTATTGCAAAAAGCCAGTTTATGTCACCGATGGTATTATTGGAAAGCAGCCTTCAAGCATCAACTTTCCCAGAAAGCCAAAAATGTTTTGGAAATCCTACCCTATAACGGTCGGGCGTCTCAAGACTTTTGTCCGTACCATAATCAGTAGTAATAAAATATACTACATCCAGACAGTTCCTTAATTATCTACATTAGCTGGCGCTCAGACAATGCAAAAAAAACCCTAATTGGCTAAACGAGTAAATATGATGTAAGAGAACCAAACACAGTGTTTGCTACGTGATCTGTGTCTCACAAGTAGTATAAAATAAAAAGTTGATTATTTGTGTGTTTTTGTCCAGGCTGTGTTGCTGAAGTCCCGGGAACAAGTGACTGAGGAGCTGAGCCGGCTGCTGAGGGACAATGAGAGTCTACAGGGCAAACACAGACTTCATCTGACACTGCAGCAGGAGGAGAACTTCCAGATGCCCGCAACCACCCAGGTAATGCTGAGCTCCTCGTCACAGCTGCTGAACCAAATGTCAGTCTATCGCTGTGGAAAATATCGAATTGGGATTGGGATGCAGCTTTTCTGAAGCTTTTGGATTAGTCTTTTTTTTTTTTTTTTTTTTTTTTAATGTATGCTTATTGACTATTTTCACTGCCTGTCTACACTATTAGCCATGACACGTCTTGAATTTTTTAATACATTTCCTTTTTTTTTTATATCGCATTTACTTCGCAGCCTTTTGCGACCAGCTAATTGCAGCATTTCCAATAAATAATTTCAGATGCTGTTAGTCAGATGATGTTAATCCATGATGTTGTTTCACCTTATAGGAGCTCCAGTCTCTTGTGCTGCAATACCGCGAAGACATTGTCTCTGTGCGCACAGCGTCAGACCACCTGGAAGAAAAGCTCAAGGCCGAGATTTTGTTTCTCAAAGAGCAGATTCAAGCAGAGCAGTGCCTTAAAGAGAACCTAGAGGACACACTACAGCTGGAGATCGAAGGCTGCAAAGAGGAGATCGGTGAGTGTGTGTTTTGTTGAAGCGTTGGAACATTAGAGAATCGAGAGTCCACACCTGATTCTGCAACTATGGGCACTTTAGTTTGTATTTTTTTTCTGGGTTCAGGGAAGTAACTAGTTACTTACTAATGGAGTAGTATTATCATTCGATACTTTCTTTCTGGTAACTTTAAACATGAATACCTATTAACCAATTATGTAATTTATTTTAATTGTACCACTATGATAATAAGACGTGTGTGTGTGTGTGTGTGAGAGAGAGAGAAAGAGAGAGATTTAAAAAGAGCATTAGTGAGTGAAGAATAAAATACCTTGACTTACTAACTAAATTAGGAAAAACATCCAAATGTTTGGAATTAAAATCCACTTTAGGAAAAAAGGGTGAAGGTTGGCATTAGGGTTAAAAATGCAAACCCCCCCCCTCGGGCCGTAATATCAAAATAGGAAAGAAGACCCAGTTCCTCTCACCTGCTCTGATTCAAATCTTTATTTTTTCCCCCCTCTCCATTTCTTCTCCCTCTGTTGGGGACATGTGGTCAGACATCCTGGAAGGTATGATTCACCGGCTGATGGTAGTATGTGTGTGTCTCAGCTGTCTGTTTCCACTAGTCAGTAACTAATACAGTTGTTATAAAGCTTACCGTAACCCGCTGCAGCATCACGACATTAAACTCATCCCAGCACAAACTCTAGCACCGCTTGCACCCGCAGAAGTAGCCATGATGGGACTGTGCATTTGTACTAGCTCTTTGTGTAGCATGTTTTGGTGTGATGTTTGTCAGTCACGTTTGTTTCCATGTCATTTAGGTTACTGTGCTTGTTGGAGACATTGGAGAGAAATTAATTACAAACATAAAGACTTTTTTTCCCCTCTATTTAATTTATAGCAGCAGTTTAATAGCTAAGGAATAAACCATAATAGTTCTAAAAAAAAAATAATCGACATGACACTGAGTTGATTATTTTCTAATATCAGCACATTCTGATGTTTTATTCTTTTTAAACTGCTGCAAATTTCCATCAGTGATACTTATTCATTATTCAAATTTATTGTTTATTCTCCTTCTTCTGGACAAAACTATCCTCTATTTCAGCTTGAGACTTAAAAACTACAAATCTTTTTTTTTTTTTATGCTGGAAAATGTCCAGGTTGACACAAAACCGAGCAGGATTTTAGACTCCAAAAACTCTGGAGTGGGATGGAAACTTTCCATGGGAATAAAAAGTAGCGCGGTGGCTTAGTGGTTTGCACTGTTGCCTCACAGCAAGAAAGTCTCGGGTTCGATTCCCTGGCAGGGGCCTTTTTGTGTGCAGTTTTGCATGTTCTCCCTATGCTTGTGTGGGTTTAACTCTGGGTTCTCCGATTTCCTCCCACATTCGAAAAACATGTATGTTAGGTTTGGTGATTCTAAACTGCCCATAGGCGTGTGTGTGTGGCCCTGTGATGGACTGGTGACCTGTCCAGGGTGTCCCCCTCCTGCCTTTCACCCTTTCAGAGACGGCTGGGATAGACTCCAGCAGATCCCCGTGACCCAGAATTAGGGATTAAGCGGGTATAGAAGATGAATGAATGAATGGATAATGGGGGAAAAAATGTGTGCCAAAAAAAAATACAAAAAACATAAACATAAATTAGTTTCAAACAACCAAATTTAATAAAATATCATTTGAATATATTTCAATCTTATGTACATGCAACCGAAGGGACATTAAGGCCACACCTTTACATGCATAATGCATTTTTTTTAACAAAACCCATAATGTGATGTAAAAATGTGCATTAGATTGCTTGCATGTCATCTTATGACTAAACAAAATGTTTATACTTGTTTGTCTATACAGTTTATATTAATTTTCCCAAATTTTTTAGTTCCTATTAATTCCAGTTAAGTTTCCAGCTCCGAATATTCCCAAAGTTTGCGAGGTGAAGTTCACATGAAAAATTTCTGGAAAATTAACTAGGGTTTTCCGCCCCTTTGCAACCTTACTCTGAAGAGACTCCTTCCAAAACATTTATACTCCGCCCCTAGCCCCCCACGCCCCCGCCCCCGAATCACGTGATCAAACAGTAGTATAAATTGTGTATGTTGTTATCAAAGAAAAGAAATAAGTGTTAGAACAGGTATGTTTATAGAAACCTTGCAGTCTAAGCCACTGACTATATAAACATGGTCTGTTTCTCGAATCCAATTTAAGAATTCGTCAGCGAGCGCTGTGGATAAATCCCAATGTCAGTGCGTGATGTACTAACATCTAACATTCTAGACGATGTTTCAGAAGACGTTTTATACTCAAGTTTAAGTATTAATGCTACATACCGATTATATACTTGACTAAATTCTGCTTTTTTTGTCTTCTCTTTCAGCATCTTTCTCCAGTCTGAAGACAGAGTTGGAGCGAGTCAAGACTGAAAAGGAGCTGGTAAAACCCCAGAACCTCCTGAATAATAATCAAATAAAAGCATGTTTAAGTTTTGCTGATGCAGAACTGTTTCGTCTCTGTTCTGTCCTGAACAGCTGGAGCGTAGCCTCGCGGATAAGAGCCAAACATTAGAGCGTGTCCAGGGGCTGAAAAGCAGTTTGGAGGAACAGCTTAAAGACGCTCTCTCCAACAAGGTGCGATGATGTGAATAAAATAACTTGCTTAGTAAATTTACACTTTTCTGCTGTTTTTCCAATAATTACTTCAAAAAGAGGTTCCCAAATTCATGCATGTATGAAATTTGGACATGCTCCACCCACCATGTTGGTATTGACATGTGACATACGTGACATACACAGCAGCGTAAATTTGAAGTTGGATTTAAAACATTCGAAAAATAATCTCTCCTGCGTTTTCATGGGACAGCAAAGTGTCCATCGTAAGTGTACTTCAAAATCCAGACGGGGGTAGTAGGTCATCCAGAAAGTTTTGGAATACTGTAATTTGTGTACATATTACTCGCCTCGCATACTCTTTCACTCTATAGTATGGAAGTATGCGGGGAAAGTGGTAGAGCAGTAATTAAGGTGTTGGACTGCTAATTGGAAGATCAGGGTTCGATTCCCAGCACCACCAAGTTGCCCCTGCTGAGCCCCTGAGCAAGGCCATGAACCCCAAATTCTCGATTGGATTAAAATATTTCTCTAAACGTAATGCAAGTATGCGATTCCGGGACAAGTTTTGAGCTATTAAATGCTGAAATCTGATTATTATGAAATCTAAATAATTATTTGTAGTCGATTCTTTTTGCGCCTCCTAACGAGCATGTCGAAAAATTGTGGCGAAAGCTGTCGGTAAAAGAAAAGTAACGTTTCATTCACAATACTCTTACACCATTTCGACCGATGGAGAGATAATCAAGAAAAAGAATCCAGTGAGCAGAGTTAAACAAATCCCACGCACTCAGTAAGACTTTAATTTACCAGTGCCATTCAGGCTGAACAGATGGACACTCAGAGATAGAAACCCACGTACATTCCAGCTCTGAAGCCTGTTTGTTTTAACAGACCGCACTAGAGACTCAAGTGTTTGAGGAGAAGGACAAAGCACAGAGATTACAGACGGAGCTGGATGTCAGCGAGCAGGTCCAGAGAGACTTTGTCAAGCTTTCACAGACTCTACAGGTAAATACCAAACTGTCGGGGTAAATGTTGAGGGGTATGTTCAGAATGATCCCCCCACCGCTCGTGTTACTTTATATCACATTAATGGTTATTTTAAATAAACAGGACACAACCAGCGTTGGATTTCATCTCATTTTTTTTTTTTCTTTTCTTAAATTTCTGTTCTCACTAAGGTCCAGCTGGAGAGAATCCGGCAGGCGGAGTCTTTAGAGAGAATTCGTGCCATTCTCAATGACACCAACCTGACAGACATCAGCCAGCTTCCTGAGACATGATGCTCCCTTTTAATCCAGCAGCCTTTTTTTCTTTCAAGCACACACACACACATTTACACACACATCTTCCAGCACCTCTTTGTATCTCCACCAGCCCTTTCTGAGTGGCAGAAATACTGGCAAAGAGCTGGCCTGGGCTTTTAACTTAAAAAAAAAAACACTTCAAGGTACCATTAAAACCAAAAACGTCCTGACACATAAGAGAGAACACTACAGCTATTTCCTACGGGCATGTGTCTAAATGTGAAACGTTTCCATGTGTCACTCTCTTCCCGGGTCTACTTTCTTCCGCACAGTCTGCTGGGACTAAAACATACGGACCGATGAAGGACCTGCTAGTAGTATTTGTACATAGGTGTGTATACAGAATATGTATATTGCGCTAAGTTAATTTCGGCTTTCCAGGTTTTTTGCCCTGCGTCTGTAAATCATTTCATAGTTCTAACTCGTGCTGTGTCAGTATTCTGCACTTTCGTTCTTTTTTTTTTCTTTTTAAAGAAAAAGATTTCCTACACTTATTGGACAAATCGAGGACCTCTCTACGAATGCTGCGAGATTTTGGTTTGTCTGATGACGGACTGATGAGTTTTTTATGATTGACATGTCTGACACTGGAGATGGGAATTTTTATCATTCATTCATTCATTCATTCATAAGAAACTGAAATCTGCAGGATGGCCTTTAGGTCAGATGAGAGGACACTAAGAGCGTAGATGCTGCTATGTTCTTATGATAATAAAAAAAAAACACTACCAGTCCAGACGTGTAATCAGTCATTGCTGTAGTTCCAACCTGGCAATTTGTCTTGTTTCTGCATGAGACTTACTTTTCTA
This sequence comes from Bagarius yarrelli, assembly GCA_005784505.1. Lineage (NCBI taxonomy): Eukaryota > Metazoa > Chordata > Actinopteri > Siluriformes > Sisoridae > Bagarius > Bagarius yarrelli. The sequence goes on along the minus strand of VCAZ01000075.1, from coordinate 1,884,207 downwards.
AATCATGTCATGTGATCAGTCCTTTTTTTTTTTTAAACATCATTCGATGATATAATTCAGCTTTTATCTTACTCCCATCTAGACAACAAAAAAAATCATACTGATGAAATGTGAGCTGCGATTTGTGTTCTTGGGTGTTTGTTTTTTTTTAAACCGGTGCCTCTTCTCTTCCTTTTTAATTAGTTTATCTTTAGTTTCATGTAAAACTCGACACTTAAAACACACAAGCTATAGTTGTGAATTGTTTGCTGCTTCTAGTTTTTAAATTCACTCTAAGAACCAGACACAAGGAACTAATTATTTCTAACTAAATATAAGTAAAAATCGAAATGTGTGGATTCACCCGACTGACGAGTTTATTTTTCTCTGATCCGGTATAATTCTGCAAAATCGAAAGGTTCTCGTTTGGTTCGCATGGAGACTTTATATACTGTACCGTGTACATATTGCTGTACATATCTAATAAACCAGACTGTACTACAAATACCACCGAGGGGTTGATCTAAATGATTTCTCACACTCCAAAAAATTTCATCAGCTCTTAATAACCAAGCATTCCGAAATGTACAAAAAATTTTATTTACCTCTCAAACAGAATATCGTACTTGTATACACAACATAGAACAATGGAAGTGCAGTAGTTAATGTGTTGGACTGCTCGTTGTAAGATCTGGGTTTGACTCTCGGCACCACCAAACTACCACTGTTGGGCCCCTGATTGCCGAGTTGTATAAAATATTAATGAGAGTCGCTCTGGATAACGGCGTCTTCCAAATACTATAAATTGTAATGTAAATGTAAACAGCTGCGTTATACAACGTCATATAAGTGTCAGCTTATCTCTCTCTCTCTCTCTCTCTCTCTCTCCGATCGCACAAGCTTTACACTTCTGCTCATCAGAAACTGAAATGGTTCTTGATGTCTTTGATCTGCTTCATCATGTCAGCGATGTGTTCACCCCTGGAGGAGAAGATAAAAACACAGAGTTTATCGGTTCTGGTGTCGTCCAGCGTTCAGATCTGTTTAATGCTAGTTAAATATTTAAGCTAAAAGACTACAAGCCCTAGATAAATCTCTATACCCCTGCTTAAAGTTGGATGATGTTCAACGGCGGAACATATATAAATTATTATAAAAGTTATAAATTAGTTTTTATAGTGTGAACGCTAAGGGTTCTAAACTATTTCCTGTACAAGCTGATCATGCAAGTGATTGCGTGCTTGCTCGCTGTGACTCACTGTTCCTTTAAGACTCCCTGAACGCATTTCCTCTGATGGACGTTCAGCGTAATGGTGGCCCGAGCTGAAGTCGATCCTTTGTCTATCTGCTTCTTCTGGTAATCCTTCTTCATGTTCACCTGAGAAACGGCAGATAAGCAGACAATAAGACAAGTTTTCAGTCTCTGTGCAAAACAGACGGCTGTGTCCAGGCTGCTTCTTGGGAATTAATTGTTTAAAAAAATGTATCCCTCCGCTAACATCCTGTCGGGTCCCATGTCCAAGATGCACACATATGGAAATCCCCTGACCAGCATAAGCACATATGACTCATTATTATTTTCTATTCTTGGGTTCAATTACCAGTCGAGTCTGTAGGAAAGCACCTGATGTAGCTTGAATATGTTTTTACAACACTCCTGGAAAATTTTTGTATCATTTTCACACATTTTGTGTTGATTGGCAATTGTCCAGAACTTAAATCTAAATCCTTGGTTTTTGTGGTGCTCCATTTCTTTGAACATGGCTAATTGAAGTATTTCACCGCATTAAAAGCAAACATTTGAGTGCCCGGACGCAGCGGGAGGAAGTAGACGGCATGACTTCCTGTTCAACAGACCTGCGTGATGCTGTTGCCGAGGTGACGCAGCTGGTCGTTGATGATCTGTAGCTCTTTCTTCATGTCCTTCTCGCTGTCTGATAGCACAGGAAGCTGGTTGCGTAAGCTGCCCAGCACATTCTTCATCCTACACACACACACACACACACAGTGACCATGCATTTTTAATTAATTTAGAAAATAATTGATTCCCCAATATGCCAACTAACTGTAATAACTGTAAATTTCACACTGGACATCTAAACAAAACAACGACACCTGTTCATAATCACTTCCTGACGATATTTGGCGTCCTCGTATTTGTCGGCCAGACGCTCTGCTGCTTCCCTAAGGCTCTTCCTGTTCATTACAAAGCACACCACATTAGCAAAAAAATCCTGAATATACTGCTGCTGAAGAATATGTAAGGAAACCGGTGGAAACTTTTTATTTTGTTTGCTACACAGCTGGGCACAGCATCGTGGTATACAGTACCTCTCCTCCCGACACACTGCCAGGTCTTCCAGCTGCTTCTTCTTCTGGCTGGTCAGCAGTTTAACTCTGGGGAGCAAAACATACAAATAATTACAACTCACGCGACAGCATCATAATTAATCAGGAAGCATCATGATATTCTTCTTCTACTATTTTGCTGCTCCCTTCTATCGCATCCATATACCTCCTCTTTGGTCTTCCTCTTTGCCTTCTGCCTGGTAGCTTCATTTCTAACATCCTCCTACCAATAGATTCACTATCCTTCCTCTGTACATGTCCAAACCACCTAAATCTGACTTTCCTGACTTTCTTCCCAAAACATCTAACATGAGCCGTCCCCCTGATGAACTCGTTCCTAATTCTGTCCAACCTCGTCACTTCTAAAGAAAACCTCAACATCTTCAGCTCTGCTACCTGTTTCTCTAAACCATACATCATAGCTGGTCTCACCGCTGTCTTGTACACCTTCCCCTTTGATTCTAGCTGATATTCTCCTGTCACACATCACTCTCGACACGTTTCTCCACCCATTCCAACCTGCCTGCACTCTCCATTGCTCTGGACTGTCGACCCCAAATACTTAAACTCCTGTACCTTCTTTACCTTTTCACCCTGTAATCTCACTGTTCCACTTCCCTCTCTTTCTATCAAACACATGTACTCCGTCTTGCTACGACTGACTTTCCAGGAAGCATGATGATATTATTAGTGTTTATTGTAGAAAAAAATGAATAAATAGGATAAAATAAATCACCTTTTCTGCATTTCCTCACGGGCCACATCTAGCTTGAGGATGTACTCCTCCTGAAAGACCTGCGTGGCTCTGCTCAGTAGCTGCAGACACTCTGGAGTGGGAGTCGAGGAGTTTTTGTCCCCTGACCTGAAATAGAAAAGGAAAGCTAAATTTTCTCATAAACCTGTTGACACATTAGAATCCCCCAGACAGGACTTCTCGAACCTACCTAAGCATAAGCGGATTGGTCGAGCTGCGTGCCAGGATGTTCCGTATGTGCTGCTCGAATGAGTCATGAGCTAGACCACGCAGCGGGGAGCTTACGGAGCCGTCCTCCGCTCCCATCCTCGCACACAGCAGAGGAGGAGAGGGAGGACGGATAGAACTTCTGCAGGAGAAACAAAAACAAAAAAAAAACCCAAAAGGGGTTAAAACATTGTGGATCAGTTCGAATCATCACTGAGCAAACTGAGGGTAAAGCTAATTATTAGCTAATGCAAAAAAACAAACAAATAAATAAATAGAATTAGGGTTCAATCTTATGGCATAAGCTGGAATAGAGTTAACGAAGGTCTTACAGCAACGGGAGCAAAAGACATTCATAGGCGCTGGTGATGCAGATCAAAGTGGCACCAAGAGACAGATCAGACACGATCCAGAAACCACGAACGGGAGCTGGTAAACTACAATCACACACACAAAATAAGAGATTGGAGAATTTTCTGGAGACTCCCGTGTAATATTTTAAATAAATGTGTTAATATGTGGAATCTTCTTGTTTTTTGGGGGTTTTTTTTTGCTATAATTATAGAGGATCGTTAATCTACCTGCTTGTGAGAGGTTTAGTGCAGAGGATGTGTTCAACTATGCAGCGCTGCTCAGCTGCCAGCTCCTGCAGGCTGTCCTTATCCTCCTCACCTGCACACACACACACACACACAATGTTTTTTTTGCTGGACTAGAACTAGGGTTGTAAAATTTTTGGAATTTTTAGCAGTGGAAATGTTTCATGTGACTTATAATAATAAAATAAAATAAATAAAAATTTGTCACATTTCAATTGATATAGCAATAAAAAATAGCTAATAATACAACAAATGCAAAGCCAGGGGTGCCCTTGCTTGCTTCTAAGACAATGATTGTATGTGTCTAAGACAATTACAGGAGCGGAGCTTTGAGGTTAAGTTTTAAAAAATTCCATCTCTCCGCAACTCTAACTAGAACCAAATCAGAATATCGTGTATAATCCTTACCGGACTGCAAGAACTTGTGCAGTTTGTTAAACCATGCGAGTCCTACGCTGTGAACGCCTGCCTCGTGTGTACAGTGGTACCTGCGCTGGCACAGAGGGTCTAAAACACAAACATTATAAATAGCTGAAAATAGAGAAAAGAAAAGAAAAGAAAAATAATCAAGGTTCTCCAACCTCCATGTAACCGGATTGGGCAGGTAAAGTCTGAATCTGTCGGCTCCTCTTCCTCTCCAGTGGCCAGCTTAAGAGTAAGCTCTAATTCTACGCACTCAAACACATAGAGCGATGGCACTGTCTCTGATCCCCGGGACCACCTTTCTACTGCCTAAACACAGCACACACACACATAGAATGCAACTTAAATTTTTTATACACAATATTATGTTTTACACAATATTACAGTGTATTAACACAAAATTTACACTATTGTGTTTATTTCAGGTGCCAATATTTCGAGAACTGATTATATGAAAGCTTACAACAATAAACTGTACTACATTCAGTTTAATTTTGCTTACTCCACCATCCTCTTCCTCTTCTGCCTCTAACACCACACAGTGATAAAGGATTCCCGCTTCGGTGGCGATCACCAGGATGTTGGGCACGCAGGGTAGACAGAGCACGGCGCATGCATCATAGCCGTAGTTATCCTCTGCAGCTGGGTACATGGGTAGAGGACCTAAGAGCTTCCCTAGATTACTAGATTACACACACACACACATACACAAAACAACTAAAGTAAAACCTTTGGACAAAGTATACACAGAACACAACCAAAATGTTTAGAATGTTACGCACTCCGGTTTAAGAGCCAATAGAAAATAAAACCAAATGGTTAGCATGATAAATCTTTTCGTGTACAAATGAAGACGTTACACATTTAGATAAACGTGCGCGTGTTGAGCTGTTTTCATCCTTTAAAATCCCCACACAAATTGCGTAAAAAGCTTTTATGACAAGAATCCCCCCCAAAAAAAAAAAAAATATATATATATATTATATATATATATTTCCTGTGCAAATGTTGGGTTTAGGGGCAGTGGTGGCTCAAATGGTTAAGGTGCTGAGTTGCTGATCTAAAGACCAGAAACACCTGGGCTCAAGCCCCACCACCGGCAAGGCAACCACTGTTGGGTCCTTCAGCAAGACCCTTAAGCCTTCCTGCACCAGGGGCGCTGTATCATAGCTGACCCTGCGCTCTGACCCCCAACTTACTAAGATGGGATATGCGAAAAACACTGCATTTCATTGGCTCTGTACACGTACCTTACACAATGACAATGAAGTTGAATATTTATTTATTATTATATATGAGGAGCTGGTCAATAAACAAACACTATTTTTATTCATTCTGCATTTAGTAGAATATGTAAGAAAACAAAAAATAATCCTTATTTAAAAATTAAAAAAATCTTTGTTATTGTATTGCACTTTTAAGCTACATATCCAACTACTAAAATTTAATACATACATAGCCCGTGTTATATTCGTGTGTATATATATCACCCTGGCAGAATTGTTCTATAGCAGGTCTAGAAGGTATGAATGTCAGTAAAATATATACATGCGCCTGACTGTGTGTATACAAATAAGAGGTCTTACGCATAGGTGAGCGATGTGTAACTCAAAAATGTTTCTCCGTTCCCGTAGAGGATGTATAGCGGGTAAACCAGCAGGTCTTCCTTCAACCGTGTGCCGGTGAGGTGGCGAGGGGCATCGACTAACGGCCCAAAGTCAAAGGCTACTGCGACCTCGCCCAGAGAGGCTGCGTAGGAACGCCTAGAAGGGAAAAACAACCGTATTGGATTAGACACTTGAGAAACACAGTGAGAAATATTAATGTGGACCTCAGATTAGCTTTGACTGAAATGCAAATCGAACACTGTGCTGTAGAACACGTGACTGATTACAGAAGGACTGTGTTTACCCTCTGGTGTGAATGCCACTCTCCTCCTCGGACTGAGCCACTGGAAGCACTCGAGCTGGAGCGTGAGGTTCTTTAAGGCTATAGAACCTATAAACAGAAACATCACCATCCAGAATATATTTAATCATCTTTAAGAACAGCTGCCAACGTGAATGCAGTACCATAAACCATAATAGCATAAAATCAGAAACCAACAACTTAGTTCAGTTTGTCAGTGATTGTTTTTTTATTTATTTCATTTTGAATTTTATTTAGATAAATTTCCATGCTGGGGACTAAAAAACATTTCCGATGCTTAATAGGAAAGCTTGTGCATGAGAAGACACTTCTAGCATTTGGCAGTGGCCCTTTATCCAAAGCGACTTACACTTTTTAAAAAATTCAACTGAGCAGTTAAGAGACTTGTCCAGAGGGTGGTGGTGCTGGGAATTGAACCCACGCTCTTTCAATCAGGTTGGAGGTTAAGCACTGAGCTACCATTCTATTAACAAAAAAAACCCCACACAACTAACTGATATTTCTGATTTGAATGGATGATTTGAATAAATAAGTGATATGAACAGTAAATTTAAATTGGTGATTTGGGTGAATGGATGGATGATATGGATGGATGAATTAAATGAATGGACGAATGAGTGATTTTGATAGATGAAGGATTCAAATTGATGGTAATTTTGATGGGTTATTTTGATTTGGTTGGTTAGATGGATGGATGGATGGGTGATTTTAATGGATGGATTCGTGGGTGGGTGATTTTGATGGATGGATGATTTAAACTGAAGGTGATTTGGATAGATGAATAGATTATTTGGTTGGATGGATGGATAATTTGGATGGGAAATTTATAATTCAGTTGACTACATATACATACATATATATACACACACATACATATATACACACACATACACACATACATATATATACACACACACATATATACACTATATATATATATATATATATATATATATATATATATATATATATACATTTGTCGCAGAGACATGCTCACGGCTTCTGTGAGTACCTGATGGTGTTGTCTGAAGTGAGCAGCACCAGGTGGGGTTCCTCAGTCTCACTAGGGTACCAAGCAGCCTGACGCAGTGTCACCGAGGTCGAGCTCGTGAAAAAGCGCTCAGCCACAGGAATAGTTCTGCGACAAGCCAAGAATGTAATTAGAAACAATGAACAGCTACAGACAATGTATAGCTGCAAAACAGGCGTTGAACTTACTTGCAGTTGATCTCGAGGCGTCCACCTTCGAATTCAGACTTCTTACCCCAACGTTGGGGTAACTCCAGCACTGTAGCCCCACGCTGACCAATAAGAGCCACGTGATACTGAGTAGGACTGAGCAGAACCTGGCACACTTCAAACAGTGGTGGGTTGATGCACAGCAAAGTCTGTAGATTGGGGCAGAATTATTGAAAGAAAGCACACTTAGCAGCAGCCAAATTAACAAATACATTTAAGGAGGGAAAAAAATGCTTTACTTTTAATTAATGGGCTTAAATGCTGCCACTACGAACAGTTCGGGTCGTGTCATTTTAAAGCCAAATAAAATAAGCTAGCTAATGACCTTTAGTTAAACATTGCGCTGTTTATTATTACAGAATAATAAGAGGGTAAATAATCTACGAATAAATTTCTAACCTGATATTTCGCCATGGGTAAACTTAGCTCCGAGTTAAGCAGTCGCAGGTTAGTTGTATAAAACACGCTGTTTACGTTGTCCCACACAAACAAATCGCCATTTAGGCAAAATGTCAGGTTTTTTACTATCCTCCTGCTCGTCCCCTGTGGCTCCAAATGCCTGCTCTCTTGTAATTTACAGAAAATTTCATGACCAGGCAGTTCATCCCGCCAACGATCTCCGGCTAAAGTCGCCATATTTTCTCTGTCAGTCGTCGCACGGCGATGACGTCATGGCGGGCTTTCACGCTGAAGCGCCAACTGTAAAGTTTGTAGACATGTTTTACGTGATTTTTTTTAACTAAATTATTTTTGCTGTATTGATAAATAAAAAAATGGGGATATTTATATTCTAACTTATTTACAAAGTCTCTTGTCAAATCATTGAAGTAGGTGGGTATGGGTTAGTTAGGCGTAGGTAGGTTAGGGCCATCGGTTAGAGCTTTATCTAATATATATTAAACACTTTACCACTTAGTGGGTGTGTAAAAAATAGATAGGTAGGTGTAGGTTAAGGGAGAAGGTGATATGTAAGGGGGTAAGTTATGAGTGGGTATGAAAATAAGTAGATGTTTTTGGGTAGATGGTGGATGAATGATTTAAATTGATGGTGATTTGTATGGATAGATGATTTGGTTGGTTGGATGGTTGGATGGATGGATGGATGACCTCAAATGGAAATTCCTAAATCAGTTGATCATTAAAAAAATTAAATATTAGTTGATATGTACATGGGTAAGTTATGAGTGGGTATGTAAATAAGTAAATGGTTTAGTAGATGAGTGGATAGGATGGAAGCTAACAAATATATTGTGTGGTTTATAGTCTCTCCTTTTTGTAAATAATGATTCACTTTTATTATTATTATTATTATTATTTATTTATTTTTTTTACAATTTACAACAGGATTCTACCACAAATAAATAAATACAAGTGTTTATTTAAAAAAAAAAATTACCCACTCTCCTTTTTTTTTTTTAAATATTAATTTTCATAGAATTTAGACAAAATGTAATTTTGCAATATTTGTTTTAATGCAAGGTTCTTTTCTCTGCAGCAGAAGGACATGTCCTTTTTTTGTGACAAAAGGAGTGAAATTAATGGGAGTTTTGCTGCAGTGCTTTGCTTCTTCAGTCAACTTCAATAATGCTAACAATCTGTTACACTGTAGGTGCTGTTAACATAATATTACAATAATTTTATTTAAATTTACGGTTGCATTTTCTGTACAGTGACACTGTCCATTGATGAAATATATAAAAAGGAAAAAACAAAACAAATCTCATTTCATGTACTCTTGTGGGTCTCCTAATAGCCATGGGGGCCCTAAGCAGCCGCTTAGTTTGCTCATTCCTTGACTTTGTGTGGAAAGATTTAAAAAAAGAACCAAACTAGTCTCATTCTAATTACTTGTATTTGTAGTACAATCATTTGATTTGCAGATACATTATTTTAGCAACCTGATTGCAATAAAATTGCAAAATGTGTCCTGTTGCCAAGCCCTCTCACACGGCTGGCCCACCTATATAGAAGGGAAAAGTAAGAAAAAAAACTTGTGCCATCACACATTTTTACATTTTCTTTCTAGAACAGGGGAGGGCAATCTCGGTCCTGAAGGGCCTGGTGGTCTGCAGAGTTTATCTCCAACTTGCCTTAACACACTTACCTGTAAGTTTTAAGTGTACCAAGCAAGATATTGACTTAGTTGGTTCAGGTGTGTTTGATTAGGGTTGGAGCTAAACTCTGCAGGACACCACGACCCTCCAGAAAAGGGATTGCCCACCCCTGTTCTAGAAAGAAAATGTAAAAATGTGATATATAAAACTGAGAAACTGGGGGTTAAGGGCCCTGCTCAGGGGTCCAACAGTGGTTACTTGGTGGTGCTGGGAATTGAATTCTTTAACAGCTAACGGTAACATGAAGATTTCCATCATCTCTTGATGCATGATGTAAACGGGGGCTGACAAATTTGTTTAAAGCAACAGGTGGTCTTCAGTCACTTCTCACCCACAAAATACCGGTTAAACCGGCCAGGTGGGCTGGTTTAAAATAAAGTGCCAGTCATTGGACACGTACAAGTTGTTTGCCCCCTTGTGGTTGAGGAAAGTCTTGCACCACCAGTAAAACGTGTGATATTCTCTCGCATTGTCTCTAAACAGTGGTGTGCCTTCATACCAATGAGACCTCCTCCGCCCGCTCCTGCAGCGCGGCTCGGTTACACTCGGCGTCTTGGACGAGCGAAATGCTAATCCGAGTGATTTAATACGTTTTTTCCAGTTTTTATTTATTTATTTTTTTTAAAACAACGGGGACGACAATGTCCCAAAAGAGGGAAGTGAACTCTTGCCCAGACGGGTACAGGGTCCTAAGCACTAGTGAACTACGGGAGCTTCTTCAAGATGAAGCAAAAATGGACAAGATCGTGCGCCTCAGTGAAAAGGTGAGACATTTCTTTCTTTGGAATTACGACGTGAAGGCTGCACATATCTCACTCTGTCTCTCTTTCTTTAACTATCTCTGCATCTTGCTTTCTTTTTTTTTAACCATCCAGATGTTCTGATGGACAGATTGTGCTGTACCGGGGTCTAAACCTGCATTTATTCTCCCGCACTCCCGACGCTGTCGGATTTACGACCGAGTCGTACCGTTGTCTCTGCGGCATCGCTAATAACAGGTCGCAGATTAGGATTAGGATTAGGATTAGGGCGCCGATTTTGTATTTAATAATGTATTTATGCGACCAGCTCAACAGATCGCTGCTTTTTTAATAGGCTGTGGATTATAGACGAACAGCTCAGGTTTGGTTGCGTAATAACTGAAATTTGCGCAAAAAACGAATCGATTTTATCTTCACCCTAATGAAGCGCTTGAACCCTTTTAACAGAGTTACAATATGACTGAAAGTATATTAATTAACTTGAGGATGATTTGGACAAATGGATATAAACGTGGTGTTAACATGGCACTTCTTCATCATGTTCACTGAATTGAGAAATGAATGGACTTTGAAACTGTGATGGTTTCTCAGTCAGACCCAAATGGATACATGGGCAACACAGTTTATTATCAGGTAAATGCATAGCAGTTTTAATTCTCCTAAATCAAGTGTTGGCCCATCACTGCGAAAATGTTAGCAATGTAACACAGAGCAAACCTTCAATTACCCAAAACAGGTTCTAGACCAGTGAGGTAACCTATTGTCTGTGACTCCAAAAAAAAAAAAAAAAAAAAAAAAAAAAGGAAAAAAAAGAAACCTTCACAAGGACCCTATCCGTTCCTTGGTAACATTTGGATAGCAGGCTTGTAAATCTGGACTCTTCTACAACTACATACTATAATTCAAACACTTAATGTGTTAAACAGATGTTCAGTTTGAGCATATTATAAATAAAAGTCTTAAAATAAGCACAAGACAGCGCATGGAGGTATTTCTAGTGTAAGATATCTGTTAAAGTAAAATAAACCGGGGGTGTGTGTGTGGATGAGATAAACCTTTTTTTTTTTTTTTTTATCATTTACCATTTTTCCAAGCATGGGTGAAACATAGTGGCTGGTGTCACCCTTGAAATGAGCCCCGCCTTCTCCTTCTGCTACACAAAGTTACCATATTCAGCTGGTGTTTAATAATGATAATAACAATGGCAGTCATGGCTGGTGCAAAAAAATAATAATTGTGAGGCGCCAACAAAATCTAATTCTTATTAATACAGAATTTTGTAAATATCTGATGGTGATGTAATATTACTGCTAGCTAAAATATCAAAAATCTTCATGTTAAAGTCAACTGTTAAAGAATTCAATTTCCAGCACCACCAAGTAACCACTGTTGGGCCCCTTGCTCAGTTTTTTATATATATATATAAGCATGTAATATCTAATCTGATCATCTTTTGGGAAAGGTGGTAGCCCAGTGGTTAAGGTGCTTAACTAGTAATTGGAAGATAAGGACTTGATTCCCAGCACCAAAAAGCTGACACTGTTGGGCCACTAGGCAACCCCCAATTGCTCAGTTAAATAGAGATAAATGTTAGTCGCTCTGGATTAGGGTGTCTGCCGAACGCTACGAAAGTAAATGTTTATTAACAGTAATTAAGATAATCATTCAAATAATTTATCCATATATATCAATCAGATTCAGAGATGAAAGCCGTAATACTAATGTTATCCACTAGAAAGAGGAAAGCAATAGCAGGAACGGCGAGCCCAGAGTTTTAATCTTTCCTGAATAACTGCTGTATGATCAGGATTGCCAGATTGGGCGTTTTTTAAATTTGATTGTGCGGGTAAATATTGGCTCGGGTGGGTGTACAAGATTTAGGCAGGTTTGGGATCAGTTTGGTGGGTTTGAAACATGATCATTTTAAGGGCTAATTATTTACAAACAAAACCCAAGTGTTAACGATGACACCAGGAATAGAATGGTATTGTCGCTCTTTTCAAGTTTGACAGTTATGGCAACACGGTGGTAAACCAGGGGTGGGCAATGCCGGTCCTGGAGGGTCGGGGTGTTCTGCAGAGTTTAGCTCCAACCCTAATCAAACACACCTGAACCAACTATCCAAGATCTTGAACTTGAAACTTACAGGTAGGTGTGTTGAGGCTAAACTCTGCAGGACACCAGACCCTTCAGGACCGAGATTGCCCTCCCCTGCTGTAGTAGATACAGAAAGTGCACCTAAATCCTGTCGTCTTTGCTGATTACTACCAGTTTATATAAGCATCTTGTTTAAATAGCGTTACTGAAACATGACTTTGGTGTTTAACTGTTTAATTTGTTCAGTTGCATTATGGGCCATTAACATAAGTTGAGCTTGTGATAGAGCGTCATGCAGCTCCACTTCTCCCTCTGCTCCACTCTGCTGTTAAGCAAAGCTTTTAACCTTTTGACTATTTAGACGGATTAAAAAACTAAGATGAATAGAAGTCGCTCTGGAGGACGTCTGCCAAATGCCGGCAATGTAAAAGTAAACTCCAAAGTTATAGTAGTACTACAGTGTGGCTATATATTCTGCAGCTCTGTCGATAACCCTGTAAATCAAAACAGAGTGCATGCAGCTCTTCTTTGGTTTCTCCAAACACTAAATCTTTTTTTTTTCTTTTTTCCAGCCATTAGCCAGAGTGCTTATTCCAAGCATAGGGAGCATAATCTTTCAAAAAAAAGTTTCCTGTGCGTAAATGTGCTCTATCTATGACTGCCCTGCTTAAAGTTTATCACGACCAGCCAGCCTGTTGGGCGGGGTGGAGGGTAGGGGCAGGGTCGGTTCATGTGAACTTGCTTTGCTGCTTGTTGTGGGCGAGTGATGCATGATGCGCAAGCTGAGTCACAACGTTTAATTCATTAGCGTATAAAAGTCTCCAAGGGCAACCGCTCATAGACTGCTGTAACAATTCAGTAAGACAAACGAGGGTCCGACCCTGAGTGGGTTTTACTTTACCATTTACATTACCTGCTGTTGTAGTCAAGAACCTTTATTCAAGTATGTATGCAAAGCTCCCGTTTGTCTGTTTAAGCTGCGGAGATGAATGAGCGCCTGTTTTCTCGTTACTCTAAAGTAAATAAAGGACACACTTTATAAACTTTACAGAGTCCTGAAGTATTTGGCAAGTATTTCACCCCCTTGAAATCTCCTCCACTCCTCAACAACACATAGTGCAGCGTTCATGTGCTCCTTGTAAAACTCTCATTTCACATTTATGACTTTAGAGCTAGTGGGATTTCAGTTTTGGTGCCAACCCTGATGGAGGCTTTTCTTGATGCTTTTGTAGGAATATACATTTACATTTGCAGCATTTGGCAGACGCCCTTATCCAGAGCAAATTACATTTATCTATTTTTATACAACTGGGCAATTAGGGGTTAAGGGCCTTGCTTAGGGGCCCAAGGGTGGTAGCTTGGTGGAGCTCGGAATCGAACCCACAATCTTTGGGTTGGTAGTCTAACACCTTAACCATGAGCTACCACTTCTTCCTATGGAATGAATATGAAATTAATATGGTCTGTACTTTAAACACATCACAAGAGATATTCGATTGTTCCGAATCACTGCAGTGGTCGGTGGCACCTGCAGGGCCATAACAAGGATTAACATTCGAGTAAAATGTAACAAACGTGTGGCACCTTTTTTTTTTTAGTTCATCAGATCAAATATTTTCTATTAAACTACTTTTAACCAACATTCTGTATGATGTTACATATACAGCATCGTCCTCAGTTTTTAAATATGAAACTATCTGATGCTTGAGTTATGTTATTTTAAAATAAAATTCTGCGAGAGGTTAAAACACATGGGGTTTAAGAATGAGGTTATAGTCATCGGGCCCACAATGCACACCAAAGCCGGGCTTACGCTGCGATGTTTAATAGTGATCCTCATGTCACATTTTAGGATCTCGGTTGTCATAATGTCGAACCTTCATTCCCACTTTTTCTCGCTAAATAGTAGTTAGCAGCAAACAAAATTTTGTTCAGGACATCACTCTTGCTGTACTGTCCACCTGACTTGTTTTGTAGCATGTTCGGCGCGCCTATAGAGTCTTGGTTTAATGACCGTCGTTAGAAAAAGTCACACTGCAGGAAAGTGTCTGGAAGTCATCTAAAAGATCAAAGACAACAGATTTTTAACATAGACCAGATCGCAGTGTGCGCTGACCATAAGCGTTTTATTTATAGCCAATTAAAAAGCGTGTAGCCTGACCGGAGGCTGATTTTGAGTAGCAATATATATACATAGCTAAAGTGACCATTATAAACACTTACAGTTATGGTAGATTTTTTTTTTCTATAATAGCGTTAATGTTTATATCTTATTCATTATAAATGTTAGCCTATAATGTATCTATAAAAGGTAAACTGTTAGGTCCAGCTGTAAACTTGGTGCACTCCTTAGGTTGGAGTAAAGACATTTCCTTCGTCAGATGCTTCAAGTTTTTAATAATTGAATAACAGTTTAATAAATTAGCCCGCAAATTCGTTTGATCTGGTAGATGCAGAAAATACAGCCAAAGAGACACCAGTTTTATTGATTTTTCTCCCAAAAAAGAAAAGTTTTTTTTTAAAATTTAGTTACTGAGTCATGGTCCTCTTGTGGGTTAAAGTACCCTGTAATTTTAATTAAGTGGAATCAGATGTGTGCGGATTTGATTCCCAACTATTTATTTTGCGTTCAAGTTTTCATAGCTCTCATCCCATAACGCTTTCACATCGTTATTGAATTCTGCAGTTTAACTGGTTAAAAAAATGTTGATTTAATTTCTAAAACAGTGGTTTATATAGTAGTGGCAGATGTAAGGCATTCTAAGCGCTGATCGCAATATACTAGAATATTCTAATACATTATTAGCTGTAAATATGTCTCCAGACTCACTAAAGACATGTATATGATAATCTGTCCCATCTGTGACACCATTTTAGTGTAATTATTGATGAGGTATTTTAAAGTCTTTCTGTAATGTGTCGTCTTATTAAAAGTAAAGCTGATGTCTCTGGAATAGAGGACATTGGACATGCACATCCCATCAGGCCTCTTTCCTATAAAAACATCTCCTCACATGCGTGTTTTATGTCTTAGTTCAAAGTAGTTTGTGGGAAACATTCAGGTCTGTTTGACTTTAAACTTAAATTTGTTTGGATGGCGTGAAAGCTTGTTTACGGCATTTTAAGATGTTTAAATTGGAACATATGTTGTTTACTCCTTGGTGCATTGTGCTTGGGCGGATTATACATACAGCTATTTACACTTGAGCAATGTCACCAAGACCTTTTATTCACTTTATTGACGTAATTACGACTTTATTTTTCAGAAGTTTTGCGTCTTTACGGATTTTATTCTTAAAGTTTTTGATATTTATTGACTTATGATTTAGACTTTTTTTTTCCTTTTAATTAAACTTTCTCTCTCAAGTTTGACTTTATTCCTGTAATTTCACCCTATTCCTCCTTATTTAGATTCTATTCTTGAAGTATTTGAAATTTATTCCCATAATCTTTCCTAATTTTGTTTTATTGTTTATTCTTGAGTTCTCATTAACTTTTTTTTATTTATTGTGGCATTAAAGCTGCTTTTTGTGCATCTATCAAAAAGTGCCTCTTTTTTTGAAGCAAAATTAAAACCATCAAAAAAAATACTCACAGGGTACCTAACAGACCAAATGCCTTCTTTGCAACACAAAGGCAGCAAAACTAGAAAACATTATGAAATCTGGTTCATATAAACTGTAATGCAGTATGAAAAAGTCAGGTTTTATTTGTCTAGACTGCTTTTGGTATGAAAACAGTCTGGACTAACCCACTACATATGATGCATATTTTGTTACAGTTTTTCTATAAGATGGCAAGCAAAGAATTATTATGGTCAATTACAGAAATCTGAAAATATTACTACAAAATAATGAAGGGCAGCGGGTTTAATAACAGAAATTGCTGAATAACATAAATCCCAGCAGATAAACGAGGGCCTGAAATGGTTACAAATGTCCAATACAGCTGTCAGTGGTGTCTTTTTAAAAAATTTTTATATGCCCGAGTTCACAACCTTTTCAAATTCCCGAAACGAACTTGCTGTGGGTGCCGTTGTCAGATTTGCTGTCTTTCTGACATTTTGATAGTAAAAAATAAAAAGCCTTGCCAGAGAGCAGAACACGCACTTTTCCGTTTGTTCGACAAACCTTATTGCCAGGTGACAATAATAACCAGCTGTCCCTGGTACTCTGGCTGATGATAAAAGTATTAGACAAATGTGTTTTAGTCAAAAACAACAAAATATAGTTTGAGAGCAATGCCGGGGCAGCAGACGGAGGTATTCAGTTTCTGTGAAATCGTTTCTATAGGAAGAAAAATGCATATTTTATTTTTATAAATAACTTTAATGGCGCACAGCATTTATGCTGTAATGAATTTCTACATTTTTTTTTTCTCATTGTTTGCTAACATTACCCATAATGCCATTTACGCACATTTACAGCATTTGGCAGACATCCTTACCCAGACTTACATTTATCCAATTTTTTTTTAAACTCGGCGGTTAAAGGTTTCAGCAGTGGTGTCTAATCTTTCAACCAGCAGTCTAACACCTTAATCACTAAGCTACCGCTTCCCAATGCACTTGACCTGTGTATAGTGGTTGCATTAAGCCTTTAAAAAAAACTGCCTTTATCCGCCTTTGATCCACCTCTGGTCAAAACACTCTCTTCTTCTTAACCATTATCATCTTCTTTCGGCTGTTCCCTTTTAGGGGTCGCCACAGCGAATCATCTGTCTCCACCTAACCCGCTTCACTCACACACACTAACTTCATGTCCTTGTTTATCACATCCATATACCTCCTCTTTGGTCTTCCTCTTTGCCTTCTGCCTGGTAGCTTCATTTCTAACATCCTCCTACCGATAGATTCACTATCCCTCCTCTGTACATGTCCACTTCTTCTTAACTATATCAGCTTCAAAAGCGTTACCTTTTAATACTAATCTTAACAGCAATAGCATCAAGCTTGTCATCTTTTACTTAATGCATTATGGAATCATCTGCACAAACATCTTAGGATTTTTATTAATGACCGTACTGGATAATGGTCTGTTGGGAAATAATATATTTTTTCTTTGTTCTTCGACGCTTGCAGCAAAACTTTTATGTTTTAGAAGTTTTTTTCATACTCCTGTGTATAGGGCTTTTACATATTACATACAAGATTAAAGATGGGAAAAGGTATTTGAAAAACAAATTATTCTGAAAGGCAAATCTAAATTTTAGTCAGATTTTAATCTAAAAAAATCCAGATAGAAATAGATTCTAATCCAAGGATTGTTTTGTGTACCCTGTCATAATAAGGTTGTTTGATTATTCGTTTGCCTTATGATTTATCGAGTCGGTTAGTTCCTAAAAACAAGCATTCTACAAATATAAAATGGGACTGTGTGACCAAGTTTTAAACCCCTCAGACACAATAGAACCGAACAACAAAGCACCACCATCAGTTCAGCACAAAGGACGTCGACTTTAATTTAATATCTAAGTGCCACCCAAATGCATGACTTCAAAGTGTGTTTCCAGACTGTTTGGTCTATGTAGCTTGCTGTAATACCCAAATAGCATGGCTTTGGTGTGTTTAAAGGATTCAAACCACATTTTTTTTTTTCACACAGCTGTTGAAAGACTACTAAAAATATTTTTAGGGAATCATTAAAAAAAAATATGCAGTAAAATTTTGCCATGGTAAATAGTTGTATATTTATTTTATGGTCTGTATGTCATCTTAACCACATGGCTCTCAGAGAGGTTGTGTTCAGGAAAGGGAGCAAACAGAAATCAAGGGATCTGCTAAAGGAAATGGATAATCCATGTTGATTCCTGTTTATGGTAAAGCTGGAAGTTGTTCAGACTGCATTCTGTGTTGTACTGGGATTGAAAGAATTGCAGTAAGAAAAATAAGGGTGAACGAATTAACTGAGATCAAGCTAGTAATGTCACCAAACGCTAGAGATTGCAGCTGTGGTTCTTGAGACCACACTCATTGACTTGTGTCCTCAGTAGTGGATGTTTAATATTTTGCGCTACTTTAATTATTTCTGCTGTACTGTAACGAGAAGATCCCCTGATTTTTTTTTTTAATTGATATTCCATTTGATTGGCTGAAATGCTAGAAACTAGTTCATCCAAAATGGTCACCATAGAAACAAGTACACTTTTTTCAAGAAAGGACTGTCTTTTCAAACGAAAATGGTCCTGTGGTCCACTACAGTGGACATGCTGTAAAATAAAAAAATAAAAGTGAAAACTCTAACGTGTAAAAGGTTTTTTAACACACAAAACATTATTTCCTTTCCTAAAAATGATGAGGCTCAGATACTTTTAAACTCCGGGTGAGTTCTACCCCATGGTGCAGAGTCAGCACAGTGACATATTAGGCAGGAACTGAGTGTGAATGATCAGACACTACTGCCGTGGTGTGCATGATGTTCTTGGTAATGTCATGGTGTAAAGCCACATCCTTTACTAAACAATACAACTTGAGATGCGAAACACCCTGGTGGTTAGAAGTCAGTCTGTTAGAACTACTTGTGCTTAATAACTATAAATAAATTTATTATTTAAAGATGTATCATACGCAGCATGGTGGCTTAGAGGTTAGCACTATTGCCTCACAGCAAGAAGGTCCCGGGTTCAATTTCTGGAATGCAAATTTGAGGGGCACAATGGTGCAAGTGCGGGTATTTGGGCAGGGCCTTACAATACATGTCTTCATAGGTGCTGTGTCATCTTCTGTTGAGCACTGAATGACAGTTTTGGGCTAAAGCGCCTACCTGGTTAAACAGTGCTATTGCAGGCCCTTACATTAGGTCATATAAGATGAAACGACTATTCGGCAACATAAATATTTGTATCGTGTATGCAGGGGCGCCGCTTAAGGAGGGAACGTTGGAACGATAAGCGCCCATGTGCTTTGGGACAATAAAGAACGGAACATAACGCAACAGCGCCAACTATATTGTAAGATGAGGTAGACATGAAATGTGCAAATTACAACAGTATTGTGCAAATAGCATTGTAAAGTGAGTAAAGTGACTATAGCATTGTAGGTGACTATAGCATTGTAAAGTGACTGCGCGTAACAAAAAATGTTTAAGTGTGTGCGTATTTGTGGGTTGAGGTAGTTCAGTTCAGTGGGTTGAGGTAGTTCAGTTCAGTGTGTTGAGCAGCCTGATGGCTTGAGGAAAGAAACTGTTACACATTCGGGTTGTGAGGTTCCGAATGCTACGGTATCTTTTCCCAGAGGGCAGGAGTGTGAAAAGTGTGTGTGTGTGGGGGGTCCTCCACAGTAGCAGTGCGTTTGAGGGGCCCGACCTTATTTTTTCATAGAGCCCAAAATTGCTGTGCGTATACGTGTAATAATTAATCATTTTAGCCCTAGTTCATTAATCCAGTTTATCCCCTAATTAAAACCTGAATGCATCATCTGCTATACTGTTCACACTCAAGCTTAAATAAACGTCTTCATCTTTCTAATCTAATAAATATTTATTGGTATAGTGTTTGAGACCGTCGAGTATTTGGCATAAACAATGTTTTTCCAGTAATCATAATTAATGTGTTGTGATGTCAGCCCTATAGAAGGCATCAAGGCAGATTTAAATTACAGCAAACAATAGCTTAGGCCTAATGGAAGCCAACTTTTTTTTTCTGTTATGGAAACAGATTCATTATCCAATTCATTTGTCATTTTGTCATCTCTATTGCTCGAGTTGTTTAGACGATCCATTCTGATCTAGAAAGTCAGTCTCAGCTCATACGGAAATTCAGTGGCAGAGAGTACAGATGTCTGTAAAATGGATGGAGAATCCTAGAGGGATTCCGTGGGAGCGGGTTGGGCTTTTATTTAGACTGTGAAACCGAAGAATTGGAGGATAATAACCGCTCGTGATGGGCTCCTATAGAGAACTGTGAGCTGTTTTTTCTCACACTCGAGTAGAACAGACTTTATGGAGGAAGAAAAACAATTTGCTGTTATAGAATAATAATTAACGATAGTGTGATGTAGCGTGGACCAGGCATGAAGCAAAGTGTTTTTATGCCTTATATTACTATTTTTTATTTATTAAAGTACAACAGGTAATAACAGTAACTATGTTATTAATGTCTTGAAGTTATTTCACATCTGACTATTGCTGAGAACATTCCTGAGGTAACGTTAGACAATGAATCAACACCTTTGAACACTTGGCAGTGCTTTGTTAAAATTGGGTTTAAACATTTTTTGTTTCGGTGATGTCAGACACGACAAAACATGTTATCTCACTGGATATTTTGTCTAAGTTGACTTTGGTGACCCATGTTTTTGCATTTGCTAGTAATAAACAAACCCAGTGTGATGCTTACAGTGCTGCTGTAATCGGTTTGTCCTGGAAAATGCTTGTCACACACACACACACACACACACAGTCTTAATTTTTTTTAGTCAGTTAACACCCAGTGACTGTGTCTGTTTTTGATTCCAAGAGCTGCATTGGCGTTAATAAAGAAATTACCAAAGAGCTCTGAGATTTCACTCAATTGGTCTGAAAATACCATGTGCTGTGTGTGTGAGGTAAAATGTCAGATACTAATGATAATTAGCTTCAGTGGTAAATTGCATGAGGCAAGAAATTTACGACTGCACTCCATGGCCCTGCTGTGGATGGCTTACTTCCTCCTAGCAAAATAAATGCTAAAATAGAAATGGATCTAGTGGGGATACCAGAGTGGTGTGTTTTCTGTTGTACTGAAGAGAAAAACAGGCAATATTCTCATATTTATCGAGCTAATGGAACATTAATCCTCTTTTATGCTCTGCAAAGTATTCTAATGCTCTGCTATATCGAAGCACATGAAACTAGTATTTAAGGCCACCTTCTGGATTTGTCTTAATATTTCTGGCAAAAACTAGGGGAAAGAAATACAAATTCCACAAAATTCCAGGACGACCCATATACCTCATACTCTGGCACGGGCAATTACACTTGGTGTAGAGAATGTGGTTTTTCAGGATGGCGGAATTCTTTGCGAATGCCTTCCATAGAGATGTTGGTTTGGAGGTTGAAATTTGTCTCTCTTGTACCCCATAGCATTAGAATTAGTGGTCCTGGGCAATTTCATAGCTCGGCTTGCCTCAACACACCTGCCTGTAAGTTTCAAGTATACTCAGCAAAATCTTGATTAGCTAGTTCAGGTGTGTTTGATTAGGGTTGAAAATAAACTTCGCCAGACACCGGCCCTCCTGGACAGAGTTGGTGACCCATGTCATAAAGGGCAGGGGTTCTTCATATACAGGAGTTTTAGAATTAGATCTACAGCAATTAAGTCATGCAGTCTGAGGTGCCTGTTTATTAAATTTAGTCTCTTTCATAGTTCGTGGCTTTGGCTTTTTTTACTTGATTTTAATCTGGAAAGAATTAATTTACAACTATAATAATAATAATAATTTGGATTAATGAATTTTAAAGCAGTTTTTTTGGAATGGGGTATCTAGGATGCTTCTGGGTGATTCGTTACAACTTGCTTGTACCAGGAACATCCAGTACCATGAATGTAACCTCTAGAAAATAAAAATAAATGAAAAACCCTAAAGTAAATTAAGCTAAACCCCCTGTCAACTGAAGCTTGTGCTAGGTTTATAGCTACAAATTTACAGCTATATGGTTCCATGCCAAACTCTTTAAAGCATTCACTCTGGCCCTATGAAACACGAGCAGTGCTGTAGCCTTGACCTGGAATTCAAGCCCAGTACCCAGCAAGGTGGATAGTCACACTGGTATGAAAGGGCCTCCGGCTTATATAGTCTCATGGGTGGTCTGCAGTCACATGAACACTTGTCTACTTAGCTTTCTTCACTATGAATAGTGTGAACTACTCCCATGACCCGTCTGTAACCACATACATAGTCAAGTCAGCTTTTGTTCTCATTTCACCCATATATAGAAAATGCAGTACACAGTGAAATAAAACAGTGTTTCTCCAGTACCATGCTGCTACATAAAACAACACAGAAAGACACAAAAACAACAACAAATGCAAATCGACAATACAAAACATACTATACAGGTACATAAAATAGCGCCAACCACAGTATGGACTATGTTGTGCAGATGTTGTTTCATAAGAATTATGAAAATAAGTAATAGCAGCAAGATTGTTGTGCAAAACAGCATTAAAATGTCCATGCATAAACAGAATATTTTACTGTGTTTATGTGGTGCTGTTAAAATGAGTTTGTGTGTGTGTGCTTTTGAAGTAGTTTAGTTCTGGTTGTTAAGGAGCCTGATGGCTTAAGAAAAGAAAGGTTGTTCGGGCCCAAATACTACCGTAGATTTTCCAGATGGCAGGAGTGTGAAAAGTGAATGTGAAGGGTGAGTGAGGAATCCTCCAAAATGCTGTTGGCTTTGCGGATGCAGCGTGTGGTGTAAATGTCTGTGATAGAGGAAAGAGAGACTCCGTTGATCTTCTCAGCTGCCCTCACTATTCGTTGCAGGGTCTTGCGATTTGAAATGATGCAGTTTTCAAACCAGGCAGTGATGCAGCTGCTGAGAATGCTCTTCAGGATGGGAGATACATATTCCTAATTAAGTGAAGATGCTGCTAGTTTTCTGCCAGGAGAATACCTGGCGGAGAATCTCACAACTTGGTGTTCTTGACTATCTCTACAGAGGATTTGTCAATGTTTGGTGGAGAACAACAACAAGACTTATGAAGTCATAGAACTTTCGCATAAAACAAATGTTTAAATCCTCAAAAACTGTCGAACAGCAGTGTTGTTGGTTTGTTGTGATTGTAATGGACATTTAAATTTTCTTGTTTATGCCAATATTAGGAAAAATGTGTGGAGAGAGATGTAAATCAAGAATGAGAAGAATGAAAATTGTTGACTGGTGGATTGTCTTTGGGTTTCTATTTCGTGGTTGAAAATTAAACTTAATTAGGCTTTATCTCAAGCCCTTGAACTTGCTTCATCTGTTCAAACCTAACAAATGAATGAACTGTCTATTATTCCAGGCTTTCTCGCTTTAACTAGGAATTTCTGTTCAGTTTCAGGAGCTCCATATGGAAAGGGACATCTTGCTAGAGGCTAATCGAAGTCTTGCAGAAGAAAGCCTTGCGCTTCGACCCCGACTCCAGAATGGTAAACTTCATTTAAATGCTAAATATGAGGAGCTCGCACAGCTGACCACTTCCTACAGGGAAAAGCGAAATCGACTAGGTGAGTATCCTTGCTTAGGATGCAAGTTATAATTTGTGTGTAGAATATTAATATTAATGCTATTAATGATCATCAAAATATTTTAAAATTTAAGTAAAGAACCATTATTTATTTGGCAAAACTCATGTTAAGAAAAGCATTCAGACATTTGCAAACTTGTGAACTTCTATTAAAATATATTATGGACTGGTGCCACCTCATTCATTCAATGAACGAGTTATTCTTAGCATTCTGACCTCTTCCTGAATTGATCATCCACCAGTCTAAACCACCCTGTAGACCCTGAGTCCAGGGTGGAGCGGTGTAATTTTGTTCCAGTGGTGAGTCGAGGTCATCATTTCACCACCTGGCTTTCCAAAGTCCTTTCAACAAGGGCCAGGAATAAACGCTCCTAACCAGAGCAGGCCTATGGAGAAGTGCTCAAATTTCATTGCTCTAACCTAACCATACATAGAAAGGAAACCGTTTGCATTTGTTAATTATTATCTTATTTTGTTTAGAATTATTACCAAAAATACTATTATATTTATTCTCACTGATCCTCTCTTGGATAAAACCTTCCTTTGTCTAGTTCTTACTGCCCATTATTGTTCTATGGATTATAACTTTCAACTTTTATCAGATAGTAAAAGTTTAACCTTGGACATTCTATAAATAAAATACATCTACTTGAAAGCTGTGAATGGGCCAACTTAAATGAAACATAAACCTCAAGAACAGTAAGCAAGTTTAAACCGCAATGGTCTGGACACTGGGCCGGAACAGGATGACTACTACTGCTTGCTTGCTTGCACTAGTGTTTGCTGGAAAACAAAAGACTGTAATTAGAACTGCCTTTCAGGGACCCCAGAGGAAGATCTCTCATTCCCCTGCTCTCTGTCTGTCTCTCCCTTCCTATCTTATGTCTGCTTTGTCTGTTTACACTCCCAGCCTATGAATGATTTAAGGCTGTTGTACTCATTTCTCCTGGCTGCATTAATTTTTATCAGGAGTAGAGAAGGCCTGGAGAGCTACCTTGGCAACAGCCCACAACAATCCTTAAACACCTTTTACCCTCCTTCATTAAACACCCGCATATCGTTATTTGACGAGGGGGTCTACATTCCAGCTCTTGCTCTAACAAAGCCAATATAAATTATTTGTTGACATTTTCCCAGCCCCCTCTCCACCATTCTACAGCAGATCCAGTTGAAAGAACCTTTGTTTGGTCTGCTACCTCTAGCGCCGTTTAAAGATCAAGGCCCAAGATATGCAAGATTCTTAAAGGTCTTGACTGGGCAGGACATGTTACTAAGCGTACAGAAATAGTGAATTACTGTGCACAAGCCTATGTCAGCATCGCCATCTTTGTGGCTCAAGAAGCTCTGTTCTATCAACACAGTCTTCCTCTGTTCCTCTCTCCCCCCCTCAGAGCAGCTGGCCAGTGATGGAAGAAGGGTGGAATGTTCACCTTCCTGTCACCATGTTGCACGCTTCTCCAGCTGCAGCCTGGGGCAGGATGGGTGGGAGAGAGATCCTTCCTTCAACTATGAACATTTGATTCTCATTCTGCCATGGTTAGATAAAAAGCATAATAAAGAGAATGCGAGATACTGGGTAGAAATGACTAGATATTCCTGTATGATTAAGGAAAAATCTTGTTTTACGTCTCGGAGCTTTGCAGACTCAGACATTTTTTTTACAGTCACTCGACTGCTTATGCCTTTTACTGGCATACAGATTATCTTTGACAACATTTTTCTGATGCTTCACCACATGTTTCCAATAAAATACTCTTGGCCTATATTTTTCTCTGGAGAGTGACAGCTTTGGAATGATTTAGAATATTTGTTCTACATGTAAAGCAGAGGTCGTTGTCATACTTCTGTAATGTGACATAGCAGTTTGGCCAGTTGCCATGGGACAAAGGGAAACCTGACCATTTTATCAAGGCAGCTTTGAGGAAAAACTGGTCCAAAATCTTACCACTTGAAAGAATAGATTGAATAGATTTGGTAAAGATGTAAAAAAAAAAAATCATTGACTGTGAATCAAATTTTTTGATTTTGCCTGGATGATGGACGATTACATCAAAAGCAGCATGTTGTTTATTAGCCATGACATTAAATTACGGAAGCCATACAAAGAGTTTTATTGCCCATTTGAATTTACTACAAACTACTTGGCTAATATACTTTTCATCTTTTATATTTAAATAAGGTTTTAAGAATAATAATCCCAAACTGGGTTGCCAAAAGTTTCAAGTATAACAAATTTAACTAATATTCGTTCCATAATCCCTTTCCCTTTTTCCAATTTTGCAGGATCTTAGAACAGAAATAGTCCTAATTGGAAAAGTTACATGGTGTAACTTTTCCACCTGTTTGTGGCACTTGATAAGTGTCTTGCTAAGGCCTTTGTTTAAATCTCCACCTCGATAAAGATACTGATTCAAATGTAAAACAACAAATAAATAAAATTTCAATATTCATTTTAAATGACTTAAGATACACTAACTTGTGTTATTTGATAGCTAGACGGCTCAAGATGTGATCCATTACAACAAGCGGATGGAATTTGCCTAAGGTGGAAAGTTAAATCTGTCAGATTATATTGTTCATCTCGGTTCAAATGAATATTAACTTAGCTATTATATTACAGTTAATGTCAGTCTGCTATCCAGCTGGCTTAACATACATTATAATATAAAGCAGGGAGTATAAACCAGAGGTTTAACCCTAAAATTTTACTTATGTAATTCATTTTTGCTTACTTATTTATACAATCAATTGTACAATAATAATTTGTTATATGTCTAGATAACCGATAAGGTCATTTATTTATTAATTTTAGTATATTAGAGGAAAAGAGACAGAGAGAGAGAGAGAGAGAAGCTGAAGTTGTAACTGTCGATGTAGTTTATACTTAACGGGATTTGAGTCTCCTGCTTTGTGTCTTTTCAATATTTTAAATAAGCCTGTGTGGATACCAATGTTGGATTAAGGATATCAAGCTATCCCACGCATTGGCTTAGTCTCTCAGTAGGACAGCAAGGCCTCTCGCAGACGTTTTAAAATTCATCCTTGAAAATCTACCCAACTGCACAACTCGCTGGAATGATATACCGTCTATTATTTCAGCATTGCTAGCATTGCACAAGGGTTGACATAAGTTCAAGCACACCGAGCATAAAAAGAAGCACTGAGACACTTATGATATAAAAAAAGAACACCTAATTAAGATCTTTCACTTTTTTTTTTCCACATGGTATCTAACAATATTTATAAATTAAACTCTTATTACCACAAGTTTGGCAAAATTGGCATGCTTAGCAACATTAGCTAAATTAGTCAGACATTCAGCTTAGCTGCTAACCCTTAGTAGCACTAGCTATTCTAAGAAAGAATAATTGCTAGTAATATGAAGTAGCATTAAAGTAGCTCAGGTACATACAAGATATTACATTACAATACAAGATGTTACATTATTTAAACTAGTACCCAAGTTACTAGCCAGACAGCTAAATTCAAGCTATTATATTTTTGTAAATTTGTTTTAAATGTCACTTCTGAAAATAGTTATTATTGAGGTAACTATTTAGTATTTAAAACTATTAGTCAGGCTTTTACAATTAGTAAGTCTACATTTGGTTTCTAAGTGTTTTTTAGCATGTGGCCTGGCATGCCTTTTAATGTCGTAAAGTTTTGTTTTTTTTTGTTCTCTTTCTGTTTCTATCAGCTTGCATGTAGTTTGGACTCAAGGAAATGTTTTCGAAATTGACCCCAAACAGCCTCTGTCAAAGAACCTTTACTCAATTTGCCTCTGTAATTCCCTCATGAGGCTAAGCTAGAGAAATTTCTCAGCTAGAGATGGTGGCTTAATGCCTTCATGAGCAAGCGAGTGAAAGCATAAGCCTGAGCAAGGAATTTGGGCCAATCAAGCTTATTTTAATGTTCAAACTGGTGTCTACAGTCATTTCCTCCCTTCAAAAAAACAGTTGGTGGTATTTATCTTCAAAAACCACAAGAGGACACCCACAGCTCTGGTGTTTTGACAGGAAGTGCATATATTTATGTGGGATTGAGTGTGTGTCTGTGCAGAAACCCATTTTTTATGTGTATAGAAGCTCGACAAAAATCCAACCTATTGCTTGTTGGAAAGTTTACAACAATACCGTACATAGCTGATAACAGTGATGCTGGTCTGATTTAAAATTTTCATTCCAGCCAAGCAGGAGCTACAGCTGACTTCACTTGTATAAATCTTAGCCATTAGGTATGTTAGTGTTTAGCTTGCAGACAGATAAAATCAGAGCCCTTCTGTAAACTATTCAGATTATCATTCCTTTAAAGCCATGCATTTCATTTAAAACTTACTGAAACAAATGCCTTTTAAACAAGTCCTAACTCTTGAGCATATGACTGTAAATACTATTAATTATTCACATAAGTGTGGGGAGAATAGCAAGTCATCAAGTATGAAATCTAAGTGGAAACATCGTTTTAGAGAGAAGTTTTAAATTCAGAGGCAAAGATTCCTTTGTGGTGGTTTTCACCAGCTATTTTTTTCTTGCTCCCAGTCTTCTATTAAAGGTTTTGTTTGCATACCACAAGAACTATTTATTTGCTCCAAATAAAGCCAGAAACCTGTAATTTAGTGTTCCAGAAGCCTCTTATGCATCCAGACCCCCAAATAATCTCATTAGTCCTAACTGTTCCATAACATTGCAGCAGTCTTGTTATAGCTTTAAGTTCTTCCTTCTGATAAGTTCTGATTTAGGTTCTAATATCCTGACTGTAGAAAATGCATCTAACCTTTTTAAATAATGGATATAGACTTTTCATGTGTTGGTTGTTTTCCCTTTGTGTTTCTTCTTTGTTGGTCATTTTTTGTGAGGATGTCAGGGGGTGGTCTTCAGTGTTAATCATTTGTGACGGACCCCCTCACACTCGAAATCCTAGTCCACAGGTTCCCACAAGCCTTTAGATTTTATTGGCTCTAAAGTACCCACCCCCAACATGCCCCCTATCCTTGTAAATTGATGGAACCTAGCGGGGCCCATTGTGCAAGTACTTTTTAGAATGTAGGTCACCCTACAGCTGCTCCCTTAGCGAATGCTTTGCTTAGGCCGTCACCTTCCATTACAACTACAACATCTGGCTCGCAGGGTCATACAAGTGCCAAGCTATTCATACTCCCTTTATGGCCACGGGCATAACCAGCTTGGGAAGCAGTCTAGGTGGAAAGCACTTTTGAGTGATCCATAAAGTTTTATCAAAACATGGATGTGTAATTACTGTACACTTTAAAGATTATAAAATGATTGTCAGTTGTTGCAATGTATAAAAATAGCCCAAAATGATCTTGGCTTAGTAAAATTCCACAAATGATTAAATGCCTCTTGCCTTTCTAGGGAAGAAAGTTTGCGTAGGTCACCAATCACTGTGATATGGGCAATTTAAGCTAGAGGTATGCGTATTGTAAACGTTTTTGTTCATTTAGAATGTTTTGTTTGGCTATTTCCTGTATCATTTATTGAGTTTTACATCATTATGGCATCCTTATATTTTTTCGACACTGTCGGATTTGTCGGCTCAGTAGGTTGTAGGGGGTTGGAAATTTCTTGGTAACTTTACATATAGGAACTTCTTATGAATTTAAGAAATATTGCAGGTTGGACAGACATTTATGGGAATTTATTTGACTTATTTAGACATTTGGGGAATTTTATATAAACTGTATATACAAACAAATAGAAACATATTGGTTTGTATATACTGACTTTAAAGAAACTAATAGGCATTGAAAATGCCATTATATGTGCCGAGTCTGACAAAATTTGCACCATGCGTGCAGAGGTGTGACTCTAATAGCCCTGCAGTGCTGAGTGCATGTGATTAAGGAATTTGCAGGTAGAAATTCAACAAAAATTGCATCAAATCTGGTTGTGCTAACCAATATTAGGTTGCAAGATTTTTTTTAACATGTAATAGGCTAATCGAAAATTTGACAAATTCACAGTTTATTACTCCTAATTTCTGTTAATTCCCATATATTAGTGTTGATTTTCATAAAAATGTTCAGCCTTGACAATTCCCAGAGTTTCGTAGCCTTTATTGTCACCCAACTGTAAATGTAAACGCTATAATTCGGCTGATATTATTCAATGTAAGACAACTACAATTTACAACTGCTGAATTTTCATGCCAACGTCCATATCTCAGACTTCCACACCAAAGCTAAATACATTTGCAAATCAATTCACTGACCCGTTATAAACTTTAAATATTACCTAATGAACCAGACACTCAATCACATGTTTAATACCGAATCGTATCCCTCCTTCAAACAAACTCCAATTGTATCCAAGCCTTGATCGCCTAGCTTTGTTTTTTAAAGATCCTTTGCTTATTTAATCAACTCTGGTTCTGCATCCAACACATGGCTCATTTCTGACAGCGACAATGTGCTATTTCTAGTTTGTGGCAGCAAAATCAGTGTGAAAAATGATCCTGTGTAAAGATGACTCAGAAAGGACAGAGCACAGGGGAAAGGATGATGATGCATTCAGTAGAGACACATTTGGCAAAGCAATTTAGCATTTGAGTTAGACCTTTTAAATGTTGCAAGACCTTTTAAAGATCTCCCATTTTACTGTGCTTCACCATATTTTTTTCATCCTCTGAAAAGTTATCTTGCTTGGCAGGTATTCTTTCGTTGTGGTACATTGTTGACAAAATGTTTACTTTTGTGCGAGATGTATCCGGTTGCTGTGAATGAAAACAGGTTCGGAAAAACTTTCAGAAATGAGAATGTTTCAAACATGTTCAATTTAGAAAAAAACAGGATGTTTCATTTAAATGAGGTTGTAAATAACGATGTGTAGTGGTTAAGGTGATGGACTAACACCAGAAAGACTGGGGTTCGATTTTTAGCACCATCAAGCCACCACCTTGGGCCTAACAAGGCTCTTAACCCTGAATTGCTCAGTTGTATAAAAGAGATAAATGTTAGGGGCGTCTGCCAAATGCTGTAAATATAAATACTTTACTGATTACCCAACATTTTTGGGATTCCTCCAAAGCGACATCATTCTACCGCTATCTTCAGAATGTAGCAGCAGACGGAAAAAGGTTTTCCAACAAAAAGCGCTGCTTGTAAAATCACAGATGCAAATCAACATGATAGAAAAACCTATCCTTGAGCTGTTTTTTCAAAGTAGCACCTAGCAAAATTACCTTTTGGCTTGAATTATAGAACATAATGGACACCAGTTGGTGTCATGGTTCTGACCTGCACTTGTCCTCCTTAACTACTAGCGCATACTCTTTCTCATCTCTTGAAATATGACTTGGGGCATCTTTATACTAGTTGGTCGCTATTGTAACCACACAAGAATGCTGTCTATTGGGACTTCCTCCCCTTC
This sequence comes from Bagarius yarrelli, assembly GCA_005784505.1. NCBI lineage: Eukaryota > Metazoa > Chordata > Actinopteri > Siluriformes > Sisoridae > Bagarius > Bagarius yarrelli. Next base: position 1,853,163 of record VCAZ01000075.1, on the reverse strand, counting down.
TCTCGTCTCCATTTCCCTCCTTCTTTCCCAATCAGCTTGTACTTATTAGCAGAGATAAGCTAACAGAACATGATTGTGTTTGCTGTCCTGTTCAAAGACACTTTCACACAGCAAACAATGCCAGCACACAGCTATACACATATACACAGTGGTGTGTTTGTGCAAAACTAACTATTAAAACATGATTGATTTGAAAAATATGTTGAGGTTTGTCATCACTTAGCCCTCAAACTGGGAATTAAATTTGCCATGGTAATAAGAGCTAAAACATTTTGTGCTCTTTTTTAGAGGCCCACATGCAGAAACGCAGTCCAGAGATGGCTCAGAATCTCTTACAAGCGGAGGTGACACAAGCCGAGGAAAAATCTGAGGTAAATTATAATTTTTGACTGTGGTTATTATCTTTAGTTTGTAATTCTGCAATGCAAGTTCTTGTGGTGATAGTTTTTTTTTTTTTTTTTTTTTTTTTTTTTTTTTTTTTTTTTTTTTTATGAAAACGATTTTAGGACAAACCATGAGTAAAACCAGACTCAAAATGGAAGCTATCTTAATCTGGGGACAGTGCAGTGTGTGATTTATTTATAACGTCTCGTCTACATACGTCTGTATCCAAACAGAATTGTGTCCAAAAGCTTTGCGCAACAATAAATCAACAAAGTTATAAGTTATATGGAAGTACAGTGATGCCTTGACTTACGGGTTTAATTCGATCCGTGACGGAGCTCGTAACTCATATTACTTGTATGTCAAATCAATTTTCCCCATTGAAATGAATTGAAATGCCAATAATCTGTTCCGGTTCCCGAAAAAAAACCACCACAATTTTTATTGTTTCATGTGTTTAAATAAAAAAAAAAAAAAAACCTTTATAAATAACGGATATTGTATTAAAAAAATAGAATGTACTGCATTTTACTGGTTTTATTACGTTTAATGTACAGCATTTACCTTGGAGATCAGATGACTGCACTTGTCTCGATGTCTAACTAGCTATTGAGTGAGACACAGGATGCTGGGCGGATGTTATGGTGTTCACTGTGGCGTTTGCTACGCAAACTAGCGGTGGGGTGTCTAAAGCTGGCTCTGAACCCAAATTTCAGCTCGCAACTAAAAACAAAAAATCGCCTCGAGAGACGACTTGTATATCAAAAAACTCGTTAGTTGGGACACTCGTAAGTCAAGGTAACGCTGTATTTGGGTTTTATAAAGATAACCATATGCAGACTAAAGTTCTATGTAGAACATGTAAATCTCGAATAACAACTCTAAGGGAAAACACTAAAATATTTAGTTACCTTAAAACCAAACACGATTAGTTTCGGCTATTCTCTGCAGAAAAATCTTCGAACGTAGGTGAATGTGTTTGAATGAACATATGTTAGTTATATACTTTTTTTTTTAAAAACCATATAGCATATCGAATATCGCATTATTTAGCATGCTATTGCATATCGCAGTATCGTGCAGTTGAAACTGACACAAAAATAAATCAAATACATGCTTAGATATTCAGTGACTTTATAAAACTAATGCACAAAAGCTGTTTCTGTAATCAGGCTGAATTTTATTTTAAAACCTTTTTATTAAAGGGGCATCGAGTAAAGTTAACAGATAAACTTTTTGTTGCTGTTTGTCTTTCATTGCTCTTCAAGAAATACTTGTATAAGAAAAAATATAATATAGTAAAAGTATAGTATAAACGCTACGCTGTTTATTTTAATATATTACTCACAGTCAAACAATGTATATGACTTGTAAAAAGCTGCCTTTCAAAACTCTCTGTTTAATGGTAAGCAAACATCTAAACATGACGGGACTTTATTGACTTTTAAAGGACCTGAAGACTCTGGAGATAAAATATGTCCTGTACAGAATTAGGGATGTTGCCCAAAACGCTTTCCGGGACGGGTTTTCCGCTTTCTTTTGTAGTAGGTAACGAATAAGTCAACAATTTATTTGGAAAATGTAAAAGTTAAAGTTGACAGAAATATAAAAACTTACGCAAAGTACAAATTCTCTCAAAAAATACTTAAATACTATGAAGAAGCATTTTAATTCATACATATCTTTCACACCTTTGTTTTATTTTTTTGTAACACAATGTGTATACTTGTGTTTAGTCACAAAAGGTAAGTCAGTTTCCAGCATTTTTGTAGCTTTTTAAAACAATCTGCTATTAAGTATTTAAGACATTTTTAAGGGCCAGATGTAAAGCACTGTTAATACCGGGATAGAAAGGAGCTGCTAGCTATTTTGGCTCTATAAAAGAATATGAGGTTGGGCCCCTACCACACCCATTCCGTACTGTTACTGCTAATAAAACAGACCTCTGTGGGCCCCAAATTGTGTGAGCCATTGGAATTATTCTAACATCCCCACCCCCCTTAGCGACGGCTCTGCCTGGATGTTTTATTAACCACTTTAAAACCATTTTGAATGTATTTCAGATATTTATCTAAAACAAGAACACCTTTACAGCACTGACACACTGCAGATAGTATGAGACTAATGTAAATGCAAGTAAAATCTGAAATATTTAAAAAATGTTTTCATTTATATTTTTTCCGACAGTAAAAGATTTTACTTCTGTATTAAAGCTTGATTTTATTTGAATTTTTTAAATGAAAGCTTTTTACCGTTTCGTATATGGAATGTAGAGAAAGCTAGCAGAATTGATGTAATAAAAGATTAAAAACTCTAATTAATATATATATAATATAATGTCAGGTTTCATTCAGTCTGATTTTATTCCCCTATATGAGGTTCAATATAGTTTTAAATCCCTAACGAGCAAACCATTTTCCACAGTTATGTTCCAAATGCGATGTGTAGCAAAAGGATCAAACCTTCTATATTTATCCATTTCTAACAGCTTTCACTGTGGGTTTGCTTTCAGTGTTACAAGCACAGACACACACACACGCGCATACATTGAACAACAACATCCGTTTTGCTTCGTGATTTAATCCTCTTGCATTATAACCCCCCAGATTAAACTACATAAAGTAATTTAATTCTTACATCCTGTATCCAATAACCATAAATAGCCTACTTAATATTATTACGTTAACCATAATTGAGTCATGGATGGCTTGAAATGCACACATTTGCTGAGCAGTATAAAAATTTGACCCCTCCACTAGTTTAAAAAGACTCTTATCTGGGATAAAAACAGTTAAAGCTGAGCCAAGTATAGTTATTATCCATAAAAGAAAGACAAACCATTTAAAACAGGGGGAAAAAAAATATCTAATTACATTTCAGTATATGCAAAGGCGACTCCTGAAATCGGATCTCGCCAAACGTTTGCAGCCAATCGATCGAAAGGACATAAATAATCATCCTGCTTTTCAGCCCCCTGCCAAGGCCTGACTGACAGGCCTGAGACTTCCACTTATTAAGCTGCTCTGCTCTGATCGATAGCCTGGCTAAATGGATAGTGACCTTGTGCCTGGTGTTGCTGTCAGCCAGGTACGAGCAGACTCTGAGGACTACAGTATCCATTTACCTCCTGGATTAAAGCCATCGATTTTCTGTTGGAAAAGACATACTGAGATGCAACATACTCTTGTTATATGAGTGATGCACCAAGCCGTGCAGTACAGAATTAAGTGACGCAAAACCACAGACTGCAGGCTGTTGTGTTCACAAGGGTAAATAAGACAAGGTGCAGCAAATAGAAGACATACCCATGGCAGCTGGGTAAGGACCTACCACCTGCTCCTTTAATTGGAATTTTCGAGAGACACATTAATAGTCTTTTAAAATAAACATACCGTGATCACTTAAATGACAGATTAGTCTGTTACAATTAACTCAGGAACAGGGGCGATGCTATGATTTTATACTGTTACTGATAACCCTACCTAATGTTGTATCTGTGTATTGCACATGTGAATGTTGAAAGTACAAATATAACAGCAAACAATGACATGAACCAACATATTTTCTGTTTAGTGCATTTAGTTACAATATAAATGCAGTCATTAATCAAGCAATCAGTGCTCATAGCTGGATTACCTTAACTTGGATAATTATATATATATTAGTTAACAGTGGATTCCCCCTTTTCAAATTATTGTTCTTAAAATAACCAAACATGGCCTTAAACATAATAAGGTGATAAATGCTGCATGCTTTTGAATCTCTTTTACTTCCTGCTATCTGATAGCTGTTGTTTGACCTTTGTAGGAGCTTCTGAATAAATTCATGGAGGGTCAAGTCCCACTGGAGGGCTTCTTGGACTCCTTTCAGAGCTTCAGGAAGACGTATCACATCCGTCGAGCACAGCTTGAGAAGATGCAGGAACTTAAAAGGCCTGAAAGGAAGCAGATGCAGATCAAGTGCTCAGAGGTGGAAGAGGAGGAAAAGGAAGAGCAGAAAAAGGATCATGAATCAAAAGAATTCCGGCCTAACGGTGTTACTTCTAATGGGTCGGCACGTGTCTTCCAGGTGCGTTATGGCCTTACACCGGCTATTCTGGTGCCCCTGTCTACATCCTCAGCTCCAGCCACAAGCTTGTCTCCTTTGGACTCAGGACAGCGACAGGCTTTAGGGCAGAGTATCCCTCATTCATGTCCTGGGCAACCTGTGGGCCTGAGAGTGATAGGACAGTTACCAGGCTGGCCAATCAGACCAGTGCGATTACAGCAGCTCTATAGGCCAAGTCCACATCAGCATGAACCTCCATATCGATAACGTCCAAACACTGTGCACCAGTAATGTCTGACTTAATCTTCTTAGAGACCTTTGGGTTGATGGAAAAAAAAAATCATTGTTCAGTTCCAAGGTCACTTTTGTCCACCGAATGATTGGAAAGCCATAAAATGTCTGGTCTATGTTGTGAACAAGCCAGTGGGGTTGCACAACTCGCGTCTCTGTTATTGTTGCCTGTTTGTGTCGTTTTTTTGTTTTCTTCCTGTCCCTTTTGTTGGGATACGGCTGCTGCTTTTGTGAGGTAATGAAAGTTGTTCAGACACTGATTTCAGACTGGAAGGACTTGTTTGATGCAAATAATGTTGTGAGAAATGCCAGGCTAATGTTATTGCCTTGTTATGGTGATGATGATTAATAAAGTCCTATTATATTGTTTACTATAAACCATTATTTTACTGCTTCAACAGTTTTATGTCTTTTGGACATCCTTTAATGACCAATGCATTAGACTGTCAGAAAAAAGGTACTAAAATGCAGCTTGTCTTGGCACTGGGATGGATTTTTTTTTTTTTGGTTCCTTTTCTGCCTGTGTGTTACACGGTAATGCAAATAGGAACCCGTAACTATACATATAGCCAGGGGATTTGCTAGCAATTATAGGAAAGATTATTGAAATTGTAGTAATTATATGAAAGAATGGGGTTTGGTCCCTTGCCACACCCATTCCGCACGACATATAGTATTACAATTACTGCTAATACTATTAAAACGGATTTCTGGAGGCCCCTAAAGTGTGTGGGCCCTTAGAATTGTGTTCTTCTTAGTGGTGCCTGCATAAAACATTACTTTTAAAGATCATCCCTGGTACAACACTGGCGCTTAGGAAATAGTACAGTTCAGTACATCAACTTTAAGAAATAGTACAGTTTAGTACTCGTTTATGATTTAAAGAAAATATTTCTCTCTAAATATTATGCATTCCGTGGCAAAATATAAATTGAGAGTGTTGGTCCCAGGCTTTACAAAAGACAGGATGTTTATGATGCCGTCAGAAGTGTGGCTCTGTTTCCAAAATAAACAGACAGATCCAATGAGTGAAATTAATCATAAATTTAAAATAAATTGGGGCAAGCCACAAAAATAAATGAGCACGTTGCCACATTATTCAGACTGGGAGTCATATCAAAGAATGCAGAATCTATTTATTTATGGAAATCCTGTTAAAAATGGAACACTGTGCAACATCCTGAAATACTGCTTTTCTGCTCTGACTAGACTGCTTTTAATTCCATGTATGAAATGTTTTTACCCATATTAAATTTAAAAAAATGTAATACATTGATTTATGTAAATTACTGCTGAATGACATCATCATTAGAACTTCCCTAATTCTTCGTGGCATGGATTCAACAAGGTGTTGGACCTTCCTCGGAGACTTTGGTCCGTATTGACATAATAGCATTACGCAGTCGCTGCAGATTTGTTGGCTGCACAGCCATGATGCGAATTCTTCCGTACCACCACATCCCAAATGTGCTCTATTGGATTGAGAATTGGTGACTGTGGAGGCCATTGGAGTAAACTCATGTTCAAGAAACCAGTCTGAGATGATTTGAGCTGGTGCATTATCCTGCTGGAAGTAGCCATTAGAAGATGGTACACTGTAGTCTTCAAGGGATAAACATGGTCAGCAACAATACTCAGGTAGGCTGTGGTGTTTAAACAATGCTCAACAACAATTGCTACCAAGAGGCTCAAAGTGTGCCAAGAAAATATCCCCCACATCATTACACCACACCCACCAGCCTGAACCGTTAAAACAAGGCAGGATAGATCCATGTTTTTATATTATTTACGCCAAATTCGGACCCCACTATCTAAATGTCTCAGCAGAAATCAAGACTCATCAGACCAGGTAACGTTTTTCCGATCTTTTCACGTCCATTTTTTTTGGTGAGCCTGTGCAAATTGTAGCCTCTGTTTCCAGATGGTATTCTGCATACCTTGGTTGTAACCAGTGGTTATTTGAGTTACTGTTGCCTTTCTATCATCTCTTATCAGTCAGGCCATTCTCCTTCGACCTTTGACATCAACAAGGCAATTTTTTTATTCAGACAACTGCCGCCCACTGGATATTTTCTCTTTTTCTGACCATTCTCTGCAAACTCTAGAGATGGTTGTGTTTGAAAATCCCAGTAGATCAGCAGTTTTTGAAATACTCAAACCAGCCGGTCTGACACCAACAACCATTCCACGTTCAAAGTCACTTAAATCCGCTTTCTTACCTATTCTAATGCTCGGTTTGAAATTCAGCAAGTCGTCTTCACCACATCTAGATACCTAAATGCATTAAGTTGCTGCCATGTGATTGATTGCTTGGTAACACAAATTGCTAAATCAGCCAAACTGGTGTACCAAATAAAGTGACTGGTGAGTACTTTATAATTGTTATATAGATTTTACAATGCCATACAATCTCATTGCTGCTATAGCAACAGCCAACAATACTTACTGGTATAATCAATGATAAGTCCTATTTTTTTTTTTTTTTATGTCTCAGAACTGGAAGTTAAAGTATTCATTTTGATGGTTGCTCAGAACCAAACTTCCTTCTTCGGTATTGGCAAATGAGCATAAAAGGGTAACTGCAAGCCTTCTTGATGTCAATGTGACTGTCTTTTTGGTTAAACCCAAATAACACGTGTTCTGTGTTGTTCCATTGATGGAAAGAAGTGTGGATAAAAGTCTGATAGACTGGTGTTTATTCATAAAAGTTCATAAAATTTACAATTTTATTAATGTTCGTTCATAAAAGTGAATTTAAGGAAAGGGGTTGAATTTAAAGTATCTGTTTACTCACAAAGTTTATTTATAATGTAGGTAAAGCTAATAAAATGCCCAGCTGTAAAATAGATGTATATACTAAGATAAAATATGGTGCCAGACCACATTGCTATTGAGTTCATTAATTTTCTTTAATAGCATCTCTAACTATAAAGGATGAAAACTTTATCAACAACTTTAAAATGTATTTTACTTGAAAAATTGTCATTTATATATATATATGATACAGAATTGTTGGTGTTTTACTTTGCTCCACCTTCTCACACACACACACACGTTCACATTTTGTTCCCTATTTTTCTAATGGAGACCAATTAAGACCCCACCCTGTCTAGAGAATTTACTAGACGTCACTTGTCTTCAATAGAATCAGCCCAAGGGGACATATCTCTCATAAATAACCCTAAATGAACCAACCCTCCCAAATGGAAAAATTCTATAGTATATTTTAGAATTTACTACATTGAGCTTTAGTAAATTGTAGTATAGTGTAGTATATTAGAGTATTTTTTATACTGCAACATATAGTATTAACTCTAGTGAATTAATAAACTATAGTAACATTGTAGTATACTTTACAAGTTACTAGAGTGAACTAGACGACTATACTATATTGTATCATATTAAAAGTTTATTAATATTAAAGGATTTCGTTTGTTAGAGTATTTACCCTTTTGAAAGGTTAGAGTCCCATTTCCAATGCACAGCACTGTCATATCATGGATTAGGCAACAGTTAAACAATGCAGCTGAGGATTTTCCACAAAAATAAGAAAAAATATGTTAACGTGTTGTTTGCGTTGCACTGATACATTTTTTGTTCTGATTTGTGCTGTAAAGGATCTCACACATATAGTGTAATATAGTTGTAGTATGGTAGATTTACTATAACAAGTTTAGTACAATTACCACAACAAGGTTATGATAAACTCTGGTATACTTACTATATTAAGGTTTAAAAACTATTTTCTATTTAGGATTTACCACAGTCAAATTTCCTGTGGTAAATCCTAAATAGTAAATTACAAAAATCTGGTAATTTGTTGTGAAAATTCTACCCATTTTATTAAAACACTACAGGATTTGCCACAGAAAAGTTTACTACATGTTCTATAGTAAAGTTACTCACATGGGCTCAGACTCAGAGGTTTTCGACAGTGTCCCTTGTCTTAACATAATTTTTGCAGCATGCTGATTAGTGTTTAAATTGTGAATTCTAGGGGTATTTTAGATGTCATTTGAGATATATCTGAGATATAACTGAGATATAACTGAGATGTACTACAATGTACTTCATGTTCAGACCTGATGGTACCCATTTGAAGTGTGACTGTTGGTGCAGTAGGCATGATAACCAGCAGAATTCTCCTCAATCAACAGGGCATATCTCTGCCCGGTGAAGATCAAGGCTTGTTGGTATTCTTTAACGTTGTTCTCATGCAGTACAGATCATTATATGTTATCTAACAAGAAGATGCCATAGAAAGAGGAGCTGAACTGTGTTTTCTACAGCTTTGAATAACAAGAATGTCATATAGAAAAGGAACAAAAGTACTAGCTTGTTGAGACAAAACCTTCAAAGAATGTCAAACAGCATGTCTTGAAGCAAACCCCCATCACCACCCCACCCTGTTGTCCTACGTTGCATTTCAATAGCCCTGGCTTGCCGCAGAAAGCTGCTGTCATGTAAGAGTGAATCGTGAATATAAATGAGGTTAGAGCTGCTACAAGTCAGAGATTTGTAAAGGAATGTAATATAATTCATGCAGCGTCACAGAGACAAAAATAGACCGCGGGCACACATTTGGCATGCCACAAATGTTTTTTAATGTTTTAGTAAACACCATGGAAGTTACACCATAATCTTTTCCGGTTGGGATGATATTGTTTTAGGCTGTAAACTAGGACGTGTTCCAGGATTATGAATGCATGATGAAATATGCCAGTGTAACAAAGAAAATGTGTGTCGTCTTGTTTGCTGTCAGTGAATATCAATTAAATATGAGACATTTATTGCAAATTCCAACTAAAAATAGGTCAGTTAACCGTTCAACATTTTTTTTTTTGTCTGTGTCGTGATCCTGCTCTGTGATTAACATTTGATTATTGTCCTATTTTATTTTCCTAACTAGGGAGATTTTCTTAAACTAAAATGTCCTTTATGCTGAAAAACAGTGATTGCGGTTTATTTTCTGCTTAATGTGATGCCCTCAGAAGTAAGATGAGGAGTTATGAGCCCATCCTCCCCCACCTCATGCTTCCAGGCTACTTGGAAACTGGCCAGCTAAACCCCCATAGAAAGGCCAATCTAGTACAGGATGAGCACAGCAGTTCTATTGAGGGTTCAGTGGCTTTGGATGGCAGGAACTGTTTGTCTTTTTTAAGTGGTTTTGCATGCAAATGCGTACATGATGTCGCTAATGAAAGCCAGCTTGGGCCGGTGGTACCCTGAGACTGATCCCTATCGTTCAAGCAGATTGTAAAGGCATTGCTTATTTGTATACGACAAAGTATGTAATATAACATAAACTATGATATTCACCATATTTAAGATGCATTATTATTATTTTATTATACTAAAGTGCAGTGGAAACCTTACTTGAATACTAAATCCCTAATTACATAAATTATTTATACATAAATTATAGAAAAAAATAGATCAAAATAAATGCTAGTTTTAAACCATCCGAATAAGAAGTATATTTATTTAACTTCTTTTTGTATTGCTGTGTAGCTGAATTTATCAAAATTGTAATACATGCATATACCTAGAAACAGTGTTTACTGTAATTATCTGACAGATATTAACAGCTGATATTAAAAACAATCATTTAATATTAATAAATAATAATTACATACTGTTTCTGTTAATGACCTCTACTTTTGCTGTCATCTGCAAAACTTTTAATATTTCTTTAATTTAATTTGTATAAGTTTAATGTGTTATGAGTGCCAGGACAATGGACTGGCACACTCTTCTAAAACATCCTTCGAGAGTCATTCATTAAAGAGAAAGGGATGCACAAGCTTCCTTAAGACTGCTCTTCAATAATTACTACCTTATCAATAATTAATATTCATTTACTCCAAGACATGGAGCAGCTGCTGCTAATAGAGTCCTCTGATTGATCGACTTGCCCTCGGGCCTCTCAGAGTCTGGATTTAATATTCCTGCTCTAATCCCACACATTTTTTAGACATGCTGGAAAACCCACCAAATGTTTAAAGATGAATGGATTCTATTAAAACAGATTGCATCCGTTACTGGTCAAGTCAGGGCAAAGGCATTAGAGTCATACACATACGGGTTTGATGTTAGGTTTCTAGTCTCCTCCAATTAAAATTACCTTAATTATGGCCTTTAGAGAGTTTTTTTTCGATGCAAATTTATGCACCATGTTCCAACCATGAGCCAATAGAACTGTAGTTTGAAGGAACTGCATTATTAAGCAGAAAATGATATTGTGTGAACGGAGAGAGTCTTGGAAAGAATGATTAAGCCTTGGATAAAAAACTAACAAAAAAACAAGAAGACTTTGTAATAAGCTTATACATATTTTTCACACAAAAACTAATCAAACCAGAAATTATAGCAGAACTCTAGTCAATGCAACATATACTGTAATGTTTAGTGCTCAAAACAATCATTTTTTTTTTTTTTTTAGGTATTTGTTTATCCATGTCAATTGTGATAAACTATGTATTTTATGAGCACATAAACACAGGCATTCTTTAACGAAAGAACCAGCAGTCAGCATCAAATAAGAACTTTCCATGATAAAAATGTGGAAAACTGAAAAACACGCATTTGTTTTTGTCCTCTAGCATATTTGCTAAAATGGCAGAGACTGACTTCTTTCTTAACATTAACGGAAAAAAAGATTAGCCAAAAACTGTAGCTAAAGAAGCAATTGAAAGCTGCATTTTTTAATATTATCTGATAAAACACAGTAAAAAACGCAAAAAAGCAGGCTTAAAAAATGTATGTATGTCCGCAGGGCTTTGACACTCATTACTAGATTATTTCATTAAAATAATAGTCCCTTTGCTATTACTCCAGACAAAAAGTAATCAAAAGACTTAAAATGTTAATATAGCTGTCAAAATGTAATGTGCTATTTATTTGTCCTGAATTACCTATTGTTTAGTTTTGTATGAACAATAAAACTTTACCATTAGTTCTCTAATTTTTCCCCCGTTATTTATTAGTTAATAGCGAACTACTAGTCATCTGTGTGCTATTGCTATTTTGTTAATTAGAGTTTTTTGTTATTCAACCATCCATCCAACCATTGTGTAAACCCACTTATCCATAACTAGGTTCACAGGGATCTGCTGGAGCCTTCTGTGAAACCAGGTGTCATTGGGTGAAAGGTGGGGCTTACCCTAGCCAGACCATGGCAAGGCCACATACAGACAAACCACACACACACTCACTCCTATGGGCAATTTAGAATCACCAATCAACCTAAAATACATGTTTTTGCACTGTGGGAGGAAACCGGTATACCCAGAGTAAACCCACACTACCATGGGGGGGAACATGCAAACGGTACACAAAAAAAAAGCCTCTGCCGGGGACATGAACCTGGGCCGTTCTTGCTGTAAGGCAACAGCGCTACACACTAAACCACCGTGCTGCCAGTTTCTTGTTAGTTAACAATAATTATTAGATTATTAATATTGTGTTACTCATTTGTTTCTGTGTAGTTATTGATTAATGACCATTTTTGTCCATTTTCGTTATTGATTAACCAAGTTTTTTTTCCACTAGACACATGATAAAACTTTGCAGCAGAACAAAACAATAATCTACAACAATTGTGTCTTGGATATTTGGGACTTTACCCTGTCACACCACCAGAGGGCAACGTGGTTCCTTTAGTGTGAGCTACTTTGTTTGTTCTTTTGGGTAGCTCGTCTATGCATATGCTGTTCTAGCTCCGGTATGTGGTCTGTTTGTTGTATTGTAATGATTATAAGCTTCATGTTCCTGTTGCACAATTTTTTCCCTTTATCATCTTTGTAGTTGCTTCTTGGTTTTGTGAGTGTTGTTAATATTGCGTCAGCTCCCTCGTCCCATGTATAACAGGTTGGACAGAAGAAATGCATGTTACTCCACCCTGACTCCCATTAGTTCTGTTTGTGCCACATTATTCCCAGGTTGAGGAATTTATGCAAATGGATTTAGGCGTCTTGTACAACTGGAACCTTTTATTCCAGTTTGAATAGCTTCCTCTTCAGAGATTTTTAGTGTCATCTTGGGAAGCTTGTTCATTTCCTTGTGATAATTATTGAAATAATTTATGTTGAGGGGAACAAAAACAATGCATTTCACAGGGCATTGCTTGAGGCCATGATTACATCCATACCCCAGTTTCCCTCCTTGCTGTTTAAAAACGATACGATCTTGGGTCTTTAATTGCTGTCAGGGGAATGACAAAGATTGGCTGGAGTAAAGAATTCAAGGGGACATTAATGTATGTACGGTATATGTGTGTGCAAACCAGATTCGAGATTTGATATTAACTCAAGGATTATATTAAAGCAGAAGAGAACCAAGGGACAACGGAGCAGCCTTGATCTGATCAATTCCACATCAATTGTCGCACATCATATAACTTTTTTTTTATTTTTTTTATCACATCTCTGTGCTAATGTTTCCTGGCTATGTGATCTTATTGTTATGTAAAGAGACACCGCTCGTTTTGCATTACCTCATTGTTTGTGTCATGGGATACACAAAAACAGAAAGAGACCACAGAAAGGGCCTCAGGCAATGCACCAGCTCTAAAGCAGCTGCAGGTCATCTGTCTGGGCTTCAAGCAGGGACTGGAGGTGCTTCTCCTGCTTTGTTCACAGGAGCACTTTGTACTGCATCTAAAAAAACTCTGATCTGGGTCTTGAACATTTCACCCAGTTTCAAGGTCATCATTTGGCGCCAATGTGTTAATTCGGGGTTTTTGGAGAGAGGGAACTAAAGACATGCTTGTGTCACATTTGGGAATGTGTGAGTCCTTTGTTTTTGGTCACTAAAACACAGATAAATACAAACAGAAAAATGACACCATTTAGTTGATCTAAGTAGTTGTTAGCTAAACAAATAGCTGATTGAGTTAGGAAAGGAAACGTCCTGCACTGCCAAAAACACGAGACTTAAAATCACGTTAATCTGATTGTGATTCATCTAAACGCATGATTCATCTCATTTCCGCAGATTTGTCCAATTCCATTTGTCTCGTCTCTGGCATGTACTGAAACAGCCGGATCTGAGGGAGCCTGTGTGTGGGCGCGCGTGCGAGTCCGATGAGTCAGTGGATTCTAATGATTCGTTAAGTCCCCTCTAGTGAAATACTATGGCAAAAGCGCTCAGAATTCCTACTGACTCAAATGACTCAAAGGACTCGTGAGATCAATTAAATAAATAAATAAAGTGATTCAGAAGGATCACCATAAGGACAAAACCTCAACAATTTAATATAAACAAGTTAACATGTTTCTTCGAACAACCTGTGTGGGTATACACAGTTTCAGTGACTATAGAAATTAATATAAGATATTTAATTAATTTGTTTGTATTAAAAAAACTACAGCCAGAGAAAATAAATGAATGCAAATGATAGTTTGATAATGAATGACATTTGAGCAGTATAGTATAATATAAATCCATGTGGTATACAGTATAAAGGATCAGAAAACATCCACCAGGAACCAGATTTGACTCAAATAGGTATTTGGCTATTCTAAGTTCTGCAACAACGAGTGGACTGCAGTAGAAACTGCAGTAATGCACCAGAAGTATAGAGTGATGGTGTAATTTATCCTCATTTATATTCACCTCCACCACACCGTTACCTCGAACCTTAGGGTCAGCAGGCCATTAAACATTAACAGCCTTATAGATTGTTTCTGTGATCAAATGTGTGTGCAAGTGTGTTTTTGTGTGAAGTTGTGTGTGTATGTGTGCGATCTCTGCAGCACAGGTTTGTTTCAGTAATTCAGGGTCTAAGAGACCACAGCTCTCTTAAACAGTGTTTCACAGTTTCACAGTGGTGTGCGTGTGTGTGTGTGTGTGTGTGTGAAAGTGAGACAGAGATGAGAAGACAGTGCTTCTTTTACACATTAAAAGCATGGTAGGTGATTTGGATTAAAAGCATTTTTTGTTGCCAGATTGGGAATTATTTCTGTCGATTTGCACAGTTTGTTTGTGCAGGTAAAAAATTTGGAATCAGTTTGGTGGTTTTGAAACTACCTATGCTAATTATTTAACAAAACTCAGATGTGAAGCCTGACGCCAGGAATAGAATGAGATTGCAGTTTTTTAATTTCATAGAATAGACAGTTTTAACTTTATCTGGGAACCCTGTCTTCGCGTGTTCATGTCCGTTTTAATTAAAAACGATAGAAAACCCACAATGTATTTTGTGTACCTTTACAGCAGCAGTGTGTATTTAGGTACTATTTTTATGTTTGGCATTTTGGTATAGTTTCTATATGGTTCCTTTTGATTTATTGTAGTGTTTTATTGTCTGTGCACATTATTAATTATTGTTTGTGCGTTCAGATAAAAAACTGTGGAGGGAGGGACAAAAACTTTCAGTGCCATTAGGCTACAGTTAGCATTTTCCAAAATGTCCTATAACACCTTTAAGTTCTTTGCATCTGTTTGTCTTCTTATTTAAAAAAAAACCTGAATAACGGGATGAGCGTCATGCAGTGCCACCTAGTGGACAAGTCGAAATCTGCAATTTTCATTTTTTCAACGTCTAAAATAACAAAGAATGATACAGTAGAAATAGAATATAATAAACTATCCAAGGTTTTTAAGTTGAAATGATGTCTACAGGTATATCCAGCCTGATTAGAAAAAAAAAACTCTTTCTTATTTATAAATAAATTCCTCTCCCACCGTTTCTACAAAGTGTGCCAATGTTTTAGTGCTAAAATAAATTAGTATGGTGCATCGAATAATTTTACATTTCATGTATTGTCCTAGTGTGCCTAGCATTGCCTGGTAGTATTTACTTAATTTTAGTTTCCTTTAACTCTGTTAACAATAGAATAGAATAAAAGAGAATAGAACCTTATTGCAATTGTTAGCAACAACGAAATGCAGTTTAGGAGCTCTTTAGTTAAGCAGGTAACAAACAGTATGAAATATGAAACACAGTTTTTGGACAAGGAGTAGACATTATAAAAGACAGTAACATTAAAGACAAAGGAACATTATATACATCTATAAATATAAGAATATAATTACACTGAGGTAGTGCACAATGTTATAATGCAGTGTGGTGATGTAATGGGGGGAGGTTTATTGCACTTTGCTGGGTGGGGGTTTATTGCACGTGTCCTAGAGAAATTGGAATTATGCATTTGAGCATCCGACTGCCTGAGGAAAGAAGGTATTTTTTTTCAGTCTGTTTGTTATAGTCTTTATTATTCTATATCGTCTAGAGAGGAGAACAGATGAGGAGGACAGATGATGTCCAGGGTGATTAACTAGTAATGTTTGACCACGTACATTCTGTAGACCTTTGGTAGGTCCTTCAACTATATAAAAAAAGCATTATAAAAGCAATACACTTGATAAAAAGAGGCACAACTTTAAACTTAGTCTAACAATGCCTATGATTGCCACTTAGCAAACTCTTTGATCGTTTGGGAGGAGTCAATCTCTCTTTGACTTAACTTTTACATAGCTGCCATACATACACTCTGCATTCATCACCTAGGACACACCTTCACACACAAACACCTCACCCACATTTTCCCATATGGTGGCTTTAGTACACTGACATTTCACTGTGAGTGCAGCAAACTGTTGCCTCAGGTGACATTCGATTTTTTTCATGTATAGTTTCACCTGTTCATTTCCAGCACATCACCTAATAAAAGTAACACTCTGGACACAACCGAGAAGCATTTAAATGCGTCGAAGTAACGGTGTAGTGGGTTTAAAGCCACACCTCCTGAACATATGGACGCATGCAGACGATAAAACACTACAATACATCGATTATATCAATTATAGTAAAGTTAGTAACAGTACCTTAATGCTAAACTTAATAATAGAACCTGGGTACATGCTGCTTCTGTAGGTGAGCTCGTTCTTAAAGTACAAATTACATAAGCTTTGTGTTACTATCAAACGCACCAAAATCCAATCACACCATATTCTTACCTGTCTAGAAGAAATACTGCAACCGTGACATCATCTTTCGGACCTTTTTGATTTCTCTAGTTAACTACAAAGTGTAAACACAACACTGATTATTATTTAGGTTTCAACTTTTCCCCCTAATATGTGATACACGCTGAAGACGGGGATTGGTATCAACGTTCACACTTTTTGGTAAATAATTCGCCTATAAATTTTACATGTTTTAAAACCGACAAACTGATCCTACATTTTGTACATGCACAATCAAATTTAATTTCTAATCTGGCAACCCTGATCACATATCCTGTCTGTGTAAACAGATATGCAAGTAAGAATTCCACAGAATGTATAATGTATACATTTAGACCACTTAAGGTATTGAGTGATATAGAGATGTAAAGAGATGATTAACCAGCAGAAAAAAAGTGTTTTTAAGAATAGGAGAATGGGTAAATAAAGTCAAACCAGAGAAAGTAATAATATGTTCTGACTGAATGGTAATACTAATGAGTAATTTACAATGATGTGACATTTTATCAGAAAAAAAATGATTCTATTATACAGTGTAAAGGCTGGAATAATTAACAGCTGATATCAAAAGCATACACTATAAAAAAGCAACTATACTGGGACATATATCAAACAAGTCAGTATTATTAGTATTATTACAAGGTACAAAGCAGCATGATGAGAAGTATAATCACTTATAACCCAAGGAGAAATAAACAGGGAATTTTTACACAAATGTGCACCGAATGCAGGAAAGACAATAAGAGCAATTATTTAGCAATTAATGAACATTTAGAATATATGTTCATCAATTGCTAAAATAAAATAAAAAAAAAAAAAAAAAAAAAAAAAAAAAAAATATATATATATATATATATATATATATATATATATATATATATATATATATATATATATATATATATATATATATATATATATATATATATATACACCACTTCTTCACAGTAGGTGGCGATATGCGCTTATAAAGTTAGTTGGCACCCCGTCATAAACCCGTAAGAAGAAGAAGAAGACGACGAAACAACAGACTCAAATCATGGCGGTGTGTCAAAAAGACCCCAAACCAGGGAAACCTCCAAAAAAGGATTCGCAGCCGTTAATCATCGCGAAAACTCCTGCAGATGAGCAGCGGTTTAAACTGGAGAAATTGATGCGCAACCCGGTGAGTTTTATGCACACCTGGTTTAGGCATGTGCTAGCTGCTTAGCTCATTAGTCTGCGTTTTGGACCGTGCACGAGAAAGGTTTGGTGAATAGCGGTTGAATTCAGTAGTCAGTAGTAAAGCGCGGTTTGGGATGTATTAAAAACAAAATAGAGAGCAGAAACGAAGTGTGGCGCTATTTCACAGGATAAACCTGCTCCCATACCGGAAAGACCGAAAGATTGGACTCCGCGTTCGGCCCCGGAGTTTGTGCGTGACGTCATGGGTAGGTCCACCTGTTTACCCTTATTCAGAGCTACTTACATTCTTCTCGAGTTTTATGCAATATTTGAGTATTAAGGGCCTCACCAGAGCCTGATGGTGATGAGAAACGCATCATCATCGTTATCAATATCAATATTTTACTACATTCCACAATACAACAATAATAAATATTGACATTAAGCATTTAAAAAAAAGAAAAAAAAAAACTTTATATATATATATATATATATATATATATTAATGTTAACTATTAAGTATTTTTTTGGAGGTTACGATTTATCATAAGACACGTTGAGGACGTGTGACTACAGTTGCTCTCTGAGCCTGGTTCCTCTCAAGGTTTCTTCCTATTACCAACTGTAGGAGTTTTTTCTTACCACCGTTGCCCTTGGCTTGCTCATCAGCGACAAACTGATTTCATATCATAATTACCTTTAAGTGTGTAAAGCTGCTTTGAGACAATGACTATTGTAAAACAGCGCTATACAAATAAAATTAAATAAAGTTGAATTGAATATGATGCATGAAACCCCAGGCTCCAGCGCAGGAGCAGGCAGCGGTGAGTTCCATGTATACAGACACCTGAGGCGGCGTGAGTATCAGAGACAAGACTTCCTGGACCGGCTGTCTGAAAAGGTATCGTCTTTGTAAGACGAATATTGTGCTGTTTTGCATTTTAACCCCAGTGATAAACCTATTATGTTGTCTTTATATAAGAATTGTTTTACTGTGTATATAATATAATCCTTCTACTTTAGCAAAAGCTGGATGAAGACTATCAGAAAAAAAAAAATGAAGGACAACCAGCAGGTTGCTGAGGACCGGACAGCCAAACGCAGGCAGGAAGAAAAGGTGGCTGTGTTGTTTATCGTGTTGATTTAAGTGATACAAAACAGTAGTGTTGAAAAAAAGTGTGACTAAATTCAGCCAACTACAGGGGCGCCTTAACTTATGAGTTTAATTTGTTCTGTGACGGAGCTCGTAACTCAAATTACTCGTATGTCAAATAAATTTTCCTCATTGAAATGAATTAAAATGCCATTAATCTATTCCGGGTCACCAAGAAAAACGTTGCAAATTTTTGGAATGCTTTTAAATAAGAAAAATAAACGTATAAATAAAGAATGTTGGTTTTATTAAATATAATGTGCAGCATTTATCTTGGAAATCAGACGACCGCACTTGCTACTGCGCATGTTCACTGTGGCAATTGCTACGTCAACTAGCGGTGGGGTGTCTGAAGCTGGCTCGTAATTCGAATTTTATCTCACAACTCGAAGCAAAAAATTGTTCATGGGATGGCTCGTATCTCGAGAAACTCGTTAGTTGGGACACTCGTAAGTCAAGGTACAGCTGTGTAGTTCTATAGTCAGAAACTGACATTATTATTATTAGTAGTAGTAGTATTAGTGTTATCTTTCTTACTTACTTTCTTACATTTACATTTGCAGCATTTGGCAGACGCCCTTATCCAGAGCGACTTACAATATTCCTTTTTATGCAACTGAGCAGTTGGGGGTAATGGGCCTTGCTCAGGGGGAAAGGGGCCAACAGTGGTGGCTTGCTGGAGCTGGGAATCGAACCCACAACCTTCGGGTTGGTAATCCAACACCTTAACCATGAGCCACCACTTCCCCACTTTCTTATTGCCCTCCAGAGTTATTGGCACTTTTAATGAAAATTGTTTTGACCTGGCCATAGCTGATTCTTTTAACAAGCTAATGAGCCAAACAATTTTCCCAATTTAAAGAAAAAGGGGTAAAAAAAAAACCCAAACAAAATCTGGCAAATATTTTTGCATCAACCATCTCATTCACCTATATTTGAAACTCTGTGTTGTCTAAAAAGAGAAAAGTGCGAATCTGAGACTATAAAGGAAAACGGTGGCCAAAATTCTGCATGGAGGAGGAAATGTATGTTTATTATAAAGTAAAAAAAAAACTGGTAATAAAGCAGGAATAGCAAAAAAGTCACTTTTTTTTTTTTTATACTGTTTATTATTCAGGGAGAAACTCAGACAGAAAAAGTTGATGGCCAAAAAAGCCAAACAGGAAAGCAGAGACCAAGAAGGTATGACAAATTATTTCCACATGCTTTACTTTCAATCCTACACAAACAATATTATCCCTTTAATATCGATACCCTGTCTCCTTAGATTCTGATAAGCAACAGTCCTCAGAGAGTGAGAAAGAGGACGAGGATGTGGAGGAAAAGAGAGAATCGGAGGATGATGCTGAGGAGCCTAGCTTTGTTATGGGAAAAAGGTAACTCGTCAGGAAGGAACCATCGTTCTTAATCGCAAATGAAAAAAACTTTAAACAACACAAAAAAATGGACAAAGTGGACCCATTGAAAAATCAACTTGTAAATACTGTATTTTTAATAAAGCTATCTTTCATCATACTGCCTTTTTAATTACCATAATTTTTTATTGAAATGTAATTAACTTTTCCAAACTGACTCCTGGACCTTCTTTGATTTTAATTTTCAAAACTGCTCCAACCTCAAACCAAGCCTCCGGTTCATGTTTTAGCTTTAGTCATCACCAAAGCGCTTTTATTCTTCAACTATAATAGCCAAAGGGGCAGAAACAATAAATCTAAAGCAGCTTTGACTCGATGGTTGGAGATCAAGAACAAACATTTCAAACCATGCATCTTTATTCATTTTTTTTGAACCCCAAAATGAATTTTTGCTTAATTGTGGGGACTTGGGTTGTGTGGTAGGTTTATATTTTCTTAAACGGTGGTGTGCTAATTTATAACTGTCAGAAGAATTTTATGTTTAATGGCATGTCTGAATTGCAAATTTCCAACAGTTGCTAAAAGCAAAAATAAATAATTTAAAGGTACAGTAGATTGTTTTTTGCAAACATTTTTTGTTCTGCTGGTTGAAAATCTCTTCACTTTCCGATAGCAATCATTAAGTTCTAAGTATATAGATATATATATATATATATATAGAGATATATATATATATATATATATATAGAGATATATATAGATATATATAGATATATATATATATATATAGATATTATATATGCTGCTCAAAAAATAAAGGGAACACTAAAAAAACACATCCTAGAGCTGAATGAATGAAATATTCTTATTAAATACTTTGTTGTTTACATAGTTGAATGTGCTGACAACAAAATCACACAAAAATTATCAATGAAAATCAAATTTATTAACCCCAGGAGGTCTGGATTTGGAGTCACACTCAAAATTGAAGTATAAAAAACACACTACAGACTGATCCAACTTTGATGTAATGTCCTTAAAACAAGTCAAAATGAGGCTCAGTAGTGTGTGTGGCCTCCACGTGCCTGTATGACCTCCCTACAACACCTGGGCATGCTCCTGATGAGGTGGCGGATGGTCTCCTGAGGGATCTCCTTCCAGACCTGGACTAAAGCATCCGCCAACTCCTGGACAGTCTGTGGTGCAATGTGGCGTTGGTGGATGGAGCGAGAAATGATGTCCCAGATGTGCTCAATTTGATTCAGGTCTGGGGAAATGGGCGGGTCGGTCCATAGCATCAATGCCTTCGTCTTGCAGGAACTGCTGACACACTCCAGCCACATGAGGTCTAGCATTGTTTTGCATTAGGAAGAACCCAGGGGCAACCGCACCGGCGTATGGTCTCACAAGGGGTCTGAGGATCTCATCTCATACCTAATGGCAGTCAGGCTACCTCTGGCGAGCACATGGAGGGCTGTGCGGCCCTCCAAAGAAATGCCACCCCACACCATTGCTGACCCACTGCCAAACCGGTGATGCTGGAGGATGTTGCAGGCAGCAGAACGTTCTCCACGGCGTCTCCAGACTCTGTCACGTCTATCACATGTTCTCAGTGTGAACATGATTTCATCTGTGAAGAGCACAGGGCGCCATTGGCGAATTTGCTAATCTTGGTGTTCTCTGGCAAATGCCAAACGTCCTGCACGGTGTTGGGCTGTAAGCACAACCCCCACCTGTGGACGTCGGGCCCTCATACCACCCTCATGGAGTCTGTTTCTGACTCAAATGGTCTAAAAGATGATGTCATGCTTGCAGTATTTCTTTTGGATAGGTAGGAGTATGTTGTGATTCCATTTTGGTCTGTTTTGATGACATGTAATTTGTTTGCCATTACAAATTAACTGCTAATCAACTACAACAGCAGTGTAATCGATTTTTTTTTAGGTTTGGTATGTTACTATTGTTACTAACTGTACTTCAAACATGATGTAATAATGTTGTTTCTCTGTGTACATTCCTGCATTTAGGAGGCGTGGATTGAACGGAAAGGGTGGGACGTACACTATCAGTGCTATCAGTCTAGTTAGCATATTTCAAGATTTCCTACTTAACTTCAAATGCAGTTCAGGTAATGCTGTAAGTTGTAGCCAATAAAGCACAAGTTACTTTTTATTTAAAGAGGGCCCTATTTAACATATTAATTAATAATTAATTAAATTACATATAATGAATTTGATTCATTTATAGTGTCATGTAAATGTTTGTCATGTGTTTACCAGCCTCTTCATTCTGAAAGCCATTTCGGTAGATTGTTGTGTAAATGTTATCTCTTGATAGAAAACTTTACCTTATAAATAGTTAGGGCGAAGTGGCTTGGTCCCCTGGGGCTACATCCTATATTGCAGGGTTCAATTAGCATCTCTGCCATGTGTGCAAGTGTGTTTTCCCTGTTTTCTCCACCACATGACTTCTGTTGTAGGTTTACTGACCTATTGTGTGATTTTGCCCTGCCCTGGTTTCAAGCTGCCCATGTGGAGAATAAAATGGATGGGTATAAACAGTTTACACTTGTCAGCAAAATACTTTAAGTTAATTAACGTGTTTTGGATGCAAACAAGTTATCAAATAAACCGAGCAGGTTTGTGAATTTACCTGCCAACAAATAAATCCATGAGAAGATTCCTTCACGTATAATGTTAGCTGTGTTTTTATGTTGTTGTCTACATTATTGTACTCCATATCAAACCAAACTAATAAAAGCTTTAGACTGTCAGCAAACTTTAAGTTAGTCTGCCCTGTTTCACCGCTTTGACCCGTTCTCTTATTTATTCATAGCTAAAGTTTTTTTTTTGTTTACTCTCCCACACAAAATTTGAGTCATTAACAGTGACGTTGTGTCTATACAGGTCCTGGGCGAGCTGGTTTCACCTATCTCTTTCAAGCTAACCTGATATTTGCGTTAGATAGACCAGATATTTGCGTTGTGCTCAGTTTAACTAATCAGGCAACAATTTCTGTTAAATTAAAAAAACATTTTTGTAGATAACTTTATTGCTCGTGACTGGTTTGTATTTTTCTTATTTCTACGTATGCAATCACTATATGGCGCTGTTCCATAAACCCACTGCACAAGACTACTGCCTGTTGTAACATCATTAGACAAATTGTCTCTGCTATTATCTTGTGTATATACTGTAAGGCATAAAACAAATAGAAAAACACCTGCATCATTTAATTTAGAACCTTACAAACGCTTGTGTTTGCATGTTTATGCTGTCAGACAGCCTTTTCCATTCTGGTGTCAAGTGTCTCTTGGTCACATGGTTGAAACCATTTGTGGTTTGAAGATCTGAAAGCAAGTTTTCAGGCTTTATTTCTCTGCCCGTATGGCCCATGACGAGACTGAAGGTCAAACTTACAAAATAAAAAAATAAAATGAGCAAATGAACCATTCTGTGATTCGTCAGGACATTGTCGAATGGACCTCCCAGTTTCCACTGAAATGCAAACCCCCAGAAACAAACCGCTCCCTTTAACTTTTGTACTTTTCCCATCAGAGGGATGCTATTTAATAAAAAGTCTTTTAACTAGTCAAACCTGTCCGTTTGATCCATACAGAAGTTTTATTACAAGAACAACACTGTGTATTTACTGCTGGACTCCAAAATGAAGGTCCGCTTAGTCGTCTGTTTGTTGTGCATGATCATTTCTGAGGTCTCCTGCGAACCTAGTGAGTATTTTATATATATATAGATATATCTATATATATCTATATATATATATATATATATATATATATATATATATATATATATATATATATATATATATATAGATATATATAGATATAGATAGATAGATAGATCTATCTATAGATCTATATATATCTATATATATATAGATATATATATCTTTAAAATTTACAGAGAATGAACTAGGACCGAGTAATTAAGTAATACTTGTTAATTATTACATTATTATGTGTTTAATATTGTTTAATTTTTGAATAAATGGCATCCAAATTTTGGATGTAAAATCTCTAAAAATAAATACACAATAACTGTACTTTTACCGCACATTTTTAACCCTACTAGCTAACCCTGTTGACTTTGTTCATCAGTTTTGGTCGACGTCACACCGGCTATTTTAACAGATGTGAAAAGTCTAGTCACTACAAACACAGCAAGACTCCAGATGCCATATTGTTATTTTGACAGTGTTACGAAAACGCTGTGTTCTGTTGAAAAAAATTGTGAAGTATGGCTGGTGTCTTCACTCACGTCAGGTGAGTTTAGTTCTTCGTTTTTAACTCCTTATAGGAAGTTTAAAGGAAAATTATAATCTAACACTTTATATTTTATGTGAGCTACAATTACAAATTTCCTGATCTTTACTTCTAGCAAATTTACAGTGATCTTGTTAATTTTAGTGTTTAAATGAATGAATTATTTCTTTAATTAGTCATAGCAATAATTGTACTAATATATTTATTTATTTTTGTGTCTTTTTTTTGTCTTTGCCATAGCAAAAAGCAATTATGAAATGAACAAAGCCACGTGTTTTCTTTCGGAATACCCAACTGCGTACACTTCTGATGGAAATAAATACTCCACAACCATGATCAACACTCTGGATAAAATACCCTGCTCCACTACCACACCTTACAATTTTCTCATTGGAGCAGATGGTTATTGTTCAGAAAGTTACTGCAACGGTCTGTTGCCTGTTGACGAGGACATCAGGTAGTCCAGAAATTCTTATTTATTTATTTATTATTATTATTTTTTTAAATATTGTTTGTTTTATTTTTTATTTATTTTTACATTTACCTCATTTTGCAGATGACAATTATCAATTTTTTAACAATTGAGCAGTTAAATATTAAGACCCTTGATGATAAGCTTGGTGATTCTGGACCACTGACACCTTAACCGTTAAACTAGGACTTTATAGGCTCAATATATCCCCCAGGCATTGATCACACGGTTCTGAGATTAATTTCCAGCTTCCAATTCTCAACTGCTCAGTTTTTCTGAAAAATGGCATCTTCAGCCACCTTAAACCAAAATTATTCTAGTTAAATGAATAATTATTTTAAAATCTGATCTTATGATGTTTTCTTCCCCACTAGTTTTAAGTATGTTCTGTCTGCTAAGGGAAGTGTTCTTGCAGAGACAAACTGGTTAGACAGAAATGCTGCAAAAACCAGTAAGTCATCATAAGGCCCTAAACTCAGTCTCTGGAGATATATTTTTATAAACTTATAATAATGATACATTTTCTGTGTTTTGTTTTTGTAGGAAAAAATCCAGACAGTCTTGGTAGCAGTTATGTTGGAAGATCTGGTGCAATGCTAGTGATCACAATAATTCTCTCTATTGCTGTAGCTTTGCTTTTTCCTCTGATGCTTATTGTCTTGATCGTGATCTGGTAGGTCAACCACTAAAATAATTTCTATTACCTGTGCTGGCTGTTTGTAATGTTGATCTCCAACTGCTCAGTTGGATTAAAAATGGTTAAAGATGTCTGCCAAAAGCCAGAGAAATGTAAAATGTTCTAAAAGCCCTCTCTGTAAAATGATCTAACGTTTCTACAAGATGCAAGAATTTACAATTGAGTCAGGTGTTAAATATTTAATCTGGTTCTTAATGTAATGCAAATGTGCTAAAGAGCAAAAAAAAAATAGTTTTTCCACAGCGGCCGTGCTGTCACACTGACTTAAAAACTGAAAATAAAAAATGTTTTTCTTTCAGCTGCTGCCACAAAGGGGCAACACAGGTTTATAACACGAGTCATACAAATAAAAGAGAAAAACCTTCAGGGATTGGATCCCTTCGTATCCTCAGCTATGATGTGCATCACCTAAACAACGCTTCACCATATGACAACTCTGCATTCGAGCAAAACCTGAAGAATAGGTATAACATAAATTCCACTTTGCCCCAGAAAACCACCATGACCAACATTCGGGTGCAATCCAACTCTCCAGACAACGTCGCCATGCAGGATATGTGAAAAAAAATGTGGAAAAGGGCTGTGATTTTTTTTGTTTTCTTACAGCACTTTATCTGACATTTTAGGAAATAATATGATTTAAACGTAAATGGAGCTGAAATATATTCAGAAGTCACAGAACAAGAGTTGTTTTTAATAAAACATTTCAGCTTTGATTACCTGTTTTAAGCCTATATACATTTTAATTCTCTTTTAATACTACTGTTGCGGCTATTAGTAATTATATTCTTTAGTAAAATAGCACAGTATTTAGATTGGGATAAAAAAAACCCCTCAGTAGAGTAAGTAAAAGAACATACAAATGATTATAAATAGTTAAATATGCTAAAATAACTCAAATCATGTCAGGTTGAAAAAGGATGTGTGGCTGGGTTTCTTCTTCTCCTTTCGGCTGTTCCCTTTTACAGGTCGCCACCTAGCCTTATTCTCTACATCCTCTTCACTCACACCCACTAACTTCATGTGTGGCTGGGTTTGCAGTTGTTAAATTCTACAAAACTAGTCAATTATAAATTATGCTCGTTAGCCTGTGTATAATGTTACATAATTAAAACTTTTAAACTCTCAAATCACCATGTTTTTTTTTCAACATTTCTTTTAAATACATTGTTTAAAGATCATTTTAAAGACTATGTTTTACCATATACAGGCTATTGTGGCTATATATGTTAACACTTTATTAAATTGTGTACAATTTTGCAATCTAGGTAAATCTTTATACAGCACTACAGCTTATTCCTAAGTGTAGGCTGTGGCGAGTGGTCAGCAGAGGGCGCTGCCACCACAGAAGAATCAAGTTATCAAAGATATAAATATATATCGCAATTTAATACTAAAATAAAACTATTTAGTCGCACCCTTCCACTGTTAGCCATCTTATTATTTGATAAAGAACAACAACAACATAAAAAACCTCTACCCCCGTACTTGTGTGTGTGTGTGTGTGTGTGTGTACTGTATGTAGGTACGCTTGAATTTTTCATGAGTTGTACATGAATTTTTAAAAAGCACGTGATATGATGGTAAACTCTGATTGGCTTGTTCTAATGATGCGGAAACAACCCACGTTTGTTATTTGTAAATCAATATTGTTTTTATATTTTGGCCTCATGTTATTGTGGTTCCCACTAAATCCTGCTTGTTATTGTTTCCTTTTGTCCACCTCTAGTGGACAACATCAGTATTACACCCTTTATCTCCAAATCTAACTGGCTAAATCATTTAAATAGTAGTATTTGTTTAAAAAAGTATTTGTTTTTATTTATTTAATTATTATCAGTAAAACCACATTTAGTTAGCAGTAACGATACATCTTTTTTTATGTATATATATAGTATGTTTGCCCCCTTCTATTTTTGGCACCAGTAAACCAGTTTAATTCTTCGTTCACCAACATTTTTACCACATTTTCATGTTATTGTTATAATTTTACAAACCAAAACCAATAAACAATTTCATAGAGCAGTTTATGTCTTTAGCATGCTGTATCCGGGGTTTGACTCCCAGCAACAGAAAGACCGGAATTTGATTCCCAGCACCACCAGGCCACCACTATGAGCCCCTAAGCAAGGCCCTTAACTCCCAATGAAGAGCGTCTGCCAAATGCTGTAAATGTCAATGTTTTAACCTGTCAGTTTTGAACCACACAGCATTTTATTCTTTACTGCTGAGCTCCAAAATGAAGACCGGCGTAGTCGTCTGTTTTTGGTGTTTGATAGTCTGAGGTCTTCTATAAAATTGGTGAGTATTTTCTCCTTTGTTACCTTAATACATTTAGGCTACCAGAGACTATTTATTACACATAATTTGTAAAATTTATATATTATCATAATACCAATTTAGCAGGTATCAGATTTATGAGTGAACCTGTTATTTTTTATGGCTGTTTTTGAGTTAATATTTTATTGCAGTGACAGTGTGTCTGTCACTGACAAATGCAGCATGTTTTGAACAATGACGTCAGAAATAATGATAGTAACTGTGATACCAACAAACAGAAAATAATAATACATAAAATGAAATAATATATTCTTCCTAAAGGGCTCATTGAATGCAACGTGTACAAGTTAAAAACTTGTAACTTAGGTTAAAAACTTGTAGCTTAACTCAAACTTAAATGTGTGTTGGCAGTGTGTGTGCACAACCACCCTATAATGATAAAGATGCACCCAGTGTTCTTTTTAATCTTGTTAAATCATTTTACCTTTTATAAATTAACCTTGACTGTTCTTGTGATGTCACTTGGACCTTGGCCAGGCCTACGACTGTTGATTAACACTGCTGTTTATGCATAAACCCACCGCGAGTAGTGTGGAGATTGGGCTTCTTTTAATCACGCCATACTGAAAAAAGGCATCGGGCTGGTTGATAATACTTAGGCTGCTATTTTTGCTAACAAACCACCCCTAAAGAATGGATCGGTACCAAGTATTTGCATCCCTTGCATCTTTTTGCACATGCAACATACACTGAAAAGGATTGCTTTAAACAGAGCTGCTTTTGACAGGTTAAATAATTGTTTTTTCATATTACCAATGAGATTTTTTTTTTTACCCTAAATAATATTCTAGACTTTTTACATTAATACCCTAAAGAATAATATGAACTTTTGGAAAACAAATTCCCATCCGATGGACCCTTTAAGTATTTAAAGTAAATTTTATTTGTATCATTAGCAGTGTATGTAACGCATCTTAAGAAAGGGAAAGTGTATTTAGTCACCATACCGCTATACAAGGGTTAAACCATTAGCCTTCCAAACAGTGAACTTTACTTTTGTACAAGATGTTGAAGTTCCCCAAATATTTAGGGAATTTACTGTGGAAAACAGCGTACATGACCTGGTAGAATTTCGAGCATTAGTGTGTCATTAATGGCCTAATTAAATAGTCATATTATCATATAATTCAGGTTAAGTGTCACTTTAAAATCTGTCTCAGTTTTCTTTACAAGCCCTAATAAACTTTAAATACATAAAAACTGTTGTTGAATAAAAAGTGTCGCCTTGTTTAAACTCATTGTGTCTAGCCTTAAGGCAACCTTGGCAAAAAGGCTGTTTAAGTGTTTATTGTATTTTTTATAGCCTTAACAAGTCATAAACTGTTAATTATTATCACTGTGTTGTTTTTGTTCAACAGTAATGGTTGACTACAAACCAAATGTTTTGACAGGTGTGGACACATTAAAAATGTTCTAGGTTTTTTTTCTAGGACTATGCTAATGCAGGCCAACCTTTTTTGCGTATCTTCAGTTTGTATTTTTCTATTTCATACCAAGTAACAATTATTAAACGAACAAAGATTCAGAAATTTGCTCTTAAGTAATTTTACTGCTGTGGCTACATGCCTCGGGCCACAATAACAGTGGGCATAATAGATGCAATGCTAGTGGTGATAATAATCAAATAAAACATCTCTAATGTTACATATGTAACCTCGGTTCCCAGAGGGAACTAGAGTCTGCTTCAAAACGCTTTCGGAACACTTCCTGCGTGACCGCAGTTTTGAAACACGTTAAATCGCACCAATTGGAGAGCGATACGTTACAATCATGGCACGTCGCAGACGGGGTGATCTCATCAATTAATAGATACAAAGTTGAGCATCCACCTACAGTAAGTCAGACTGCAACCTAAGCTGCGCAGACAGGGATACCAGTCATATGACCATGTGACGCAGCTTCATGTTCCCTCGTGTAACATACGAAACCTTAGAGGTGTTCCCTTTGGGAAAACATAATGTCAAAATGCTATGGGATCGAGATGCCTATGCCGCCTATGCATACCTCATCATGCGAGTTCAATATCCCGTATACAAGACATAAACAGGACCAGCTCGCCAATCCCCCGGTATCACTGGGGCACTTTTTTTAATGCTTTGTAGATTGCGGGAACCCTGAATCCCTGTGCCTTGTAGGACCCCACATGGTTGCACCAGGCTGGCCCTAAGCAATCCAAAATTATGCGCTTTTGGAGGATCAACTGCCTTAGTACTCTGTATACAGTTTTTGGGCCCGGGCACGTCGAGTGATGCCCAAATTTGAATGTTGCCTTTGGACGAAGCCCTCTGTCACCATTTCATGTGATGCCATTTTTGTGGTTTAGAAGGAGCGGTAAAAGAGCTGAATGCTCTGTGTGCTTGCATGTTCGTTTGGGGTATTTTTTTGGGGGATAATCATTTTTGGAATTCATTTCTAAAAACACTACCTCACCTATGGTGGTGTTCGATTTTCCATATTGTTCCTTTTAACAATTTTTTTGTTAGGTAAGGTAATTCAACTAAATTGCAATATGAGAGCAGAAGTCACCAAAAAAAAAGTAGTGCTTTTTATGACCCTTGTTCAATTGACCATTGTCCAATTTTAAACTTAATGACTTTTATAAATCGATAAGCTATACACCCTTTTACACAAAAAAAGGGATGACGTATCCTGAAAAGCTGAGAGATCAAGTCAAAGTAATAATTGAAATGGACTTTTTAGATTTTCAAATTTTCATATTTTAAAACTTAAACTTTCTCAGCAGCAAAGGTGTGAAACCATCAATGTTAACTTTTTCAAGCTTGTGTTTTTACTACTCAGAACATACTGCTTTTACCCGCAAAACTAGTCCATGCAAAGTATGTGTGTATGTGTACACACACACACACACACACACACACACACACACACACACACACACACACACACACACACATATATATATATATATATATATATATATATATATATATATATATATATATATATATATATTAGTAGTTTTATTCATGAAAGCACATTTTTGCATCACATCATTACATCAGTGTTGTAAATAATAAAAAGCATTTTACAAAAGAACAGTAGATTAGTTCATTACACTTAATAGAAGTCAAATCAGGCTTTATTCATATTTTATTATAATATTAAGTAAAGTGTTGCATGCAAATAATTTCCAAAAAAAGGGGAAAAGGGATTGTTTGCCCCTGTATCAATAAACCATATGACAGCAAAACGGCAACTTCCCAACAACGGCAATTGTATCCCCACTTATGACATACATCGCCTGGAAAACGTTCCATCCTAGCATTTGAGCAAAACCTGAAGGAGAGGAGCATGACGAATTCCCCTGTGCCCTAGAAAACCATGAATAATCCAGGTCACTCTGCTAGAACTATACATGAAATATGGCTATAAAGGATATGAATATTTACAGCAGTTAATCTGACACTTTTCTCAAATAGTGTTGCTACACTAAAATAGACCTGATTTCTAATCTGATAGAGGGAACGGAGACGTTGTGCCACTGATGTTATGCCACTGTGCCAGACTGCTCCTGGAAAGTTGTCATTCGGCTTCTCAGGACAGAATGATGAGCAGGCTGGCTTATTTATACCCGAAAGTCTGGGTACGCTCCTAAATGTGGCCCCTAGTGTTGTACACTCGACACAACTTTTCGGTTCCCTCCATCATGTATTATTTCTTTTGGCTTGTGCATTTTAATTTGCAGACTTTCCCCAAAGTTTGTCGACTCACAACATAGTTTTTTTTGTATAGAGATTTTTCTGATGTTTGAATTCTATGGATAGGGCTATAGAAAAATATAGGGCAGGTGGTAGCACAGTGGTTAAGAAGATTTGGGTTTAATTGCCAGCACTGTGTTACCACCGCTGGGACACTGAGCAAGGCCCTTAAACCCTAATTGCTCAGTTTTATAAAACTGATAAATGTAACTCACTCTGGATAAGGGTGTCTGCTAAATGCTGTAAAAGTAAAAAAAAAAGAAAGTTGTTTTGATATATAGTTAAAATATACATTCTCAAACAATTTATATTTTAATTAAAGTTATTAAAGTTTTTAATGCAAATGTCATGTGCATTATGCTGGAATCGCTCTTATACGCCAGACGTTAAAACATAGCGGGCTCTGGTTATGGGAAAATGAATGAGAAACAGAACATGGATGACTTTGGGACAGTTTACATGTAGCAGCTAAAAATGCTTGGAAAACTCTGAGCATGCCACGTTCTTCTACTTTTAATGTGCTCGGTCGTGGCTAAGCAAGGTAGTTGCTTATTTTACCACCTTGATGGCAGGCAACATTTTTGACTTTTAGCCTTTAGTCAGGATTTCTTGCATCATTTGTGTCACGTTATTATGAACAGAGAAGCACAAGAGGGGTTTTAGACTTTATTTCAGGCAGCACTTTAGAAAACGTTCTGTGCTCGATCATTTTCCGTCCAGATAATTATGAATAAAATAACAATGAAAGCCTTAAATCACAAACAGGTTTTTAGTTAAATTGTGGTTGCTGTTCCAGTGGAAAAAACGGTTTGTCACATGTCATGTTAAAACTTTATGGTTAAAGTGATGTTGCAGCAAAGGGAAGTACGGCTCTAAAGGCGCTAAGGGATGTTTTTGTTATTTAAGTGCAAGATGACAGTGTTTGCCTGAGATATGCATTTCTTGCTTTCTCTATCTAAGAAAGTTCGAAATTGCACACAACTCCAATTTTTTTTTATTATTTGAAAAATATTATAATTAACATCATCTAAAACCGTACACTGTTTTAACAAATATTATGTTGCTTGTATTCAAGTATTAACATGAAAAAAAGTTGAACAACCTAAAATGAACATATTTGTGGTCTTTTAAAGGAACAACATGATTCAACAGGATTCAAAATTCAGACACACTCTGTGTTAGTTAGTAAAAGTCAAAGTAAGTTACTAGTAACTGAACGAGTCACTTTTTTTAATCCTAGATCATATTTGGGTTTTAATATGCCTAAACTTTACCTGGGTCCAGGTCTATACTCTATGCAGAATGATTCAGTCATTTTAGATGGCTTTAATTCAGGAATGGAACAATCCCCTACCTAATATTCGTTAATAACACTGCCCCGCCTATTGTGGAGTACATTTATGCCATATTGGCCCTGTAATGATGATCTTAAAATAGCTGTAAAATAAGTGGAAACGGTATTTAACAATCCCTTTATGATTATTATGACACTTATCGTGTGTAATTGTTGAGTGGTTTGCTGTGTGGTTTGGAAAATCTTTGCTAAAGGTTATAAAATTGCTATGTTGACCTAAAAATACTGCTCAGTGTTTAGACATGTTTCCTTTAAGACGTAAGCTGTTCTAATTAAGCACAAACATGTTTACTATATTACCTGAAAATATTCCGAGCTGTGAGAGCAGGTAATTTGGGACAGATGGCTAAAAGGGGCACTTTTGGAAAAAAAAAAAAAAAAAAAAAAAATTATCATGTCAATCCGCGCGACAGTTTTTGAGGACCCTAAACTTGGAATTATGAGAGTACATGCAATCCTGTTTATGGGATTTTTAATTATTTAAGAGCAGTTAAAAAAAAAGAGTGCAAAAGATGCACAAATAAAAAAAAAAAAAAAAACTCTTGCATTTTCTTTACAAGTAAGTAGTGAAGTAACATTGCAAAATACACATTCCATTTTTTGATGCATACAAAAATGACCATACACAGTATGAAATTTCAGTAAACATGCTTTTAAAAAACGCTTTCTGTAACTTCGAAATCAGTACAGCTTCAGGAAATTTAATGTGTTGTCCTGTGTGTTAGCCGGACTTTAATTGCCTGTTAGATGAAGCTTGGCCTCCATTTTTAAATGTATATATATTTTAAGAAAAAAAGAAGAATTCAATCACACTGTGGAAAAAAAAAAGCTGGTTTAACTTACACTCAACACCTTCTAGCATTCAACTGGGACTCCCGTAGGACAGTAAATGCATTGTGGGTAAACTTTCCAATCCACACGGATGCTAAGACACACAGTATTTGTGGTCTTTAATGGATTACAGTAATCAACATTCAGAAGCACTATTAATTTATGTTGCTGTTACGTCGACTTAGGTGGGAGCTGTCTTCATTTTGTTAAATTTTAAATTTAAAGCACATAATAGAATTTAATTATTATTATTTTTTTTAACCAAGTGACTATTCATATATGTCATATATGATGTCATATATTAATAATGACATTTTCGATAGTTCAGATGGGCTGTCGAGGGCCCCCTCAAAATGCGGGGCACTCCTGCCTTCCCTGCCTCATTGCTATGCCTCTGATAATTATAATTAATTTATATGCAGTGATGTAAGTATTCTTAAATTTTTTTATTGCGTGGTTCCAGCTGTGATGTTATCAGAAACACAGTTTCAGGCCATCCGGGTTTTAAGGGGAAGTGGTAGCGCAGTGTTGGCCTGGTAATTGGAAGATCCCAGTTTAATTCCTAGTGCCACCAAATTACCACGGCTCAGTTGTATAAATGAAATAAATGTAAGTCGCTCTGGATAAGGGCGTCTGCCAAAATGCTGTAAATGTTATCTGATCTGCTACATAATATTGTAAGACAGCTCAGAATAATCCTCAAAAACTTGGTAGATGACAGGTCTGGGTTTTAATTACTACTTCACCAAGCGAATTTACTCAAAGTCAACCGAATACAATAAGTTTGTCAATGGTTTATTTGACATGGAATAATTTTTTTTGTGTTTTTATGGCTTGTTCTGCTAATGATTTAAATGTCAGTTGATTACATATATTAATTTGTTTCTTAGGTCACTCAGTTGCATGTTGCTTTGTGATTGTGTTTGTTCTATCTGTGATTTCTGCTTAGGTTTTGGTTTAGCTAGTGTGCATACAAAAAAATAAACTAAACCATTCTTTAATTTGTCAGGTATTTTTCATTAGCACCTCCCAGTTTTTACTAGTAATGCAAGCTCTCACAAATATACACACAAACACACACCACTCCCTTTTACAGTTATACCTCTAATTACAATGGGGGAGAAGACTTTTAAAGTGTTAAAACCTGTCAGGTTTGATCCATACAGAACATTATTAGTGTAGTACACTGTTCCCAGAGCTCAACTCTAAAATGAAGGCCAGCTTTGTTTTCTGTTTAGTGTTTACAGTACTCTGTGGGGTTTCCTGCGAAATCTGTGAGTATTCCCCTTCTACGATTCTAAAACGACATTTTGTATTTATTTTTGTGGTTGTTTATTAGTTTGGTTTTTTTTTAAAATTTTCCTGTCTAGTTGAATGTCATACAATTCACACGTTCAATAAATTGTTCCTAATTTAAAGTTACTAAGAAATTTTTGTTAGGAACTTAGTCAGTAATTGTGTAAATTTTAATATTTTTACATTTTATGTAACAGCATTAAGGAATGCACTCTCATACACAATCATAACCTTGTCATATATATATATTCCTGAATAAGTTTTCCAGCATTATAATTTCCTCTAATTTTCTTAAAAAACCTTACATAAAAATAAAAATATTTCATTTGATTTATAATTTATAACTGTCTAGTTTCTGTTTATCTAGTATTTGCTCATCTGTGTATGTGCTCTTCCTTTGTTGATAATATTATTTCATATAATAATATATAATAATAAAAAACTTCATTGTGCAAGGTGTACATGTACAGAGCCAATGAAATGCATTTTTCGGGGTCAGAGCGCAGGGTCAGCTATGATACAGCGCCCCTGGAGCAGGAAGGGTTAAGGGTCTTGCTCAAGGACCCAACAGTGGTTGGCTTCCCGGTGGCGGGGCTTGAACCCAGGTGTTTCTGGTCTTCAGATCAGCAACTTAGCACCTTAAACAATTAAGCCACCACTGCCCCAGTGTATTTATTGTTGTACTATTATTCTTTTGTTGTCATTTGGACAACATTCATTTGGAAGGTGCTCTAAATAAAATTAAATATTATTATTTCTAGTTGACCTGGAATTGTTTGATGCCGTGAAATAGGGATTTGTATGGTTTTTAGTGTGTGTAAATGTGGAGGTTTATTTTAAGATTTTAATGAGCTTAAAGACCTATCCTTGTGGACAGAGAGGGTATTTAACACAATTTTATATGTCAATACAAACTCATTTGCAAGGATGGCTGCTTTGGTTTTTTGTTGGCCGTGGGTTGATTTGTATCTGTTTTATCGATAGGGTGAGTAGGGTAGAAATTCTCGATTTGTTTGTTATTTCGGCCTGCGTCCACTTCAAAGTTACTGCCTGGCATCACTGTGTGTGTTTGTATTTATCACTATAACTTAATACATCTGTAAACTTCTTCCTGTATCATTGTACTCACTTCTACTAGATCCAAAAACTGATAGACGACCTCTTCATATTCACGCTTTTGTGCCAACCGTAGACTGCGTCATAACACACTTGAGATATTAGGTGGTTATTCTATTCCTGAAAAAGAATTTAACACAGCAGAAGTGTCCAGAATTGTAGTTATTGTTAGACTTTAAACTGAGAGAAAGACATACAAGGTGACCAGTGGTCAGTGGTGGCTCAAATGGTTAAGGCCCTGAGTTGTTGATCCGAAGACTAAGAAGACTGTGGGTTCAACCCCCGCAGCCACCCTTAACCTTTCCTGCTTCAGGGGCGCTGTATCATAGCTGACCCTGCGCTCTGACCCCAACTCACTAAGGTAGGCTATGCGAAGAAACAAATTTCACTGTGCTGTAAAAAGTATATGTGACAAATAAAGACATTTACCTCAGGTTAGGTTTTAATGGAAATTTTAAATATTTATAATATGGCTATTGCTTTTTTCAGGAAAAAAAAGATGACAGACCAGACTTCAATTAGCTTTGCACACTCATAATCTAAATACATTTTTCTTTCAACTGGCAAATGCTGAATGTGATATCTATTGTTAAAATCTGTTTCCTGCCTTGGTGAAAAGTGGTTTTAAGCATTTAACTTATTTATTTGATTTCCAGTAAGCCAAAGAATGTGTTGTTTTTTTGAACTACTGTCTTACTAACCGTGTTCATTTCATTCAACAGTTCAGATGAATGTCAAACCAGTGCTTGCAACAAATCTGGTCATACCGGTCGGTTACAACACTGTGAGCGTTCAGATGCCGTATTGCTACTTTAAAAGCATTGCTCCGATATT
Organism: Bagarius yarrelli; assembly: GCA_005784505.1. NCBI lineage: Eukaryota > Metazoa > Chordata > Actinopteri > Siluriformes > Sisoridae > Bagarius > Bagarius yarrelli. Next base: position 1,815,855 of record VCAZ01000075.1, on the reverse strand, counting down.
CTGTGTCGCAAAATATTATTCTGTATGGCTGGTGTGTTCATTAACCTCAGGTGAATTTTGTTTGCTTGTTTTATAAGCAATAATTCTGAATTTACAAAAAAAAAAATGGAAATTTTGCTGTGATGGAAAAAATGTTTCTCTTCATTTCTATGATTTAAATTTTTATGTAAATGGCTAGTAATAATTTTTCTAATGCCACATTGTAACAAGCTTTTCACCCAAATTGATCTCACAATTTATCTGACATTTAAGCGTCATTGCCCTTTTTGAGTTAAAGCACTTCTTAGCCAAATTATGGTGAAATATTTTAATACAGTTTTCCTACGCATATTTTTCTTCTTAAAGATCAAGAGTCTTTAATACACCACAATAATTTTTGTGTATCTTGTGTCTGTGTCTTTTTTTGTTTATAGCTAAAAGCAATTATGAAATGAACAAAGAAACAGATTTTAGATCTAAATACCCAGAGGCTTTCACTAGTCAAGGACAAAAATACTTCACGGTAGGCATTAGTTATGTGGAAGATTTACCCTGCCCCGCTGAACTTCCTTACCATTATCTAGTTGGAGCAGAGGGTGTTTGTACTGAAGACTTCTGCAATGGTGTGTTTCCCGAAGGCGAGAATATCAGGTGGTTCAGATGTGTTATTATACAAATGTTGTTTTCTTTACATTACATTATCTAGCAAACACTTTCATCCCAAGCAACAGTCACTGTATTTTTACAGCTAAGCATTTGAGGGTTAAGTGCCTTTCTCAAAGCAATAGCAGCTTGGTGGTCATAGAAATAAGTCAATTTTCCCAAACCACCGTTAATTAAGTGGTGCATGCTAAGTGGTAGCTCAAAACAATGCAAAGGCATTGGATCAGACAGTCATGAGTTCCAAGCATACACCTTGAGCAAGGCCTAAACCCTCTCAGTTGAATAAATGGGATGAATTTTAAGTCAACTGTGGATAAAGTTGTCTGGTAAATATCATAATATTTTACTCTAAAAACAAAAGTCATTTGAGTTAAACTGATCATTATTTACAGGTCTGATCTTTTATTTTTTCCTCCCCTTAGCTGTAAGTATAGTCTGGCCGATTATAATGGTAAAATGTATGCAGAGACACAATGGTCAGACAATATTCATCTAAGATACAGTAAGAAATTCCTCACATCCAGTCCTATGAGCAATCCGTTTAGAAAGGTTTATTTATAACATTTCCTCATTTTGTTTTTGTAGGAAACAATCATGAAGATCTTGCAAATAAATATGGTGGATTGTCCACTGAAATTTGATCGTGATCGTCATCGGCATTCAACCTTTATTTTTGCTCTTGTGGTGCTTGGCGCGGCTTTCTAGTAAGTTAAAAGCAGTTTTATTTTAGGCTCACTCACTGTTGATCGATTTCTATTCTAGGTAAGTAAAGCAGTTAAACTATTTTATCACTAGAGTATTAATAAACATTTTATTGTTAAGCACTCCCTTAGGTTAGCACATTAGTGTTTTTACAATGGGTCAATGCCATAATACAAATTATGGGGGGGAAATAATTATAGCGACATTAGTCATTCGAAACTTTATCATCACTACACTGGGTCAAGTCCAAAGTTTCTTCAAAAATGAATGCATGCTAAATGGGGGGTTACTGTCATGATTAGTAATTAAGTGGTTATTCTTTATTAATTGGTTATAGTTTACAAGTAGGTTCTTCAGTGACAATTTTTTGCTAAATGGGGGGTTACTTAATACTAAAAAGAACTACTTGTAAAAAAAGGGGAAAAATTATTTTTCCTTTCAAAAAGTTTAAAAGGAGTATTTCAAAAAAAAATGCATGCCACGAATTAAAAGAAAATGTAAACCGGAGGAAAGCAACTGCTTTAGGGTTATTATCATTAAAGTTAATTAGGTTCAGTAGTTATGTTTAGTGAAAAGAAAAAATTTTTTGTGCTGGGGGGAAAGCGTTAATAGGGAAAAAAAAAAAGTATTTTAACTATCTAAATCAGAATAGCTTAAAGTAATCTCAGGGGAAAAATTATTTTGTGTATTAATTATTTAATAGCTAAAAAGAAAGAACTGTAAAAGGGGAAAAATTATTTTGTCTTCATTTTGTCACACGAATTTAAAAAGTTAACAAAACGATTTATCTTGCAGCTGCCACGGAAAAAGGAAAACGCAGTCAATCCAGAGATCGTCGACCAGCGGATCCCTTCTCATCCCCAGCTACAATTCGCATCTGATAAACTCTTCCCTCCAGGACAACCCTGCGTATGAGCAAAAGAAGAGGTACACCACAAATTCCACAAAATCTCAAAAAAACACCACGGATTTCATTCGGACGCAGTCCAGCTCGCTGAACAATACTGCACTGCAGGAAAAATGAACAATGTATCTCTAATACTTTAGAAAAAAAATATGATCAAATGTAAAAAATAAAATATAGGTGTCAAAAAACAGACTTTCAATTAAATTGAAGTTTTTAATTTACAACTAAAATATCTCAGATCTGATCAACTGTTTCAATGATTAAACTGTTTCAAGATTTAATTATTAGAATTTTTATTAACGCTAATACTGCAAATTTAATGAGTATTAACAATAAAAATCATTGATTAGTTAAAAAGCACAATATTTATATAATTAATAATAATTAGTACATCAGTTATAAATCTATCTGTAAGAATCAATAGATTTCCTGGAAAAATTATGCCTGGCTGGCCCAAGCCTTTAGGGGGACCCAAAAGCTAAATTTTATATGACAAATAATTATCAACCAATGTTTTACTCTTTCACAATTTTTTTTTGTAAGAGTAGCAAAGCCACAAAAATGGCATACCCAAAGTGGTGTAGTAAAAATCAACTAAATAAACCAGCAAAAAGCCTAGTTTAGTTTATTAATGTATCTAACTTAACGCTATCTTGCTCTTTCCCCCTTTTTCTGTTTACTTCTTTTTCTTTTCTTTGCACATTTGTGACCTTAATAGGAGTGGGTTTTTTTAATGTAATATTGTATTTTTGTATAATTACAATTGTCTATTAACAATCTATATATTGATGGTATAGTATGGGTATGTTAAATGTTATACATGATATTATAACTTTTTATAACTATATTATAACTTGATTTTGTTTGCCACTGTAAAATCTTACTTAATCAACACATTTGAACATGTAACTCATTGCATATTGTTTCTTATTTTTTGTGCATTAAGCTTTGTAAGATATGACTAAGGAGGTATCTTATATAAGTGGTGTTAAACAGTGTAAATAGCAGCAAATGAAATAATGGTCTGTACAGGTTTAAATCATGTTATAAGCAATAAAGTGTAAGAATAAATAATATGTCATTGTGTTACTCAATAAAAATGTATTCAAAAACCAATGTCTTTAAATCAAATGATTTTAATTTCATTTAAGTTTTACATTAAATTCAGGTTAAAATTTTTGATATTTAGCATTAAGTTAAATCCAACTTGCTGCATGATCAGATAGGTTAGCTAGTAAATCAATGCTAGTATCGCCTGACATTATAGAGGAAAACAAGCTAACTTCATTTTAATATGGATAGAATTTATTATTGACAAATTAGCAAAGCTTATTTCAACCTTTCAACCCATTTCCAAAGTGGGTACGTACTTCAGGGAAAAACCGCTTTAAATGATGTTTAACATAATTTAAGTCACTCATTATCCAAGTGTAAATTCATGTCAATATCAACATGGTGGTTGTAGTTTGCTAAATTTCATTTATACTACCCATAATCGTACTATATAGAACATATATACACACACACACACTACCTCTCAAATTGTCTCTGCACCTCCCTGATACTAAAATGCATTGATCTAATAAAGGCATTTCAATTAAGGTGTTTATCACAGCATTGTATGGTTATAGATTTAATAATTACATTCCAGTGTCCATTTTAACTGTGTTCTTTAAAAAATAAGGTCGTGTACTTGTGCATTTTTATTTGTCAGTGTTTATATTTATAACAACTTAGGTTTAAATACCCAGCAGTACGTGTTCAAAAGTCTTTTAAATCATATTTATTTTAAAAGCATCTTTATAAAATCACACCAAAATATTTTAACACCACACACAAAATCACACTCGACAGTTAAACACATTAACGTACTATATTTAGCATACAACAAAACGTTGACTGTTACTCCCAGTTAATTTTGTAGTATTTTCTAACATTAAAAGGTGATGATAACAGAAAAAAGGTAGTGATTTCGAGCAAATATTAAGTAAGGGATTGCAGGGTTTTTAATGCGTCTAAAATATTTTGTACTTTTTTTTATACTTTTTTTTTTATACTAATTTTATACTTTGAACCGGATAAACCACATTTAAGGAACAAACATTTCTGCATAGCAAAGTGATGATTACACACACAAATTAAAGTGTCAGAAGTGTAAGCAAGCTCTTATATTCCCAACCAAAATACTTTAGTTTACTAGTATGTATGATATTTCTATATGAAATATAAAAAAACATACTAATCTTAAGTTTCTAAAGGCTCTTTTAATATTTCAAGGTTGTTTACATTTTGTAAATACTAGAAGGCCATAGGATGATTTACATAATTTTGTTTAATATCAAACAGTTGAACTAACTCTTCTACATTTGTGAACAGGGATAATTTTATCCCCCTATTAGAAAGGAAATGTTTTTATTTTAGAAAGGTCTTGCTAACTTTCTTATTTTATAAGTGTTGCATTCCTTGCTAATGTCCAAACTTTCCTACAGTATGGAAGATTCTGCCCCATTTAAGAAAAAAAAAACTCCCATATCTCTATGTTGCATATTCTTTATACACATTGTCTGTTGTAGTTCATGGATGAAGACTCCTAGGCCAGGGTGTCAATGTGTCTCACACTAAGATTTGTTTTATGTTCATCTATAATGTGCTTTATTAATAATTATTTATACAAGCACACAAATATACAGTAACTATACTTATTAACACTGCTAATAAGCATACATGCTGTTTAATCTGGCTTGGCTTTGGCCGTTTTTTTTATTTTTATTAAAAAACCAGAAACTGTGTCAAGATATATCATTGTTTATTCTCTAATAATAGTTACATTCTGGATTAAATTCTGACAGAACTTGTATAGAACAATTACATCAAAACCACAATTAATATAGTGCAATGGATTTCTTTCTTAAAATCTTATCTTATTAGTCAAGTTTGAGTAATTGTAGTTTTGAGGGAAAAATACATCCAGTTGCATACATCCAGGACTAAAAAGAGCCTCTAAAAGACCTTAAACTTAAGCATCAGTTGTTTTGAGGAAGGTAAGTTTGGTACATATGAGTCGAAGTAGTATTGCACAGGCTCTAGCCAGATTTTTAGCCAGATTTGTTTTTTTACAGAAAATATTCACATTATTTTTAATGTAATTTTTTTTAATAAAAACTACAAGCCGTATGATTCATTTTTTTTTTACAGTGGACAACAGCAACTAGTTTGTGTTTATTTCTTCCAAAGCCAAGATGATAACTACCTCAAATGTATCTTAATATAAAATCAGAAACATTGATAAAGACTCTTTAAAAAAGAATGTTTTCTTTAAAATGTCCCTCCCATTTCTTTACATCATGAAGCACATAAAGAATTTGTGTGTGTTTGCCACTTGAAAATATCATATTGCTCTTTAACTGATCCACTGTTCAAAAATGTTTTCAGAGCTTCTTTTTACTGGTATATACTGACAATAGTGCTTTTTCCCACCTTCCTAAAGCTGGCTAAAGAAATAATCACAAAACAAAACTCTGCCATTCATTTGTGCTGGTGTGTGCCAGTAAAATAAACATTGTATTGATTTCTCTCCTAATTTCTCTTCTCTACGAATAACTAATAGAATTGGTTGGGGCAACGACGTCACTTTTTCACCCCATGCAGTCCAAATCTTATCAAACCGGCTCCATTTGTTTATGCTTTATTTGTACTTCTGAAATACAAGTTTTATCTAATTCCCTTCCTTCAATAAAGCAAATGCAATATGGGACTGCATTGTGCCGTAGAAAAAAAAAACGCAATAACTTATTCACGTTTTGAGAAAATTCAAAACCCTGGAGAAGAAGTGATGTCTCACAAGCCATCTCTGTCATGCTCTTATGTGCTCATGTGGTGCTCGTTTTACTATTTTTATTTAGTGCATGATACTCAGATTGTGTATTTTTTTTTCTTTCTTTCTTTCTTTCTTTCTTTCTTTCTTTCTTTCTTTCTTTCTTTCTTTAAAAGCACTGTGGCCTTACATGTTACTTGCAATGTACTTATCTAGCTGTACTAACACTGTGTAAAATGACTGATGCTGGAATTTGTCCAATAAAAATGGGCAAAAATATAATCTCAAAGCTGAAGCTAACACTTAGGCTCGCTCATGTCAAACAGGTTTGCTCTTCTCATTGAAGCTCCTGCTGAGAAATCTGAAAAAGCTATTCTGAGGCACATGAAATTAGCTAGGCCTTTACGGGCACCAGCAGCAGAGGTTAGGTGTTATACCGGGAGCCGGGACGCCGGATATAGCAGGTCAGTTTAGTTTTTTAGGAAAGCATAAGTTGTCTAAGAGTTTTTTACATAGGAGCTAATGACATATGCTTAAGTGTTAAGTAAGTGTAAACTGTAGTACCTGGAGTAAACCCACACAAGCACGGGGAGAACATGCAAACTCCAGAAAGACCCCAGGCCTTTTTGCTGTGGGACCACCGTGCTAACCACTTAGCCACATTAATCTATGTCTTTATATCTTTTTTTTTTACAAACACACCAGAAAACAGTTTTCATCCCTCTGTCCTATCAAAAAAATGCCCCCAAAAAAAAAAAAAAAAAGAAAAAAAAAAAAAAAAAAAAAAAAAAAAAAAAAAAAAAAAAAAAAAAGAAAGAGAAAAAAAAAAAAAAAAAAAAAAAAAAAAAAAAAAAAAAAAAAAAAAAAGAAAAAAAAAAAAAAAAAAAAAAAAACAAAAAGGCCCCCAAAAAATCTTGAAAAAAACCCCAAACAAAGTAGACTGTCAATTACTCTACTCTATGTGCAGACAATATAAAAAGATAAAATACTAACAAGGAAAATTATGACCTTACCACCTGTCTTCAAATTTCCCCGCCAGAAAGGAAATACAATATGTGATGTTATACATTCGACCTCTGGAACCAAACCATTGCTAATTTATAGGGGATTTTATAGGGAGTAACACAGTTGACACTGATTTCTCAGACATTTACAAAAGTTTTATGTTGATGATGCATGAGCAAAATATTTTTTATAACAGCTTTCTCATAATTTAATGATTATTTTGGACAAATATTGAAAAGAAACATATACAGAGCTTATCTGAAGAGCATAACCTCACATTCACCAAATCAGACGACACAAACCAGAAAATTCTGTTATGGAATATACCATTTTTTGCAAAATAAAAAAGGGGATTTTTTTTAAAAAAATTTTGTATTAACTTAATTTAAAATGTCCCCAATATAAAAGTGAACATTGGTTGAACAGTAAAAAATAACCTAATTATATCTAGGCCATTCTGCAGAAACATGCTTTGTTTCATGAATGTCCTAAGCAACACTTCTATGAAAAATAAGAAATATTAATTTGGAGTACAACCTACCATAGAGGCAAAAAGTGAAGGCAAGTGCTTTTTATTTAGTGTAACAATGCACAATGGGTTCTATAGGCATGCAGAAAAGAATCCTCTTCAGCTGTGAAGTGAGCCTGAAGCAGCACTGAGGCAAGCCGGTGCCCTGGAGGCTAGCAGTGAGCCCTGAAATCAGTGTCCTTAAGCTAAGACTCTAAACCGGTGACAGAGCAAAGATAGAAAGAGAAAAGAGGTGAGGTGATATTTTTTAACAGATTCTTATGCCCTTGTCTGACCCTTCTCAGCCAGGTTTTTCCTGGTAGGTAAGAAAAAAGACGAGCGCCCTGTTTGGCCTAATTAAGGTCCTCTACTTTTGTTGACTTTGCCATGCCCTCCGCTTCTGCGCTGTTCCCTAAAACAATCGCCCCAAACTGCCAAACTTACATTACTATTGTTGTGTACATTTTTTTCCTATATATTATCACTGTTTATAGATGCAAAAAAAAAATTTTACTGGGAGCTGTAATCACTAATCCCCCTGTGATGATTGATTAAGTGGCCACACAGTAAAATGGTAACTGACTTACACACCTCTTGTATCTTGGTTGTGTATGGGCTAGTTTGTTTGGGTTAAACTTTACGGTTTTATGTTGAATGTGTATTCATATTTTATACGACAGGTGACTAGTTTGGGTGCGCACTTTTTAGTTATGGTTCTAAGTAATGGACTATAAAGGTCAGTTCTCAACTAAAGAAGCTAAATTAGAAAAATTAAGACTTTTTGCTAGGTTTTAAAAGGATTGCTGCTGCTAGTGGTTAGCCTATGTCTGACCGAGCAGCATGTGTACATATAAGATATAGCTGATTTTCTTGATTATGATATTCTTCTCCCTGATAGTTAAGAAACCAAACGGTGAGCACTCTGGTTATCCTGATTAGGTAAGCTTTTTTTGGTTGCCCTGTGCTGTTATTTTAAAAAGAATAGCACCAAACTGCCAAATTACAGTACCTCAGCTTTGGTGGTGTACGTTTTTAGGTAAACACAGTAAAACAATGTAAAAAACACAAATATGTTATACCGCATATAACTTTTCATTGTGTAAATGCTAGTTTAATTATTAGTATATCTTGTGTGACTCACCATTGTTGTAGATCACACTACATATATTGCATAAAAATGACAGACACATATTTTGGTAAATTTTTTATTGTATTTTATTTTCTATTTCTTACACTGACTAGTTTGGATGCATGTTTTCTACTTATAACCTTGATTTATTTTGTATTTAAGTTACCTGAGCAGGAAGAGAGGTAAGAGAGGTGTGGCTGATTCAGAGCACACAGACAGTTATGTGCACATAAAGGCAGAATGAGGAAGATTTCTGTCAGAGAAGTTAATCGGATTAAGAAGGCAGCTGCTAAAATGCCATTACAGAGCAGCAAAAGATAATTGAAGCTGCTTGTGCCTCTGGAGTCCTGTGAACCTCAAGATGTAGGATCCTCCAGCGGCTTGCAGTTGTTCATAAACCTTCCTTACCCCAATCAATGCTCAAAAGCAGAAACTGTTGCAGTAGGCCCAGACATACATAACGGATGTCCACACCATGTCCCAACAAGGCTGCGACGTCAGCAATGAGTTGGCGGAGACATGTTTTTGGGCCAAATAATGGGAAGAGAGCTGGTAACCTCATGGGATTTTCTGACTGACCATTTTATTCCATGGTACAAAGAGAAAAAAACGTGCCTTCTTTAGCAAATCTTCTTCATGCATGACAATGCACTATGTCATGCTACAAAAATACCTCTGTAACATTGGCTTGCTATAGGCATAACAGGAGAGAAACTCATGGTGTCGGCAATATCCTCCCCTGACCTTAACCCTATTTAGAACCTTTGAAACGTCCTCAAGCAAAAGAGTATGAGGGTGGGAGGCAGTAGGCATCAAAACCAGCAGCCCTGGGAGGCTATTCAGACGTCCTGCAAAAAAGTTTAAGCAGAAACTGTCCTTGAAAAATCAAGTTCAGTGGATGCAAGAATTGTGAAAGAAGAAGGGGTCCTATGTAACTTGCCCTGTTAGGTTGTTTTTTTAATTAAAGTAACTTTTATTTCAGTAAATAAGACCTCCTAATGCGGCAAATTCAACAAATGACCATTTTCAGTTCTATACAACCTATAAAAAATGTTTTTAAAAACTCTGTTGTGCATAAAAATTTGGAACAGTGCATTTTGAGTTTTTTTTTATTTTTAAAATAAATCCTGGTAAATAAATAAGAGGTTTGTTCAATAAAATTTTAATTATATTTTAACAGTTGACCTGAAAATTATACTGACTGTCATTTGGATCGATTAATTAGGAGAATCAGCGAAAGATATCGTTTGCATAATAATTTAAAACACGTGTATTTCATGTGTATATTAATCTAAGTATTAATTTAATCTGTTGATTATGTTTGGTGTTTGTATTCTTCTATGTGGGTGTGTTTAATGGTCCTTCGTGTAAATATGCTCCTGTGTGTGTGGTTTAGGGTTTTTTTGTTTGTTTGTTTGATTAGTTGTAAATTTATTCGATTAGTGTGAACTTTAGGTCTGTTCAGTTGACCCTTTTCATTGGACCCAGACCTGTATTTATTTTTTCTGTAACTTTTCTTTGACTGTATTTTATTGACTAAATTAAATTGTCATTTTGTTTGTAATTAATAAAAAAATATTTGTTTGCAAATCCTAACTTTCTTGTTTTTGATTGCCAGTCCCTCACATAGGGTGTCAAAAGTGGGATCAGCAGAGGGTGCAGGTTGCCAGTTGCTTCCCTTTTCCCTTTTTATGGTTCTCCCCTTTTTTTGGTAAGCTATGAGTCAGCCTGGAAGAAAGAGTGATCATCTTTTGTTGCCCTGTGCTTCTGCGCTGTTATTAAAAACATTAGCACAGAATTGCCAAATTACAGTAAAGTTGGCATAAATCATCACTGTAATCAGATTTTAGTTGTCAGAAAATCTTAAATAGCTACAACATTAACAGAGAGCATTAAACACCAATCCCTTTGTGATAGTTGATTATGTGAACACAGTAAAAAACAAGCTTTACTGATTATTTTTTATTGGATTAAGAAATATACTGATTGGATTTAATTAAAACAGTCCGATTCGGCTTTTTGTTTGATTCCTTTGCTGACCAGGGAAGCTTGAACAGCCTTTGTACATATGGATATTGATGATTGTCTTGATTATAATAAGATATTTATTACTTATCTCCTGGCTGTTGGGGCCAAAATTAACCAGTATTTAATTTAGTGCAGTTGAACAGCTTAAGTAGCATTTATACATTTAAATATTAATGGTTCTCTTGATGCCTTATATCCTGGATGACGTGGTAGCCGATATTTTTGCCTTATACTGTGATTCTGGCCATGATTTACCTGTATTGTAATTTAGTGTAGTCGGAAAGCTTGAGCAGCATATGTGCATATGAATGTTGTTGATTCTCTTATGATATTGTTAAATCAGCTAATTTAAGAAAGAATGACATTCGTTCATAAACTTTCAACAAATATTTTGTATTTTGAAAGTTCTTTAAAATCTACACTATTTAAGTAGTTGTTTGGGAAATGGATTCGACCTAAAGGAAAAAGGATCCTCATTCAGCAGCGTCTTAGAATGCTTTACCGCAAGTTCCAGGTATGGATGCGTAAGCAGGGTCCAAAAACAGCTGCGGAGCTGCATCATTGGCAGATGTGTTTGTGGCTCCTGGGGCAAAGAACCAGCTTTATGGTTGGCAAGGTGGTAACAGACTTGCAAGCCTAATGTTAATCACCAGTCTCAGCACATAACCTCTGTTAAGAAGTAATTTTCATCTATTGGTTATAACTCTTTTTAATTATTAATCGATTATTTTTAATGAACATTCGTTTACAGTGTTAGCATGTAGTTACAGTACCTATAGAAATTTTGTGATGGGTTATGTTTTTTTTTATAAATAAGACTTTTGCTTATAATTTTTTTTAATACTTTTTTACTTACTCAATTTTTAGAATCAGGGGAAAAAAAATCACCAAAATGATTATTACCCAAATGATAATAAATTTATCTAATCTTTATAGAACAAGGGAATGTTTTTGGAAAACAGTTTACCTAAATCTTTTATATTCCAGTATTAGAGGCTTTTAAGGTTGCCTTGTTCTTTAATTTACAAATATACTGCATACCTACTGGTCATATTTTATTTCTGTACTTTGATATGCAAAACTAATCATTTCTTCGAGGTTCTGTTTGAAGATTGTGTAACTTCTCGGTTCTATCTAAAAATCATTTAATTTCGATTTGATGGAATAACAGAGATTTTGGTAACTAATCAACAATAGAATAGAATTATTACAGGTAACAAGTAAGACACTACTTTAGTAGTCTTATAATCCGATACTTTATAATTCATACTCAACTTTAAACATTAATACATTTACATTCAGTTGCATTAAGTTGTACTTAAGTAAAGATCTTGATTATTAAATATTATTGGTATATATTTTTATCATTATAACTAAAGCACTATTGAAAATGTTAAACTATTTGTTCCACCCAGTGTCAACTTTACTGAATAGCTACTGTTGAAAAACCTGTTGTGCTTATATAAAACACAGGGTAAAGTAAAGCTAATAGCAGTCCTGTGATAGACACATTAACATCACATGACCAGTCTAACACTTTTTAACACACTCAGATGTTTTTCTAACAGTTAACTCTTTTTTTTCACTTTTTATTATTTTCACATTTTATGTTTAGGCACGTGCATTGATTAGTTAGTAAAAAAAAAAAAAATACAATCCAGTTTTGATTTTGTATTTATATTCAACACTTTAGTGAGGTGTTAAAAATAACTCAGGGAAATGTAGGTACTTTAATTTGTTACTACACACATCTGACAATAAATTAATATGTATGTAGAAATTATCATTTAAAGGGGAGATCAAGCTTTAAAAAGAATTTAGTGAATCACGTTATAAGAGGAAGTGGGGTTGCGCATTAATAAACTAGGAGATAAAAATGACAAAAAGCAGCAGTTTTGCACTGCAGTGGACACGACTGTGAATCCAACAACTAAATTTTCAGTTAAGTTAAATCCATTGGTGAAGTGACGTCTATTTTATTGCACTAAGATTCAGCTAAATTAACACATTTTCGTTGGTTTGGTAACTTTTACTAATAGAAGACGGCTTTTTGGATACGTGAATATTGTTGGACTGCAATAAAGAGGATTTTTTGGCTCATCTCAACCACGATTCAAAACTTTTTTTCCTACATTTTAGCATTCACATTGGATGTCAGCCCACTTTATTTCTGACACCACACACTTAGAATAATAATTATAACCTTTTTTAGATTTATAATAATTATAATAAGTGTAATAGACAATAGCTGGCAAAGGTTGAATAGCTTTTTTTTTTTTTAACTCCGTAGGGTCCTTCTATAAGAAATATTGGTAGAATAAATGGTGTTACCAATACTCAAAACAGTACATTTTTAATTTAGCTTTAAGAGGTCTTAACCTGTCTGCCTAACTATGTTCATTTTGTTTAACAGTTACAGTCAACTTCAAACCAGCTGTTTCGACAGATGTGACATCACCAGTCACTACCAACACTGTGAGCCTTCAGATGCCATATTGTTATTTTGACAGTGTCATTGCAACATTGTGTCCTGTCAAAGATTGTTCTGTGTGGCTGGTGGTTTCACTTACCTCAGGTGCGTTTTTAAATGGTGTAACAATACTCTACTGAGGTGAGATATATTAGGAACCTAAGGTGCAGTTTATTTTAAAATATCACAAACAAACATAAACTAAACTTAACAAGACTTGACATTATTTGACTTGACTAAACATGAACACTACAGACTGAACAGGCTGTGAAGCGGTGGCTATCTTGGAGCATAAAACAAATCATGAACTTAAATATGAACATAAACCAAGAACATTTACGATAACAAGATAAACATAAAACATGAACAATAAATATGAACATAAAACATAGATAGCATAACCAATAACTTACAAATGGAATGAACTGACAGTAGATTCACAAAGAAAAGGGAGAATTCATAGATGAAAACCGGTAAATTTCTATTTAAAGCTTTTTAGAGCCTAATAATTTATTTAATTATAAGTAGCAAAGAATGTTCACTTTTCTAATAATCGTTTCCTGATTTGTACTTAATATCTAATCCTATGCTAATACAGCCTTATAATCGTACAACATTTTTGTGTATATTGTTTCCTTTCCTAATAGCAACAAGCAACTTTGACAACAGCAAGGCCTATTCCACATATATGTGTGCCTTCACTCCTACCGGACCACAGTACTTTGTGACCCTTGTTGCTGTTCTGTATGAAGTACTCTGTCCCCCTGTTTCCCCATTCAATTTTTTAGTTGGAGAAGAAGGTGACTGTACCTCTGAAGCGTGTAATGGTCTGTTACCAAAAGGCAGGGATGTGAGGTAGTCTACAAGTTTCATTCTCCAAATATTGTTCTATACTGGAGACATAACTCATTTTACTTAATTACACTAATAATTATTTTCATGTTTGACTTTTTTTCCCCACTAGCTTTAAGTATTTCATGGGTGGAACCGTAGGGACTGCAGAGACACCGTGGTCAGATAGTGTTCGTCTAGTAATCCGTAAGTATTTATTTGCCCAGTCCTCTGTAATTTTTATGTAATTTTCTTACTTATTTTTCTCCCTATGTCTGTCTGTCTGTCTGGTCGTTTGTCTCTCCATCTGTCCACACTACACGGCCATCAAACCCAAATAAGCTTTTTGAACATCCACTGGATTGTGCCTGTAATTCAAATTTTCTTTGTCACATACAAAATAATAAGTACAACATGCAGTGCAAGCTAGAACACATCAAAACTTGTTGATTTGCAGGTGTAAATGTAATTACAAGTCATCCGTAAGTGCCACAAACTACTCTTTCTTAGATAGCCTTAGAATATGTCGCACGTAAGCTCAGCCTTCAAATTTACTCATACAAATACCACATAAATCCAATTTTCCAAAAACATGCTGTGATTAATGGATTTGTTGATTTTGTTGACAAATTGAAAAGTAGACTTATTTTTAGTCTAAATTTAATTAAACCTTAGTAAGTATTTGTGTATGGAAATATATTAAATTGTACACACTTTAGCAGAAATCACTAATTTTAACATACATTTCTTTTTAAATAAACCTTATTCAGTATTTGTGTATGAAAATATATTAAATTGTACACACTTTAGCAGAAAATTACAAGTTTTTAAATAAGTTGCCCTGTGCAGCATAAACTGTTATATTTTTTTTAAACCTACCAACTTTCAGAGATTTGTTAAGCTTTTCCCCCTATAAACATATCTTCATGCCGGACAAGACTGTTTGCTGATAGAAAGGTTAAGCAAAGCATTACTAATGCCTCTCTACGTCAGTTTCAATTAAAAACTATTCAAAAACCAGAGACCTCACCCCCACCCCCACCAAAAAATGTGTCATTTTTATAAAATCTTTTTTTTTTTTTTTACTATTTATAATAAGACCCTATTTATTACCCAAATGTTACCTTAATATTTTTTTAACCCATAAACAAATCTTAACCTGTCCAGCTAACTATGTTAATTTGATTCAACAGCTACTCTCGACTCGAAACCAGTTGTTTCGACAGATGTGAACCCACCTGTCACAGGTACCACTGTAAGCCTTGAGATGCCATATTGTTACTTTGACAGTGTTATTGCAGAAAAGTGTCCTGTCCAAAGCAATTGTGAAGTATGGCTGGTGTCCTCAGTTACTTCAGGTGAATTTTTTTTGTTTGTTTTTTCCCCTTAGAATGACAGAAACATTAAAATTAGGGTAAAATTAGACATTAGTAAACATTAGACTCACTGAAAAAAGAAAATATATTTGTAATGTAAAATGACAAGATTCTCCCATTTCTTTGAATTTCTGCACATGTAAATGTATAACTAAAGTTAGCATTATCAGTTACCCTTTTGAAGTCTTGTTAATATCTATATTCACATTGTTTTTGTTCATTTCCTTTCAATTTCCCCCTTTTTTCATAGCAAAAAGTGATTACGAAACAAACAATCCTGGCAGTTTTCTCTCTGAATACCCAACTGCTTACACTTCCAGTGGACATAAATTCTCCACGACTCGCATCAACACATTGGATAAAATATCCTGCCCTGCTGTAAATCCTTTTAATTTTCTAGTTGGAGCAGATGGTGCCTGTTCTGAAAGTTACTGCAACGGTGCCTTTCCTGATGGCGAGGATATGAGGTACTTTTAATTCGTATTTTTTAGATGCCCTTTTTCTGAGTGACAACAATTTTAATTTATACAACTAAGCAGTTATGGGTTAAGGGCCATGCTCACAGACTCAGTAGTGGCAGTTTGAAGGTCCTGAATTAAACACTCGACCTGCTTGGAATTCCAACAGTACTAATCTATTACTTTCCCCACAGTACATCCAGCTTCTCCAATAATTTAGTTACATCAAGTGTCGCTTTGAATAAGTGCATCTTTTAAGTGGCATAAATGTTTCATTCTGAAGTTATGAAACTTCTTCAAGTTGGTTAAACTGATAATAATTTTTTACTCTAATCTGGGTTTTTTTTTCTCACCAGCTTCAAGTATGTTCTTGCCATTGACGGTGATGATATAGCACAGACAGCATGGTCAGACAGCATTGCCCTAAAAAAGAGTAAGAAATCATAAATTCATAAATCTAGTCCTTAAAGTGATTCATTTATAAAACATTAATCATACCTTTTCTTTCCTTCTTTTTTGCAGGAAAAATTCCAGACAGTCTTGGTAGTGGTTATGCTGGAAGGTCTGCTGAAACGGTGGCGATCACAACAATTCTTTCCATTCTCAGTATTTTGCTATTTATATTGCTGCTCGCTACCTTGGTCCTGGTCTGGTATGTTAACAATTTATAACTTATGTATATTACCTGTAATGGCTGGTTGTAATATAAAAAAATCTAGTCTTAGGTTAATAATTGGTTAATAACCAATTATTAACCTGAGACTAGATTTAATAACTAGTGTTTAAATTAATAATTAATGTTTAGCAGTGCATTATGACAGGGTATTGCTGATTCACTGTAATTGTAAATTAATATTGTATTATGAGGCATTTAATAGAGGATAGGCAGCTGCATTATTGGTTATTACTGCTACACTGAGCTCATGCTAATGTTTCTTCAAATAGCAAAGATTCAAAAGAGAACAAAATACTATCGTGTGTTTCTTGTCTCTTGAAACGATCAGATTATAATTTTCATGGTACATTAATTCACAGTGAGCGACAAAGGTATTAAGGTATGAGGACTGGCTAGGCCACTTCAGGATCTTCAACTTAAATAAAAGTTAAATCTATTTACAATAAAAAGACACATTTACATTATTTGGCAGATGCTCTTATCCAGAGTGACTTACATTTATCTCCTATTTATACAACTGAGCAATTGGAGATTAAGGACCTTGCTCAGGGGCCCACAGTGGAAATTGGTGGTGTTGGGAATCAAACCCCAGTCTTTCTGGTATTAGGCCAACACCTTAACCACTAAGCCACCACTTCCCTCCCTTCCAAAGTGTTCTTAGTAGATTCAAATAGTTCAAGGCTGTATTTTTTAAACAAATTACTACAATGTTCTTAATGTTCTAAGACTAGCTAAATTTAGCAGTAATCTGAAAATCAGGCTTTAGATAATTTATTTTGAATTTAATCAGGTTAAATGTAAATTATGTTCAAAAGCTAATTTCTATAATAGCCATGCTGTTGTTATTATTATTTAGAAATCTGACAAAAGGTTTCTTTTACAGCGGCCACCAGAAAGGAAAAGCAACTTAATACAAAGCAAGACAACAATCTTTATTGATCAGATCTTCTTACCAACAGATCTTATGTAGACCACCTAAAGAACACCCCTCAATGACCATCCTGCAAACAAGCAAAACCTGTATTACTAATTCCACTCTGCCTCAGAAAACCACCACAGATATCACAGATATAAAACCGACCTGCAGGAATATAAACTATGAATTTTTACAGAAGTATACGCAAAACTTAGAAAATATAATCATTAAATGCAAAAAGGGCCAAAAAAGTAAAATAAAGATTAGTAACAAGTTTGATGTTTTAATATTAATCTGAAATACAAAGTTTTAATTTTTTAAACGGTATTAGTTTAATATTATTATTACTAATACTGCAAATATCTAAAATGTTACAATTATTAGTAATAATTATTTTTATTTGAGCTGTACAGTAGATCAGTAATAAAGCTCAATACCTCTGATATGAGGTACCTCTGTTGTCTATAGGAACAATTATACTTTATGTAAAATGGTTATGATATGGTATGGGTGTGCTTTAGTAAAACACATATTTAATAGGTTAGAAATGTGTTCATTTTAATCTGGGTTTACAAATAATGATGAAGTCTAATTTTGATTAAACGTTTAATTTAACATATATTTTAAAATTTGTAAATGAGCTGAATAGACTAAGTTACAGCTCTTTTTTTTTGCAAAATAATCAATTTCTTCATATATTATGGTAAGGGTATTGGGGCTAAATAGGCAAACGCTGTCCTCGAGTAGATAATAGTGTCATAAATGTGTTAGTATAGATGTTGTGTCATAATAATAGTTGATTATAGGGGTTCTGTGTAGGTAATGGTGTTATAAGTGTGTTTTAGTACAGATGTTGTGTAATGATAATAGTTGATTATAAGGGTTTTGTGTAGGTAATGGTGTTATAAGTGTGTTTTAGTATAGATGTTGTGTAATGATAATAGTTGATTATAAGGGTTTTGTGCTTTTAATAAAAGTAATAAATGCAAATATTAAAATACATATAAGTTGTTTTTATTTTAAATTGTACATTTTAATGTAACGTTATACTGCTGTATCTAATAGAGTTTAACAGCCTGACAACTTATATCCACTATTTTATATTATATATATATATATATATATATATATATATATATATATATATATATATATATATATATATATATATATAGATATATATATATATATAGATAGATAGATAGATAGATAGATAGGGCAGTGGTGGCTCAAAGGAACACCTGGGTTCAAGCCCCACCACCGGCAAGCCAACCACCTTTGGGGCCTTAATCATGACCCTGAACCTTCCTGCTCCAGGGGCACTGTATCATAGCTGACCCTGCGCTTTGACCCCAACTTGCTAAGATGGGATATGCAAAAAAGAATTTTACCTTAACATTAGCATACGTTACAGCAAGACCTCTGGAAAATGCAGAAGAAATCATAGAGAACCTACAGCCTCTGGAGAACACAGTAGAAACCAGAAAGAACATACAGCCTGGGAACATCATTAACGTGACACATCAGGCAGACATACAAGGTTTTATATACGTGGGGAAATGAGAGACACCTGGAACCAATGAAACGAACAAGGAAGCAATGTCATTGTAGGCCTGCTAGCTGGTTCTGGAAAATCGATTTAAAAAAACTGATTGGTTAACAAAAACGGTCTTTAATAATATTAACCAATTAGCAATCTGCCACTACTTATATAGTTTAAGTTACATGGGCCAGCAGTACTAAATATAAAGGCCCTGGTAGATTAGATTAACATGACAGTGCATAGAAACTGAAATCTGATTGGAACATACACATACTGGAAGCAGTGCAGCCAATAGAAACGCTATAAAATTAAAGGAATAAACTGTTGAAAATACATTAATAAAATTTATTGAAACAAAAATTAGAATTGAATTGAATTAGAATTAGGTAACATAACTATTAATTAAACAGAAGGCAAATGCACACAGGCATCAAAAGGGGCTTAATCACCTGCCCTTTTCCTTCTGTAAATGCACCCTTTTCTTCTGAGTTTTTTTAAAATACCTGAATGTATGTATATATTTGTGTGAGTATGTTTCTGTTTCCTGTTGGTCAAACAATATAAAATCAAAATATTAAGTTGGGTAGAGAAACATTGAGACTTCGTAAGTCTTTCTCCCCTCTGCATGTCTACACAGCACACCAGTGGCACACACATTGATGAGTGGTGATAAAAATAGAATAAGCTTCCTACTGCCAGCTGATGGTGCTGTAACTTTAACTGTCTATTGCTATAAAGATGTCTTTAAACTAGGAATTTCATCAAACGTGAATTTTAGGGCATCTTAAACATTGCATTTTTAAATTATAACAATTTTATGGCAAAACATTTGTCTGGCCACCATGAACAATGAAAAGGTAAGATCTTTGCAATTTACCATTACAAAGGGCTTTTGATTATACTGAACAAGTTTGTTGATATAATTAAATCTTCAGGAGAAGATTTAATACAACATCTGAAAAAATTCGGTTTCTCTAAGAGACTTTTTCTTAGGTGTTGGTGTGCTATGTGTGTAATGAATTTCATAAATTACATAAAATGTAACCAGAGGGGCACTTCATTGAAAGTGACATTTCAAGCATGTTAAGGGAGCGAGTTGCAGTAGTCTAGTTTAGAATTGACAAGCGACTGCACAAGCAACTAAGTGGCCTAAGTAGACAAGAATGGTCTGATGTGCAGAATAAACTGGCAGAATCAGGTGAAGTTAGCAACATGTGAGGAAAAGAATAATTGATTGTCTATGATTACACTAAGGTTGTAAGCAGATAGAGATGAGCAAATCGTCAGCAGATCCTGACATGTGGATAAATTAGCTGGAATTAAATATGGTGTTTTTATGATGACATGTCCGCCAGGCATGCCAAGATCCAGGCAGAAGTTCTCTCTGCTATAAATGACCATCCAAGTAGGAGGCAATGTCATGCTGTTCCGTAAAAACACAGAGACTATTGAGAATAGCCTTTGAGGAGCCATTTGAAGAAATAAAGGGCAGAAAATTATGAGAGATGGTCTGAAACATTGCAGATTGGATTGAATCCAGTAGGCAGGTGCTAAAATTGCAGGACAGGATGACTTGCTGAACCTCTTCCATGGTTAAGTTTGATAATCTTAACATTTAAGGTAACAGTGTATTGCTGTTAGGGGACAGAACAATTGCAAATACAGGGTTATGTACCTTCAAATCTTATGTGAGAAGATGGGTTGTCGATAGATATTCCAGCATGAGAATGACCCAAAACAAACAGCCAAGGACACAAAGCAGAGGGATCTTATCGAGTTGCCAAAGGCCAGCCTCAAAACCTTCTTGACTTGGAAAAGATCTGCATTAATTGGGACAAAATCCCTGATCAGATGGGTGCAAACCTGGTGGCAAACTACAAAACTGACCTCTGTGATTGGCGAGATGTTTTGCCACCAAGTACTAAGTCTTGTTTATTTTACTTTCATTTCAATCATTAAAATAGAAATCATTTAATAACTTTTTTTAAAAAATGTGTTTTTCTGGATGTTGTTTGTCTACCTGTTAGATAAACCAACGATTAAAATAATAGACTTATTTTGTAGGGAAAACCTACAAAAACATCAGTGGATAAAAAAAGGTTTCTAGATTTGGTACTTTAGTAATTTTATTAAACGTAATATAAAGTTTTCTTACTGGTAAATGACACATTATGTTATCTCTGGTTGTCCAGACTCTGCACCTTCATGCATTCAGGACACATGGCTTTAGACAGCATGGGATAGACGTACTCACTCAGTGCTATCAAGCTACTACTGGATTGTAAATGCAAGTTTTCTTTAACAAGGAGAGAGCAGAAATGCAAGAAGACTATGCAAAGTTATCAAATGCATTCCTCTAGTGGTCAAATGGTTCACTCCGTGACAGAGCACATGTATATGTAATCTCTCGGTTTTATCTTCCCTGAAGATAAAAATCCTGCAGGGCTGTTTCCATATTGAAGATTCTGGGGTCACTTATACACAGAATGGGTGCCTCCAACAGCTCCGCGACTACCTCAAAGCGGAGAAATGCACCTTTCATCGGACGTCTATTTAATTCCTGTGATAAAAGATCCTTGAGGGATCAGTATAAACAAGAAGAAGACAATTAAGGAACTGCACAGTTTCTAGGGTGCTCCAACTTCTATTATTAATTCATTCTGAACTACAGCTCCTTAGTTTCTCCCCTCATGAATCTGCTCAGGGGTAAACCAAGGACTCTGTCTTGGACTCCCGAAGCGACCGATCCCATAAAGAATTTTTCACTTGCTTTTATTTTGTGTATCTCTTACCGCCTTGGGACCAAAAATCTCAAAGAGGGTGCTTTATTTTAGACTTCATGCCCCTGAACCACCGTCACAAGAATCAGAATCTGCTAAACTACTTGTTTATCACATTCAGTCATTCATTCTGTTTTTGTATGGTATCCACGTCTCTGCATTCCATATTTTGAAACCGCATACCTGTGTGACCTTGTTTTGTTACTTTTTGTGGTTAATCTTAAATTGTCCCTGGTTACAGGGTGGAGTAGTCGGCTACATGTTGGTTCAATCTCTTTTCCTCTCGACACAAAAATAACCTTGCGCCACACTTATTTTTCTGAAAAATGCTTAGTCTTAATATGAAGTCTGAATAAATACATCTCAGTGGGTCTTTGATCCCTTTTTTTTTTGAGAGGATGACATATGCTTAACTGAAAATTAAATAGGTGGCTTAGTGGTTAGCACGGTTGCCTCACAGCAAGAAGGCCCATGTTCGATTGCCGGGCAGCGGCCTTCGTGTGGAGTTTGCATGTTCTCCCCGTGCTTGTGTGGGTTTACTCCGAGTACTCAGGTTTATTCCCACAAGCCAAAAACATGTATGTTAGGATGATTGCCCATAGGAGTGAGTGTGTGTGGCCCTGGGATGGACTGGTGACCTGACCTGTCCTGTCTTTCGCCCTTTTAGACACGGCTGGGCAGATCCCTATGACCCTGAATTAGGGAATAAGTGGTTATAGAAAATGAATGAAAATTGAATGTTACTATCTGTGCATACCTCATATGCAGTGAATAAACAAATGCAATTTCCCTAAAATTTCGATGACAGCACATCAATACAATGAAAAGTACGACTTGGGAAAAGTGTGTTATTTTGGGGAAAAACTTGACATATACATAGAGTTGCCCATTAGCTAACTAACAGCTAACTCCATCAAGGCTACGTATGTCATAAAACAGGTTGCACTCTTTCACTCATATGGGGCTATGTGCACCGACCCAGTTGCGTCACAGTCTCACAGTACTGTTCCCTCGCTTTTACCGCCATCTGGTGGCTAAAAACTATTTATGTTCAAAGAACGTTTATGTTAAAAGACATCAGGTTTTCTGTGTCTTTCTGTTTTGATTCCCGTATCCCGTCTTTATTTCATTCATTATGTTTAGGTTTCCCTTATTTTTTGTTGATTTCCATGTGTAAATATTCCATGTGTTTCTCCCCAGTCTTTGTTCAGCGTTAATGGCGTCATGTGGTTTCCGTGCCTTTAATGTTTCGTGTTCCAATTTCCTTCGTCGCTAAAAGGAAGAAATGGCGAAAGTGAGTGCTAACCGCTATTAGTATTCCGAGTGTTTCCCCTTTCCTTTCTTGTCTTGTTTCCTTTTAGCGGTTTCCTTTTGTTCCTTTCGTTCATTTAATTAAAACACCTGTTGCATCACATAACATGTTTCCAGTAGACCTGTGCTAATTATGGCTTGTAGTTTTTTTAAACTGCGTTTTATGCTACTCAATCTGCTTTATCCTAAAGATGTCATTGCTGTAAAATACTTTATAATGGACTGAGGTATAGAATTAGATGCATGAGAAGTTACTGAGGAGGAGGAAGAGGAGGAGTCAAATGAGTGTACGTTATTGTCGTATCCCTTTATAAAGTAAAAGAAGATTTTTTTTAATTTATCATTGCACCCATTAAATGCTTTGACGTGCTCCACAATTTTACAACTTAGGATCATATGTGCTTCTTCTTAAAACAGTAAGTTTTCACATATATTTTATGTAGTGGGGGAGGTGAATGATCAGTGGTTAAGGTGTTGAACTACCAACCTGAAGACCCTGGTTCGATTCCCAGCACCACCAGCACCAAGCCACCACTGTTGGTCCCCTGAGCAAGGCCCTTAACCCCCAGTTGCTCAGTTGTATAACAGGGAATAAAGTTAGTCGCTCTGGATAAGGGCTTCTGTCAAATGCTGCAAATGTAGTCGATTATGTTTTTTTTAGGATTTAGGTGATTCCCTTATTTTAATTAGATTCAAATTAACAAGTAAGACACTGTTTAAGTAGTCTTATAATCCGAAACTTTATTATTCATAGTCAACTTTAAACATTAATACGTTTACATTCAGTTGCACTTGTAATTGAGTAAATATTTTGATTATAAAATATTATAATATAACTTTACCATTATAACTAAAACATTGTTGAAAATGTTAAACTACATGTTTGCTCCACCCAGTATCAACTTAACTGAAGCTTATATAAAACACAGGTTAAAGTAAAGTAAAGCCAATATCAGGCCTGTGATAGACATCACATGACCTGTCTAACACACTCCAATTACCCTTTTTACATTTTTATGTTTAAGCACCTGCATTATTTAGTAAGATGTTAAAAAATCAAAACTTAAATGAGGTGTGCAGATTTTTGTATAATTGCAGAACGTCTGTAAGGTTTTCATGTGTTTTCATTTTCATTTCATTTCATTTTGTTCTTGTGTCTTGTTTTCTTTGGTTGTTTAGTCCTGTGCTCGTGATTTGTGTTCGGCTGTGTATTTATAGCTTTTGTGGTTGCCTTTGTGGACGATTGTATGTGTTTGATGTGTGTTTTTTGCTGTTTTTGCTATTTTTCCTGTTCTTGTTCCTGTTTGGTTAAAGTTAAGTTAGATTATGTTTGTTGTTTGTCTGGTGTTTTTGTAAATAGTCACGTTGTGAGTAAACTGCATTACAATCTTGTGAGAGTTCCTAACAATTCATACAAACGAATTATTTAAAACATCTCATTCATTATCCATTGACAGTAACGAAGGGACGCCGCCAAATGTAGGGAAAATGACCTTGAATAGCAGTTAAAGTACTCATCATTAAATCTACTCCAAAAGTAAAGTTATCCAAAAGGGTTATTCTGGTAAATTCAGCTACTCGAAGCCTAGATACTGTAAAATCTGACAATAAATTAGTATGAATTGCAGAAATGATGATATTTTAAAGAGGAGGGTCAAGCTTTAAAAAAAAATTAGCAAATAAATGAAAATAAAGTACAGATGCGTCATAATGTAATAGTAAAAGAAAGTACGTTATAAGGGGAAGTGGGGTTGCGCAATAATAAAACTAGGAGATAAAAAAATGGCAAAAAGCAGCAGTTTTGCACTGCAGCGGACACGATTGTAAATCCAACAACTACATTTTTAACCAAGTTAAATCAGTTGGTGAAGTGACGTCTATTATAGGGCATTGAGATACGGGCTAAATTAGCACAAAAAACTTCGTTAGTTTGGTAAGTTTTATTATAAGAAGACGGCTTTTTGGATACATGTGAACATTGTTGGACTGCAACAAGGAGGATGACTTGACTCATCTCAAACACAGCTCAAGACTTTTTTCCTACATTTTAGCATTCACATTGGATGTCAGCCCACTTTATTTCCGACACCACACATATTTCATTGCTATTAACTTTTATAAATAACAATAACAACCTTTTTTTAGATTTATAATAGTTATAATAAGTATAATGGACAATTTCCCCCTCCCAGTTTCAACTGAAATACAAAGCCACATATAAAAAGTTATTATACTTATTATGTATAATAATATAATTATATTATTAAATATAATTTAAAAAAGAGCTATTTATTATATAAATAAGAGGAAGGGATAATAGTTTATGCAAAACAGTTTATAACTGGTTATCACCTGGCTTGTATCTATTCAGAAATTCAGCACAAGAGGAACTTTTTACTGCTAGACCTTGAAAATGAAGGCTTGCTTGGTTATCTATTTGTTAAGTAGTTTACTCTGTGCGAATTCTCTTGAATATGGTAAGTATTTTCCACTGTAAAATAAATTTTCCACATTATTTTAAGAAAGTAATTTCCATTTATTGGGTATAACTAATGAACATAGTTTACAGTGTTAGCATGTAGTTACAGTAAATATAGATATTTTGTGATATATTTAAAAAAAAATTTTAATGAGGTTTTGCTGATGATATTTTCTATAACTTTTTTACTTTCTCACAAAAAGTCACCAAATTATCACACACAAACGATAATAAAATTATTGAATCTTCACATAGTAAGGGAATGTATATTGGAAAACAGTTTACATAAACCTTTAAAATCGAGTATTAGAGGCTTTTAAGGTTGCCTTGTCCTTTAATTTACACATCAAATATTTCATTTTTGTACTTTGATATGCAAAACTAATTGTTTTTTTAAGGGTATGTTTGTAACCCCTTTTCGGTTCTATCTGATAATCATTTAGGTTCCACTTAGTAGAATGACAAAGATTTTGTTAAATAATCAAGTAAGGAATAGAAATATTACAGGTAACAAGTAAGACGCTAGTTAAGTAGTATTAGAATCTAATACTTTATAATTCTTTAACTTTAAACATTAATACGTTTACATTCAGTTGCACTTGTACTTAAGTAAATATCTTGATTATAAAATATTATAATATAATTTTACCATTATAACTAAAACTTTCTTTATTTTTGTTTTTTAAGAGCAGTTCTTAAAATCCTGTTTTGATTTTGTATTTATATTCAACATTTTAGTGAGGTGTTAAAAAATAACTCGGGTAAATGTAGCTACTTTAATTTGTTACTACACACATCTGACAATAAATTAGTATGCATTGTCGAAAATATATAATATAATTTAAACGGGAGATCAAGCTTTAAAAAGGGGAAGTGCATAAATTAATAAACTAGGAGATAAAAGTTACAAGAAGCAGCAGTTTTGCACTGCAGTGGACACGATTACATTTTTTAAGTTAATTCAATTGGTGAAGTGACGTCTATTATTGAGATGCGGCTAAATTAGCACATTTTCGTTAGCTTGGTAAGAGAACTATTTATAATATTAATAATAAGGAGAAATCATAGTTCATGCAACAGTTTATAAACTGTTACTACTGGGTTTGTATCCATTCGGAAATACAGCACAGAAAGAACTTTGTGTTTTTACTGCTGGATTTAACAAATAGATAACTAAGCAAGCCTTCATTGTTAAGTAGGTTACTCTGTGAGATCTTTTCTGAAATTGATAAATATTTTCCCCTTTATTATTTTGAGAAGGAAATTCCATATATTGGTTATAACTCTTTTTATTCAATAATCTACACTTTTTTAATGAACATTTGTTTAATGTTGGATGTAGTTACAGAAAGTATACATATATTGTCATAGGAGGTTATATGTTTTTAATAAGATTTTTGCTAATATTTTTTCATACTTATCAGCTTATTTTTTAATACTTAGAAGAGTGGAGCATAAATTGAGCCTTGTGGGACTCCATATGTCATAGATGTCTACGTAGACTTATGCTCTCCTATACTCACACAGAACCTGTCCCTACTAAATATGACTTTAACCATTTAAGTACCATCTCAGAAAGCCTGACCCAGTGTTTTAGTCTCTCCACAAATGTGTCATGACTGACAGTGTCAAATGCAGCACTAAGATCTAAAAGTACAAGAATTAATAGTTTGCCAGAATAAGAAGGTATTATTATTTTATCTGTCTCTGTGCTATCATGTGGTCTGAACCCAGATCAGGTTTATGTGTCCTTTTGAGTTTAAATAGTTGTTTAGCTAAAAAAAAATGACTGAAATTTGAATAAATTGAATTTTCTTGAGTTTAACAATTTAAATGTTATAATTCCTAACCGTAATAAATAAGTATTGTAAATTATGTTGTAATATGTCATTTTTCTTTTAACATTTAAAGGTTAATCATATTCCTATAAGTGTTTTTAAGAATATGACATCAGCTAGCATCAGCTCTAGGTTAAATATCTTTTTGAGTCCTTCTGTGAGAAATATTGGTAGAATAAATGGTGTTACCAATACTCAATACAAATTTTTAATTAAGCTTTAAGAAGTCTTAACCTGTCTGCCTAACTATGTTCATTTTGTTTAACAGTTACAGTCAACTTCAAACCAGCTGTTTCGACAGATGTGACATCACCAGTCACTACCGACACTGTGAGCCTTCAGATGCCATATTGTTATTTTGACAGTGTCGTTGCAACAGCGTGTCCTGTCGGAGATTGTACTGTGTGGCTGGTGGTTTCACTTACCTCAGGTGTGTTTTTAAATGGTGTAACAATACTCCACTGAGGTGAGATGTGTAAGGAACCCAAGGTGCAGTTTATTTAAAATATCACAAACAAACAAACTAAACTAAAGACTAGGCATTATTCAACTTGACTAAACACGAACACTACAGACTGAACAGGCTGTGAAGCGGCAGCTATCTTGGAGCTTGGCTGTGAATCTCAAAACAATTCATGAACTTCAAGACAAATCAAGACCTTAAAAGATAAATTGCATAACCGATACCTTACAAATGAACTGACAGATCAGATTCACAAAGAAAATTTTGCCTAATAATTTATTTTATAACAAGTAGCAAAGAATGTTCACTTTTCTAATAATCGTTTCCTGATTTGTAATTAATGTCTAATCCTATGCGAGTACAGCCTTATAATTTTACAACATTTTTGTGTATATTTTTCTAATAGCAACAAGCAACTTTGACGACAGCAAGGCCTATTCCACATATATGTGTGCCTTCACTCCTACCGGACCACAGTACTTTATGGCCTTTGTTGCTGTTCTGTATGAAGTACTCTGTCCCCCTGTTTCCCCATTCAATTTTTTAGTTGGAGAAGAAGGTGATTGTACCTCTGAAGCGTGTAATGGTCTGTTACCAAAAGGCAGGGATGTGAGGTAGTCTAGAAGTTTCATTCTCCAAATATTATTTTATACTGGAGACATAACTCATTTTACTTAATTACACTAATAATTATTTTCATGTTCGACTTGTTTTTCTTTTTTCCCCCACTAGCTTTAAGTATGTACTCGAGGGGGTTAACGTGGCTGCAGAGACACTGTGGTCAGATAGTGTTCATCTAGTAATCCGTAAGTATTTATTTGCCTAGTCCTCTGTACTTTGTATGTATTTTTCTTACTTATTTTTCTTCCCATGTCTTACTGTCTGTCTGTTCGTCCATCTGTCCATGATACATGACCATCACACCCAAATGTGCTTCTTCTTCATATAAAAAATAATACATAATACAGCATGCAGTGCAAGCGAGAACACATCAAATCTTGTTGATTTGCAGGTGTAAATGTAATTACAAGTCATGCGTAAGTGCCACTAACGATTCTTTTTTAGCTTCACTTAAGCTCAGCCTGTCTTTAAATTTACACATACAAATACCACATAAATACAATTTTCCAAAAACATGCCGTAGTTTAATGGATAAATTCATAAATCTAGTCCTTAAAGTGATTCATTTATAAAAAATCATAACATTTCTCTCCTTTTTTTGCAGGAAAAAGTCCAGACAGTCTTGGTAGTGGTTATGCTGGAAGGTCTGCTGAAACGGTGGCGATCACAACAATTCTTTCCATTCTCAGTATTTTGCTATTTATATTGCTGCTCGCTACCTTGGTCCTGGTCTGGTATGTCAACAATTTATAACTTATTTATATTACCTGTAATGGCTGGTTGTAATATAAAAAAAAAAATTAGGTTAATAATTGGTAAGTTGATGAAATGTTTTCTAGTGTTCGACAGTGCATTATGACAAGGTATCGCTGGTTCACTGTAGCATTAATATTATTTTATTATTTTTACTTTTTTGTATTTTTAAAAAAACAAATTACTACAATGTTCTTAATGTTCTAAGACTAGCTAAATTTAGCAGTATGCTATCTAAATCAGGCTTTAGATAATTTATTTTGAATTTAAGCGGTGGGTTAAATGTAAATTATGGTCCAAAGCTAATTTCTATAATAGCCATGCTGTTGTTATTGTTATTTAAAAATCTGACAAAAGGTTATTTTTACAGCGGCCACCAGAAAGGAAAAGCAACTTTATACAAAGCAAGACAACAATCTTCATTGATCAGATCTTCTTCTTACCAACTATTATGTAGACCACCCAAAAAACGCTTCTCCCCCATGACAACCCTGCAAACAAGCGAAACTTGCATTACAAATTCCACTCTGCCCCAGAAAACCACCCCAGATATCGCTCAGGTGCAATAACAACAAAATCGCTCTGAAAGAATATGAAAAATGAATTTTAACCGAAGTTTACGCAAACATTCAGAAACTACAATAATTAAATGCAAATGGGGCCAAAAAGAATCTTAGAATAAAGATTAGTAACAAGTTTGATGTTTTAATATTAATCTAAAATCCAAAGTTTGCATTTTTAGAAAGGTATTAGTTTAATATTAATTATTATTACTAATATTGCAAATATCCAAAATGTTACAATTATTAGTAATAATTATTTTTATTTGAGCTGTACAGTAAATCAGTAATAAAGCTCAATATCTCTGATATGAGGTACCTCTGTTATCTATAGGAACAATTATACTTTATGTAAAATGGTTATGGTGTGCTTTTTAATTTTACATTTTAATCTGGTGTTTACAAATAAAGACTTTTTTAGAAATTCTATAAAAACATTTTAATTAATTAATAAATATAGTTTTGATTAAAATTGGTATTAAAGTGGTAGTGGTATTGGGGCTAAATAGGCAAACGCTGTCCTGAACAGTGTTTTAAGTAGATAACAGTGTTATAAGTGTGTTTTAGTATAGATGTTGTGTAATGATAATAGCTGATTATAGGGTGTTTGTGTGGGTAATGGTGTTATAAGTGTGTTTTAGTATAGATGATGTGTAATGATAGTTGATTATAGGGGTTTTGTGTGGGTAATAGTGTTTTAAGTGTGTTAGTATAGATGTTGTGTCATGGTAATAGTTGATTTTAGGGGGTTTGTGTGGGTAATGGTGTTATAAGTGTGTTTTGGTATAGATGTTGTGTAATGGTCATAGTTGATTATAAGGGATTTGTGCTTAAATAAAACTAATAAATGGAAATATTAAAATACATATAACTTGTTTTTATTTTAATTTGCTAAAATTACATTTTATTGTAATGTTATACTGTGTCTAATAAACAGTTTAACAGCCTGACAACTCATATCTACAATCACAAATTTTTATATATATGTGCTATCTTACACTGGGATTACTTACTAAGAAAATTCAACAATGTTAACATTTTACACAATTTGAACTTACATTACCTATAAAATACAATGTCAAAATAAGACCCGGATCCCTGTACTGTCTGTGATGACCAGGAATTTAATGTGTTTCACACACAATCGTTTTTGTTTACAATTTTTAGTTTGTTGTGTTTTTATTTATTTATTTTTATTTGGTTTATCCAAAATGTGTTAAATAACATTAATTTCATAAATTGTATTGAAAGCACTGTGCTAGAATTAATATTCAGTAGTCACTCTGTAAATATTCTTTTTTCTCAACAAAAATCAGGTAGTTATAAAACAATAAATAGATATTTGGCTAATAAAAAAGATAACCCATGATCTCTGCCCAATAGCATCCCTCTCCACTAGCAGAAAATCAAAATATCTATGTTTTGCATTGTTTACAGATGCGCAAACTTGTTTCCATCCGTGGTTAAAAGGAGCAGAGTCAGGTAATGGTAGTATGCAGTTTATGCAACTTACTTATGCTATGTTTGTTTATGAGTAGCTTTTCTGTGCTTTGTAAACTATATTTCTGGCTCATATTGTAACATAACTCCCACTGATTCGAAATTTATAGAAACCACGTGCAGTTTATTTTTAGTGTGATTATATACACGAACACAGAACAAACAATGAACATGAACTAAACTTAACTAGGAACAGGAACAGAAGCATGAACAGAAGCATGGACAGAAGCATGAACAGAATCTTTAACAATAATTCACAAAAGACAGGGCAAACAGAAGGGCTATAAATACACACAGACAAACTAAAAAAAAAAGGAACACCTGAGAACAATAATTAACCAACCAATGAGCACATGACACAAGGACAAGGGAATCACATGACAGGAGGACATGAAGACAAAACAGGAAGTAAACAAAGTAGACTGCCTAGGCTAACTTAGCTAGCATAGTCTAAGGGGTGGGATGGCTCTACTCTAACTACTCATAAGAAAACTGAGAATGCTTGAGTAGTGGGTAAGGGTATGGCGCGCATGGTGTGAGCAGGCTTGACAGACGTTGTATGATTAGGGGACCATGGCAGGCTCTGCTGGCGACCCCTTTGGTGTGGCATCAGGCTCAGCTGGAGGCCCCTCTGGCATGGCATCAGGCTTGGCTGGAGGCCCCTCTGGTGTGGCATCAGGTTTGGCTGGAGGCCCCTCTGGCATGGCATCAGGCTCGGCTGGAGGCCCCTCTGGTGTGGCATCAGGTTGGCCGGAGGCCCCTCTGGCTTGGAGCTTGGCTGCAGGGCGGTGGTCATCTTGGAGCTTGGCTGCAGAGCAGCGGGCATCTTGGAGCTTGGCTGCAGGGCACAGCCATCTTGGAGCTGCAGGCTTCCTCGTCTGTTAACCCCACAGTGAAAGGAACCACTTGGCTGCAGTACCTGGTTGTCCAGTCTCTATCTTCATGCATTCAGGAGACATGGCTTCGAACACCATGGGATAGATTTACGCTATCAGTGCTATCAAGCTAGTAACGCACTGTAAAGACAAGTTTTCTTTAACAAGGAGGGAACACAAATGCAAAAAAACTAGGCAAAGTTAACAAATGCATTCCTCTAGTGGTCAAATGCCTCACTCTGTGACAGAGCATGTGCATACGTAATGTCTCTGCTATGTATGTAACCCTTTTTCACTGAAGATAAAACTCATGCAGGGCTGTTTGAGGAATCCCCTCGAGGGATCAGTATGGACGAGAAGAATCTGGATACAATTACAAACTGTCCGACCACTGCCTGACCACCATATTAAGGAACTGCAACGATTTTTTAGGGTGCACCGATTCATTCTGAACTACAGCTCCGTAATCACTTACCTCACGAAATCTTCTCAGGGGTAAAGCAAGGACTCTGTCTTGCAGCAGGGTACACTGTTATGACGCCATCGATGCACCTACATTTCCAAGAAGCTGTCTCCTGCAATATTGAAAACAGAGAGACATTGGCTAGAGGATGCTTGTCATCTGTATCAGGTGACCCTCTCGTTCCAGGATTGCTTTTGTAAGTAAAACTGCTTTCATTACTGTCTCTAGTCTGTCTACTGTCTTTAGCCTATCTTCTAGTTATCATACCTAATTTAACAGGCACACTAAAACGAACAACCAGGAGGGCCGTTACCGCTGTACCTTCTGCCACAACCACTAGAATTGCTGGCACTGCTTCCTTGCTTGGGCAGAGTATGGTCAAAGCCCCCTCCAGCAGGCCCCACTGGACTCACCATTTTTAAATGCTGCTTGGCTACCAACCAGCCCTATTTCCCTGGTCTGGGACACCTTCTGGGGGTCCAGAAGAGAGATCCTGGGTCGCCAGTTAGGACATCCTACATCCCTATCTAAAGAAATCTAACTACTCTTAACTGCACATTATTATTATTCTCTCTCATACTTCCCTACTTCCCACACAGCACAGTACGTCACTGTCTGTTTGAGTATAATAGACTCACTCTGTGTTTTCCAAAGCTCCATTTTCTAGTGTTCACTGCGTCTGAGATCACCCGCACCTTATTTTGCTTGTTAATTTTAGTATAAATTTCATTTTTTGTGTCCAATCCTTGCTCTTCATTGTTTACGTTATGTAGCAATTTTCCTAACATTTCTATGACAGCACTTTAGTACAATGAAATAAAGAGCTTAAAGTACAACTTTAAAAGTTTTGTTATTTTTTTATGGCAAGGTTAACATTAGTGTAGAATTTCCCATTAGCTAAGTCCACCCATGCTACGTATGCCGTTAAGCAGGTTGCACTCCATTCATATGTGCTGTGTGCACTGACCCAATTACAAAACTCGCAGAGTGTGTGGTTGTAGCTGTTAGAAGGCTTTTCAGATTACAGCAGCAGTAATTGTTTTGGTTGAGAGTTGTCCTAGCACTGAATAAAATTTATTCAGACATTATTTTAAGGTTGAAAAACAACGCCCTTAAACTGGTTTCTTTAACACTACAAAAACGATTCAAAATGACTATTTCCCAGAAGGTATCAATGAAGCATTTTTAAAATAAACTACATAACATGATTCCGGTAGTCTTGTGTTACCTATGGCTCATAGTTTTTATACTGCGTTATCATTTAAGTACTCGCTTTGCTTGCTGATAAAATTAACTTCATAAAATACTGTTTTGAGCTGTTAAGTTAATAAAAAGAAGTACTAATGTACTAATTTAAATTCAATTACTTTGTTTTTAATGTATCCTCGTATCCCTTTATCAAGTAAAATAACATTATTTAATTTATCATTGTGCCTATAAGATTCTTTTATGTGCTGTACAATTTTACAACTTGGGACTTTCAACTTACGTATATTTTATTTAGTCAATTATATTTTTTCAGTATTCAGGTTATTCCCTTTGTTTAATTACATAAAGTAACAAGTGACAAGCGAGACATTACTTAAGTAGTCTTATAATTTGGTACTTTATTATTCTTACTCAATTTTAAACATTAATATATTTACTATTACTTTACTCAGTATTTTTAGAAGTAGTTGCACTTATACCCATGTAAATATCTTGACTCTACCCACAGCTATAAATTTTTATTATAATATTATTATATAAAAATACTATCATTATAATTAAACCACTATTGGATTTGTTAAACCACTTGCTACACCTGCATCACAAGGTATTGGTAAAAGAAGTGCGTTATAAGGGGAAGTGGGGTTGCGCAATAAAAAAAAAGATAAAAATGACAAAAAGCAGCAGTGTGTTATGCACTAATAGGGAAAATCAGTTTTAGAAGCCAACAAAAACAAATAAGCTCACAAAGCAACTATTGTGATGGGGAAAAAACTGGGAGAGATAAATAGGGAAGAGAAAAGCATAGAGATGATCTTGAAGTTTTTGAGTTTTGGGAAAGCAGCTTTCTGGATACATGTGAACATTGTTGGACTGCAATAAAGAGGATGACTTGACTCAAGAGTTTTTTTTTCCTACATTTTAGCATTGACATTGATTGTCAGCCCGGTTTAGTTCTGAAACACGACACGTCCACATATTCTATTTTTATTAACTTATTATATATAGAAATTACAATTTTTTATTTATTTATAATAATATAACAAGTATTCAGTATTCAATGGAAAGCTACACCTACACACACCTAGATCCCTTTAACTATTATACATACCAGAAATAGTTATTACACATATTATATATAATTATATTATTATATCTAATAAGTATAATAACTATGTATTATATGTAAATGAGGGAGGGATAATAGTTCAGGCAACAGTTTATAAACTGTTACTACTGGGTTTGTATCCATTCAGAAATTCAGCACAAGAAGAACTTTGTGGTTTTACTGCTAGACTTGAAAATGAAGGCTTGCTTAGTTATCTATTTGTTAAGTAGTTTTCTTTGTGAGATCTTTTCTGAAACTTCTTTTGGTAAGCATTTTCCCCTTTATTATTTTGAGAAGTAATTTCCATATATTGTTTATAGCTGTTTTCATTCATTAACCTTTTTTTTAAAAAGAAACTTTAGTCTACAGTCTTAGCATGTATTTACAGTAAGTATAGAAATTTAGTGATAGAAAGTTTTTTGCTAATACTTTTTTACTTTCTTACTTCTCAGATTCAGGAAAAAAAATCCCTAAAATAATAATTAATTAATTTAATTAATCTTCACATAGTAAGGAAATGTATTCGGGAAAACAGTTCACATAAAGATTTTAAATTCACTATTAGAGGCTTCTAAAGTTGTCTTGTCCTTCAATTTACGCATCAAATATACTGCATACATACTTGTCAAATTGTCATTTTTGTACTTTGATATGCAGAACAAATAATTTCTTCAAGGTTGTGTTTGTAACCCCCTTTCGGTTCTATCTGACCCCGGTTCCATTGGCCAGAATGACAGAGATTTTGGATACTAATAAACAAGAGAATAGAAATACGGAAAAATAACTTTTGCCTAAACCAGTATGGCTGAACCAACCAGACTTTACGTTACATAATCCTCAATAATACCAGCTGCAGATATTGCATTAAAGAAAATACACATAAAACAGTTTAGTTTAGGCGCTTGTAACCTTAATATTAGGCTTCTACTCACGGTGTATGGACTAAGCACAACACATACTCACAACCTCATAGTTTACAGAGCTCCGTCCAATGCCAGTGCAGCCTCAGTATTTGCCAGCCTTTTCACCACTCTGGTTTTCAAGGACCAAAAATTAAAACACTGTGTTACAGCGTTTTACCCTGTTACGCTTTCTTTTCTCCCTCCAAAAAACACATTACACCTAATTAATCCATGAAACAGGTCAAACAAAACATGCCCCTATTACATAATTTATGCTTCCGACACCATAATAAACTCTGATAGAAGGACCAGCTTAAATGTACACTACATACATGATATATAAATTCCAATAACTTAATACTTATTCATATATAATTTTGTATAATAATATTTTTTTTTAGTGCCCCACAAATGATTTAGTCTTTTTGTTGCATTCTAAACCCTACACTTCTGTATTGAATATTTTAGTAAAAAAAACTACTACTGGCCATGCATTGTTATAAACATACATTTACACTAGTACCGGAGTGCAAAGTTTTATGTTTTTTGGGTCATCTTTAATTGCCAAAATTTCCTTGACCCAGTTTTTAAGAACAACAATGTAATTCTAAAAAAATGTACAAAAGAGTAAAGAAATGTGAAAAACATCACAGTTTCTGTGTGTGTGTGTGTGTGTGTGTGTGTGTGTGTGTGTGTGTGTGTGTGTAAAATTTTTTATGTACAGCTGTCAGATTACATGTAAGCTACTGGGTATTTGCTACTCTGTACTGTTTCTGTACTCTTGTGGGGTCATCGCCTTCTGCGTTTCTGTAAGTGATAGTGAGACAGATTTGATCTGTGTTATTATCTGTGTAAGAAAATATGTGTTGTTGAAACAATTATCACTAGGTACAGGTGCAAATAACACAAATGGATTTAATCTGCATTATAACATTAATGTAATTTATGATACCGCAAACCACCCAACAGAACACCTCCAACCAGCTCTGCCTCACTCCCCGACGAGCTTAACTACTTCTATGCTTGCTTTGAAAAAGGGAATATAGAGCCTATGCTCAAAACAGAGCTGTCACCAGGTGAACAGCCACTCTCGCTCTCCATCTCTAAAGCGTGTGCTACTACTGGGAAGGGTGAATGGTAGGAAGGCAGCTGGCCCTGATGGCATCCCTGGACGCGTACTCAGAGCATGCGCGCAGCAGTTGGCTGAGGTCTTCACGAACATCTTCAATCTGTCCTTGGCCCAGGAAATCGTCCCCACCTGCTACCATTGTACCAGTGCCAAAGCACTCTGCTGCAAAAGAACTGGGTGACTTTCGTCCAGTCGCACTTACCCCAGTTATCGCAAAGTGCTTTGAAAGATTGATCCTCAGCCACCTTAAAGCATGTCTGCCACCCAACCTGGACCCTCACCAGTTTGCCTATCATCCAAATAGGTCAACTGAAGATGCTATTTCCACAATAGACATTCTACCCTGACTCATTTGGACAACCCCAACACTTATGCCAGGATGCCGTTTGTCGATTTTAGTTCAGCTTTTAATACAGTTAGCCCTTCTAAGCTAACCTTGAAGCTGAAACAGCTCGGCATCAGCACACACCTTTGCAATTGGACCCTGGACTTCCTTACGAACAGATCACAGTCTGTTCGATTGAATAACATCACCTCCTCCAATCTCACCATCAGCACCGGGGTTCCCCAGGGTTGTGTTTTGTCCCCTCTCCTATACTCCTTTTTCACCTATGATTGCGTGCCTGTCTATGCGTCAAACAGCATTGTCAAGTTCGCAGATGACACCATGGTGGTAGGCCTGATCAGAGGTAACGATGAGACGGCCTACAGGGAGGAGATCCAGCACCTGGCAGCATGGTGTGAGGACAATAACCTGGAACTCAACACTAAGAAGACAAAGGAGGTCATTGTGGATTTCAGACAAGCTAGCAATCACACTCATCCTCCAATACACATCAACAGAGCGGCTGTTGAGCATGTACCTAGCTTCAAGTTCCTAGGAATCCACATCTCTGAGGATCTCACCTGGTCTCTGAAAAGGCACAACAGCGCCTATATTTTCTGAGGAGACGAAGTCCCATCTCAGCAACAGGATACTGGAGAACTTTTACTGCAGTACCATCGAGAGCATCCTCACAAACTGCATCTCAGTATGGTACAGCAGCTGCACTGCTTTAGACCGCACAGCCCTTCAGAGGGTGGTGAAAACTGCCCAACAAATCATTGGCACTCAGCTACCCACCCAGACAATATACACAAAAAACGCTGTCTGCAAAGGGCGAGAGGCATAATCAAAGATCTCTCTCACCCCAACCACGGACTGTTCACTCTTCTCCCATCAGACGCTACCGATGCCTCAGAGCCACACAAACAGACTGAGAAACAGCTTTCCTGTGGCTGTTTCTGCACTGAACAGCTGATATACAGTATTAATTACTACTGCACTGCCACTTCTGTACTTTGCACTACCTTATCATTATGCATCTTTGCACAATCTATACAATCTATACTATATCTATCTATATCAATCTATACAGTACTTTGCACTACCTATCATTATGCATCTTTGCACAATCTATAACTATCTATTGTTACACCTCTATACTCTATCCATATACCTCTGTACATTATTTACCCCCACCTCTGTAACTATCAACCCCATACCCTATTTATTACACTGATATTTATTGTAAATAAGCCACTTATGCACTTCTGGTTAGATGCTAACTGCATTTCTAATCTAATCTAATATGGAGAAAATTAAAATAATTGTGAGGCATCAATACTTGACTTTGACTTGAAACAAACCCCAATGCAATGTTTTTGTGGTAATAGTATGACAAGATGACTACTAAAACTAAGGACTGTTTGACCCCTAGAGTCAGGGTATACATTTACTCTGAGAACTTTATCTTCGCTTCCAAATGCAAAGACCTCAAAATATTTCTTTTCATTTCGAAGGCACCTTTTCAAATTTGGCAAATCCAAGTGTTAATTTTATCAGTGAATTGGCTGAGGGAGTCAACAGGGCTGTAGTCATTTGACAATAGTAAACCTAACTGACAAAATTACCCAGTAACCCTAGGTAATTTGGTTCCTTTTTTGTAATAGTGGAAGCATATACAGGTTAACAAGAGTGACGCACAAGCCTTGTGGGACTCCAATTGTCTTGGACGTCCACATAGACTTATGGTCTCCTATATTCACATAATAACCTGGCTCTTCTAAGTATGACTTTAATTTTTTAAGTGCCATCCCAGAAAGCCTGACCCAGTGTTTTAGTCTCTCTAGAAATGTGTCGTGACTGACAGTGTCAAATGCAACACTAAGATCTAGAAGTACAAGAGTTGATAGTTTGCTAGAATAAGAAAGTATCAATTATTATTTTATATATCTGTCTCTGTGCTGTGATGTGGTCCGATATAAAAAACAATTCAATTAGGATTTGTTATTGATCTATAATTGCTCAATATGATGTTACCCAAATCCTTTTTTATGAGGGGTAGTGAGTTTGAAAAGAAGTCCCATGAGGATATAAACACACACAGTTAAACACACTTTTGAAAAAAAAGTAGGAAGTATTTCAAGGAGCAGGTTGAGGTTTTGTACTATTTCTTC
Organism: Bagarius yarrelli; assembly: GCA_005784505.1. Classification (NCBI taxonomy): domain Eukaryota; kingdom Metazoa; phylum Chordata; class Actinopteri; order Siluriformes; family Sisoridae; genus Bagarius; species Bagarius yarrelli. The sequence continues at coordinate 1,776,360 of VCAZ01000075.1, read as the reverse complement.
CCAACATTTAGTTATCAATTTCTTTACAAACAGATATACAGGAGTAACTTTTTTAGTAAGTAGGAGTAACTGTCTAACCTCTGTAAAAACATAAGAAAGTGCTAATTGTTTTTCTGATATTACAGATTTTCTCAGAATGACGCATTTCACTAGGAATCTGACTTGTGGGGCTTTAATTGTTAGTCTTTCAGTAATAGCAAAAAGAGTGCGAGTGTTGTTTAAGTTAAGTTTATAAGGTTTGTCTAGTTGTGCCTAGTTCTACATGGAAAGCATGAAGGCTGTCTTTATCGTTTCTTGGATAAATTGTTTATTTAACATTTTCTCACCACTGCATTATCCTGACTTTAACAATTTAAAGAATAAACTGAGGTTTTATTATCGTACATAATCATATTATGATCCATAAATTATATAAAGAAGTATTTCAAAATTATGTTGTATTATGTCAGTTTCCTTTAAAAACGTTTATAAACCATTTTTACAGATATGATGATCATTTTTAATGCTAATCAAAAGAGTAATTTTACAACAAAATCTTATTTTATCTTATTTAGATTTTATACTCAAAATTTGTACTGAAAATTTATACTGGTATTCGGTATATGTTTTATCAGACATTTTTTGAACTAAATATCTTTAGTTAATATCTATTGTTTAACTGTAGGGAAATAATGGATTTACCAATACTTAATACCTATTAATTTTTTTAACTAAGATTTAGGAAGTTTAAACCTGTCTGCCTAACCATGTTTATTTTATTTAACAGTTACAGTCGGGTTTACCCCAGCTGTTTCGACAGATGTGATATCACCAGTCACCACCAACACTGTGAGCCTTCAGATGCCATATTGTTATTTTGACAGTGTCGTTGCAACACACTGTCCCAAGAAAGATTGTAATATATTTCTGGTGGCTTCACTTACCTCAGGTGAATTTTTAAATTTAATAAACTGACAGTAGATTTACAAAGAAAAGGGAGATTTTATAAATTAAAAAATAAGCCTAATAATAATAAATAGCAAAGAATCTTTTCTTTTCTAATAATCGTTTCCTGATTTTTTTCCTAATGTCTAATCCTATGCAAATACAACCTTATAATACTAAAAACATTTTTGTGTATATTGTTTCTTTCCTAATAGCAACAAACAACTTTGACAACAATAAAATGTATTCCACATATATGTGTGCCTTCACTCCTACCGGACCACAGTACTTTGTGACCCTTGTTGCTGTTCTGTATCAAGTACTCTGTCCCCCTGTTTCCCCATTAAATTTTTTAGTTGGAGAAGAAGGTGATTGTACCTCTGAAGCGTGTAATGGTCTGTTACCAGAAGGCATGTATATGAGGTAGTCTAGAAGTTTCGTTCTCTAAATATTGTTTTGTACTGACATGAGTCATTTTACATGATTACACTTAGAATCATTTTCACGTTCGACTTGTTTTTCTTTTTTCCCCACTAGCTTTAAGTATATAATGATTAGAAGTGAATGGAACTTGGTTGCAGAGACACCGTGGTCAAAAAGCATTCGTATGGTAATCAGTAAGTATTTATTTGCCCAGTAACAACCTTTATGTATTTTTCTTACTTATGTTTTATACACCCACTGGATATTGGAGCATGTCTGTGGGGATATTAAAGTCTAATTCATTTTGTCTGTCATATACAAAATCATTCATAATACAACATGCAGTGCAAGCTAGAACACATCAAAGACGAGCCACTAGCTTATCTTTCCTTGATAGCCTTAGAAAATGTGACACTTAAGCTTGACCTCTCTATAAATTTACTAATGAAAATACCACATAGATTTATTAAGCTGTACCTTCTACAAACATATCTGCATGCCAGACAAGATAATTGCTAATAAATAGATCAAGCAATGCATCAATAATGCCAGTTTCAATTTGAAATCATTTAAAAACCAGAGACCCCCACTCAAAAATCTTTTTTTAAATAATTTATAATAGTGTAGTGTTTTGTGAAAAGCATTACCAACATTTATATATATATATATATATTATATATATATTTATTATTATATATATTATATTATATATATATTTATATATTAACCTGTATAGCTAAGTATGTTAATTTGATTCAACAGCTACTCTCGACTCGAAACCAGTTGTTTCGACAGATGTGAACCCACCTGTCACAGGTACCACTGTGAGCCTTGAGATGCCATATTGTTACTTTGACAGTGTTATTGCAAAAAAGTGTCCTATCCAAAAGAATTGTGAAGTATGGCTGGTGTCCTCACTTACCTCAGGTAAATTTGACTGCACATAACATTTAATGTAAACTTTTAATACAAATATGCTAACTATAAACTATTAAATGTATAAAAGTTAGCATTATTGGTTATGCTTTTAAAGTGATCTTGTAAATATCTATATTAACATTGTTTTTTTGTTTATTTTTTTACAGCAAAAAGTGATAACGGAACAAACAATCCTAGCAGTTTTCTCTCTGAATACCCAACTGCTTACACTTCCAGTGGAAATAAATTCTCCACAACCCGCATCAACACATTGGATAAAATATCCTGCCCTGCTGTAAATCCTTTCAATTTTCTAGTTGGAGCAGCTGGTGCTTGTTCTGAAAGTTACTGCAACGGTGCCTTGCCTGAGGGCGAGGATATGAGGTACTTTTAGTTCTAATATTTTAACTGCACTTATTCTGAGTGACAACATTTTTAATTGGTACAATTAAGCAGTTATTTGTTAAGGGACATGCTCACAGACTTGGTGGTGGCACTTTGGTGGTCCTAGGAATTAAACACTTAAAGTGCTCAGAATTCCAACAGTACTAATCTATCACTTACCCCACTTACCCCTACTTACATTGTGTGTCGCTTTGAATAAGTGCTTTTTTTAAGTGGCATAAATGTTTCATTCTGAAGTTATGAAACTCATTTAAGTTGGTTAAACTGATAATAATATTTTACTCTAATCTGTTTTTTTTTCTCACTAGCTTTAAGTATGTTCTTGCCATTGAAGGTAAAGATATAGCACAGACAGCGTGGTCAGACAACATTGCCCTAAAAAAGAGTAAGAAATCATAAATTCATAAATCTAGTCCTTAAAGTGATTCATTTATAAAAAATGAACATTTATAAAAAAACATTTCTTTCCTTTTTTTTTGCAGGAAAAAGTCCAGACAGTCTTGGTAGTGGTTATGCTGGAAGGTCTGCTGAAACGGTGGCGATCACAACAATTCTTTCCATTCTCAGTATTTTGCTATTTATATTGCTGCTCGCTACTTTGGTCCTGGTCTGGTATGTCAACAATTTATAACTTATGTATATTACCTGTAATGGCTGGTTGTTATATAAACAAAATTTAGTCTTAGATTATCTATTAATAATGATTATACGTGTTCTAGGGTTTAACATTGCATTATGACACAACTTATTATTAGATAATTGAAATATTAATATTATTTTATTATTAATAATATTTCATAGGATGATAGACTGCTGCATTAATTATTTTTATTACTGCTACACTGAGCTCATGCTAATGTTTTTCAAATAGCAAAAATGCAAAAAAAAAAAGTACAAAATACTATTGTGTGTCTTTCGTCTCTTGAAATAATCAGATTATAATTTTGATAGTAGATCAATTTTAACAGCAAGAGACAGAATAACAACAACAAAACGCATTTAAAAAAATGTTATAAACTGATTTGCATTTAAATGAGTGAAAAAAATTATTTGACCCCTTCCCAAAATATTAATTATTATTTGGTGGAAAAACACTTGTTGGCAATCACAGAGGTCAAATGTTTCCTGTAGTTGGCTACCAGGTTTGCACACATCTCAGGATGATTTTGTCCTACTCCTCTTTGTACATCCTTTACAAGTCCAACCTTCAGCTTCCTCCAGATATTTTTATACAATTAAGGTATAAAGACTGGCTAGGCCACTTCAGAATCTTAATGTACTTCTTTTTGTTGCCCTGGTTAAGTGTTTTTGGTCACTGTCATGCTGGAATACCCATTCACAACGCATTTTCAATGCCCTGGCTGAGGGATGGAGGTTCTCATCCAAGATTGACAGTACATTGCTCCTTCCATCGTCCCTTGATGCAGTTGTCCTGTCATCTTGTTTAACGGTGTGGATGGTGTTATTGGTGTCATAGTCAGTATTTCTCTTCCTCAACAGCCAGTTGAGTTGATGCCAAAGAGCTTGATTTTAGTCTAATCTGACCACAACACTTTCGCCCAGTTCTCCTCTAAAACGTTTAGACGTTTATTGGCATATTGGGTCTGTACTTGTGCTTTCTTAAATAGCTCTGAGCAGATTCCTCACCGTTCCTCTGATTATGAAAACGTTACAAGGTAAGATTCTGCATAGTGCCCCAGACAGAGGAGAAGTGAGATTTATACTGTGATTCTTCCATTTGCGAGTAATCATTGTCACCTTCTCACTGAACTGGCCAGCGATAGTCTTACAGCCTAATTCTGCTTTGTGTAGGTGTACAATCTACAATCCCTGATATCTTGGACAGCTCTTTTGTCCCAGCTATGGTGGAGAGATTAAACTATAATTGACTGATTGCTTCATTTTTTTTTTTTTTATAAAGGTAATTAGCTAAGTTGAGGGGCAGTCCCTAAAGTTTCAATTCGACATTTGTGTTGAAAATACGGGCACCGTGTTCTTAGGGCTAAAGAGGGGGGACCCTTTCGGCGTGTTATCAGCACTTAGTTCAAAAGATAGCATCTCTGATGGTATGAGGGTGCATAATTGGAAACTGTATAGGCATTGCATATTTTAAAAGGCAACATATGCTCCCCTCCAGCAAGGTCTATTTTAGGAAAGGTCTTGTTTATTTCAGCAGGACAATGCAACAGCATTGCTTTGTAGTAGAAGAATTTGGGTGCTAAATTGGCGTGTATGCAGTCCAGTCTCTAATATTTGATGCCTTATTTAGCGAATAAATGTTAAATATGTTAAAGATGAACTTGAACTATCAGGCAAGAATAGAACCAAATTCCAAGCTTCCTAGCTATTTTGAGACATGTAGCAGGCATCAAATTTGGAATGAGTTCATTTAATGCATAAAATTCTAAAATTTCCTAATTCATACATTTGTTATATTATCCATGTTTTATTGTGAATAGATTTAATTTGTAAGAAGATAAAAGTGATCTTCTTTTCCATATTTTTTGTTTTTTCAAATCAATGTTCTTAATGTTCTAGGACTAGCCAGATTAAGCTGTATGCTGGAAAATCAGGCTGGAAAATTAGATAATTTATTTTAAATTTAAGCGGTGGGATGCAAATTATGTTAAAAAGCTAATTTCCATATTTAAAAATCTGACAAAAAAGGTTTTTTTTATAGCGGCCACCAAAAAGGAAAAGCAAATTAACGCAAAGGAAGACAACAATCTTCATTGATCAGATCTTCTCCTTCCACCTGAAGAACGCTTCCCCTCATGACAACCCTGCATACAAGCAAAGCCTAAAGAATTACAAATTTCATTCTGCCCCAGAAAACCACCATGGATATCGCTCAGGTGCAATTTGAACAAAATGGCCCTGCAGAAATATGAATTTTTACAGAAGTATATACATACTTTCAGAAAATAGAAAATGAGAATTCATAAGTAAAAAATAAAGGTTACAAGTTTGATGTTTTAATATTACTTTAAAATCCAAAGTTTGAATCTATTATAAGTTAGTTAGGTATTAGTTTAATATTACTATTACTAATACTGCAAATATCTAAAATGTTACAATTATTAGTAATAATTATTTTTATTTGAGCTGTACAGTAGATCAGTAATAAAGCTCAATACCTCTGATATGAGGTACCTCTGTTGTCTATAGGAACAATTATACTTTATGTAAAATGGTTATGATATGGTATGGGTGTGCTTTAGTAAAACACATATTTAATAGGTTAGAAATGTGTTCATTTTAATCTGGGTTTACAAATAATGACTTTTGTTTAGAAATTCTATAAAATCATTTTAATTAATTAATTATGTAAGTTTTGATTGAACATTTTAAATTAGCATATATTTTAAAATTTGTTTTGTCTATTTGCTGAATAGACTTCAATGCTGCCGTTTCTTCACAAAATAATATAAGTGTGTTAGTATAGATGTTGTGTCATGGTAATAGTTGATTTTAGGGGGTTTGTGTGGGTAATGGTGTTATAAGTGTGTTTTAGTATAGATGTTGTGTAATGATAATAGTTGATTATAGGGGTTTTGTGTAGGTAATGGTGTTATAAGTGTGTTTTAGTATAGATGTTGTGTAATGATAATTGATTATAGGGGTTTTGTGTGGGTAATGGTGTTATAAGTGTGTTAGTATAGATGTTGTGTCATGGTAATAGTTGATTTTAGGGGGTTTGTGTGGGTAATGGTGTTATATATATATATATATATATATATATATATATATATGTGTGTGTGTGTGTGTGTGTGTGTGTGTGTGTGTGTGTGTGTATGTGTATGTATATATAATATACCTTATCTCTGTAACAACATACCAGCCTGAAGAAGCAGATAGGGTAAACCCAGACAGGTGCATTTATTGAAAGCTTCCACAGGTAAAAATATAGCAAGTAAAGCAGATAATAAAGCAACACATAAATTCAGGAACCACAAACAGGTTTAACAGTATGTAGGTTGCATCAACACGACCTCTTTGAAGTATATTGTGTGTAACTTGGTGTAAACTGGGTTATTTGGACAGCCTCTGGAGCTGAAGCCGGCCTGCCTTCTTCCCACCGGCAACTGGTCCTAGAGAGGTATATTTGTGTGGTCCTGCCTTGTTGTGGTGTCGTCGTATGGAAATTGTTTTTATGTCTTTTCTTGCTATATTAAAATAAATTTCTTTTGTTGATACTCACGCCCCATTGAGTTATTGTCTTGGCCCGTAATGGGTAAACCTTACCTGTGTGTTTTTCCCTGGCTTTCCACCAGGGTGGCACAAATACAATAAAATAGGCTGACGCTGTAGTGTAGTGGGTTATGGTGCAGTTGCGCTCCGGCAACCTGGGTTTTATTCCGGCTCAGGTCCTTTCCAGTCCCACCCCCCTCTCTCTATCTCCCCCATTTTAGCTCTTTCTGTCCTACAAATAAAGGCAAAAATTGCCAAAAAAAAATATTTAGAAAAACAATAAAATAAAGACCTTAATGTATAATTTGGGAAGGGTTTTGTTATTTTGTAAAAAAAAATTTTTTATGGTAATGTTGACTTGCCCATTGGCTAAATAACAACTAACTCCACCCATGCTACGTATGCCGTGAAGCAGGTTGCACACTTCCCCTCATATGGGAATGGGGGGGGGGGGGTGTGTGCACTGACCCAATTACGAAACTCAGAGAGTGTGGTTGTAGCTGTTAGGAGGCTGCTTATATTAGAGCAGCAGTAAACTTTTTTCTGGTTAAGAGTCCTGCCACTATAATCATTTGAGAGACATTTAAGGTAAAAACTACATAATGTTTCTTTAACACTACAAATACAGTTTACCTATCAAAATAACAATTTCCCAAAGGGGATTAACAAAGCATTCCAAAAATAAATTACATAACATGTTTCCGGTAGTCCTGTGTTACCTATGGCTCATAGTTTTTATGCTGCGTTATCATTTAAGTAATCTTGTTCTCCTTAATCTGCTTTATCCTAGAGAAGTCAGTGCTATAAAATACTTTATAAAAAACTGTGGTATGCTTTCCGAAAAGACTTGTTGTTCCCAAGTCATATTACAGATTCGTTCAACATAGACAATCGATTCAATAACAACACATCAACTTTTGTAACAACACGTTTTGAGAAATGACTAAAATAAATCTGAAGCAAAACTACTTTTGTAGTGGGTGGCAAATTTGCTTTTGATGTTATCCTTGTTCAAATGCATTTGAACAAAAGTTGCTATTTAGGCTCTTTGTTGTCTGTCTATCTGACTAAAAATTAGCCACAAACATTAAATCTATTTGGTGTTACATTTTGCCAAAGTCATCAGCTTTTAATTGTCGAGAAATCTTAAAATAGCTACAAAAATAAGCGGGAGCGGTAAACACCAATGGGGGGGGGGAATTATGTTGCCTCATGGTAAAATGGTAACTGACTTAACACATTGTATACCGTGTGTCTTCATTTTGGTTATGTACATGCTAGTTTTATCTTTTACACATCCTTTAACATTACAATTACTTAACCGGCAACTATAAATGTCACAATAAATAATAATACTTTTCTTTATTTAATAACACATTTAAATCTGACAATTTTTTTTCAATTAATGCTAATGTCAGCTGACATATTAGCAAATATTGTTTCCATGCGCCTCCAACTAAAATTGCCTTCTGAACAGTTTTCTTACTCCACTAAGTCGATAGATCTGGAAACTGAAGTTTTGAATGAAATTCATTCTTATTGTCAGAAACTTTTAAAATAGCTAAATTATTATTCTACCAGCTACAATAAATATATTAATCAAAGGTTTTATATAAAATGTTATACTTATCCGGTTTCAATGCTTTAATTTTAGCTTAGGCAAACTTTTTTTATGCCCCATGCTGAAATTGTAGGTCAAATGTACAAAACATTTTAATCAATGTTAATCAATTTTTCTTAGCTTATTTGCAGCTCATAGTTTACTTACGAAAGGCAAAACCACACACACACACACACACACTTTACCCATTTTAAATTTTAACTATTACAATAAGAGAGGTGGTATTAATTGCAAAGGTTTTTTAAGTGCTCAAAACTGCCAGCTTTGAACTAAACAGCATTTTATTGCAAGAACAACACAGTGACTGCTGGGCTCCAAAATGACGACCTGTTTAATCGTCTGTTTGTTGTGTTCGATAGTCTGTGAGGTCTTTTCTAATGTTGGTGAGTATTTTTTTCTTTTTTACTTTAATTAGAAATCCTGTATTTCGTTTTTAATTCCTTTATTTAAACCTTTGTTTAAGAAAATCTTGTCAAAAACAGCCTTATGTAAAAAGGGTGTTTAATGTTTATTATGTTTTTTAGATTTTCACTAGGCCATGGAATGGGTACCTATAACCTGTTCATTATGACAATGTTCTTTTTGATTATGTTCAACAGTTACAGTCGACTTTACACCAACCGTTTCTACAGACGTGGCCATACCAGTCACAATAAAAACACTGTGAGCCTTCAGATGCCATATTGTTTCTTTGATAGCTTTAGCAGCATATGTAATCCAATACCTTGTAAAATATGGCTGGTGGCTTCACTTAGCTCAGGTGAATATTTCAGTTTGTTTCTTTGTTTTACTCTGAAAGACTCGAAATGACTCGGAATAAAGTAAATTATAATCCAACACAGAATTCACAAAATAAAAGAAAACTTTTCAAATATTTCAAATTAAATATGCAAGCAGCAAAAAAAGGGTCCTCACAACCAGGCTTATCACCACCCGGTGGCTTCTAAAAATGGTGACTTAAACTTCTACCAAAGTCATTTTCCAGTAAAATAACTATATTTTTAATCAAGGTGAAGCTGGTTGGAGCAGATGGTGCTTGTACTAAATATTACTGCAATGGCGTGTTTCCCAGTGGCGAGCTTGTCAGGTTGTCGAGACATTTTATTCTGCAAATATTGTTGTATTCATATTTGGAACATCTAGCAGACACTCTTTTTCAAATTAACATATATCAGATTTTTACATCTGAGTAGTGCGAATTAAACTTATGACGAGGACCACCAAGCTGCCACTTCCTCTCTAAACAAAGCCATTAACCCTGCACTGCTCAGCTGTAAAAGTTTGACAGTTTAACACGTTAATTAACTGGTACACTTGGAACAATGCCAATACTTAATTTTACAGTTTAATGAGTTTAATTACCAGGGCCACACAGATGCTATTGCTGGGCCTTAAAGCAGTCCTTTACCCTCAGTTGTATAAATGAGATTCCAAATGCAAATTTATCTTAAATGCTGTCATTCATTTTTAAGACCAGGAGGTTGTTTTAGGTAAACTGATGATGTCTGACATGTTATTGATTTTTCTCACTAAGTATGTTCTTATTGATGCAACTGGTATATTCCAAGCTGAGACACCACAGTCAGACAGCATTGAACTAAAACACGGTAAGTAATCCTTAAGTCCGGTACTAGGAGCCATCTATTAAAAATCTTTAAACAAAACTTTTGTCTGTTTTATTAAGGGAAAAACTTTTAGATCCATAAAAAAGTAGTTCATACATTAAAGGTTTACTATATTTTTTAAATTTCCCACTAATGTTATGGGATATGTAGTTTTAAACTGTTTATTATGACTATGTTCTTTTTTCTTATGTTATTTTTGTTTAACAGTTACAGTCGATTTCACACCAACTGTTTCGACGGACGTGGACATGCAGGTCACATTAAAAACCATGAGCCTTTAGATGCCAAACTGTTACCTTAAATAGTTGAGTAATATACCCTGCCCTGCTGAAGCGCCTTATAACATTCTAGTTGGAGCAGATGGTGCATGTACTGTTGTTGACTGCAATGGTGTGTTTTCCGAGGAAGAGCTTGTCAGGTAGTCCATATATTCTATTGTTTTTTTTTTAACATTTGGAACATCTAGCAAACACTCTTATTCAAAGTGACATTTATCAGATTTTTAAAGCTGGAAATTGAACTCGTGACCAGGATCCCTAAGCTGCTACTTCCCCCTGACCCAGGCCCTTAACCCTGCACTGCTTAGCTGTAAAAATCTGCGTTTAACAGTTTAAGGTTAGGTGGTATATACTAACATATTATTGTTTTCCCCTACCAGCTTTAAGTATATTCTGGTGGGAGATGGTTACACCTCTGTTACAGCTCAATGGTTATAATATTGCATAAGAGGCTAAAGTCTTTCACTAACACAGTATCACTCAAATACCAAAAAAGTTGGGGAAACTGCGTGAAATTAAAAAATGCATTGATTTGCAAATCTTATAATTCCATATTTTGTTCACAATAGGTAAAAAGGTAATTTTTAAAATTCCTTGTAGCAACACGTTACAAAAAAGTTTGGACAGGTCCACGTTTACCAGGGTGTATCATCCCCTCGTTTTTTGACAACAGCCTAATTCTAGATTCTAGCATTGATAGTGCCTCCAGAGATGCTCTTTCTAGGCACCACCCTGCATGCATTGTAAAGAACAATAAATAAATAAATAAAAACAATTCAGAGCAGTATATCTTACACTCTAGGAAATAATTTTATAGAAATTAAATTAAACTATTGGAGTCCAAAAACATCATTAAAGATATATCTAAGTCAAGGATTCAACTTAAATTTTGATCAATGCTACAATAATTAATAATGTTCCTATATTTAGCACTGTACTTACTGTATATCAGTAATAAATCTCAATACATCAGTTATTAACCTATGAAAGAACATATATATATATATATATATATATATATATATATATATATATATTGTATGTTAGTATACAATATATATATTGTATTAGTATTGTACTATTTAAGACATAGTATGCTTAATAGTAAAATACAAGATTATAACTTTAATTAGGCCAGGTAAGTACATTATGGTGTGAATTTATAACTTTTTTAAGTATTCTATAGAAACAGCAGTCAAAAGAAATTTTCATTAGCTGCTGTAAGACTTTAACTAAAATTTTATTTTACGATTCTTTTTTATTTTTTTCTACACAATAATCAAAAATTTCAAAGATTATATTATGGGCTATAAGTTAATATGAGTATTGACGTTAAAATGTTGCTGAAAATGTACGTTACAAGACTTTTAGAGCACTATGAAATTAAATGTTTATCAAAATCCAAAGATGAGTGAATGTGCCATTATTAATGTTTAATTACAACACATCACCTGGTGGCAAGTGTGTTTTGGTAAGTTCAGAAAATATCACTTAAATCGAAATGTTCAGTAGACGTTTGCGCTTATCAACTAAACACAGTCACAAGCACTAACCCTACATTTACAAACTAGTAAGTGGGGAAGTGGTGGCTCATGGTTAAGGTGTTGGATTACCAACCCGAAGGTTGTGGGTTTGATTCCCAGCTCCACCAAGCCACCGCCCCTGAGCAAGGCCCTTAACCCTCAGTTGTATAACAAGGGATATTGTAAGTTGCTCTGGATAAGGGCATCATGCAAATGCAAATGCAAATGTAAATGTAACTAAAGAAAATGTCAGTATTCAGACAGGGCGCCCTCTGGTGTATGATAGGTGGAAGCATTAAATAAATACAACAATTAAATTAGAAATAAGGTAAATTAGAATTTTTACACCCACGGTGGCTGGCAAAGGAGGAGAAATTAACTTGGTCTCGGTCATATTTAAACATATGTTTTTAAGTTGGTCTTTTCCGGAGAAGCTAGACATCGTGAGGAGAGATTGGCTAACCACAAACCAGCCAGCACAAACAAAGCACAAACAAACATTAGAGAGGTCAGATAGTGCTGCCGTGGGAAAAAAGGCGAACAACTACATTTTAACTGAGGTAAATCAATTGATGAAATGGCGTCTATTTTAATGCATTGAGGTACGGCTAAATTAGTACACACAATACAGTCTTTGTAAGTATAAGTATACTGTATTCAATTCATTGTGCAAGGTACATGTACAGAGCCAATGAAATGTATTTTTCACATATCCCATCTTAAGACAATCATAGCAGAGGATGGTTTCAATCCATTGACCTCTGGGTTATGGGCCCAGCACGCTTCCGCTGCACCACTCTGCTAATCGTAATCTTTGGTAGTTTGGTGAACTTTTTTGCAGAAAAGACAGGTTTCTAGATACATGTGAACGTTGTTGGACTGCAACAAAAAGGTTTACTTGACTTATTTTAGCTACATTTTTGCAATGACATTGAAAGTCAGCCCACCTAAGTTTCGACATCCACACACCTACACATATTAACTACTTTCCTTATTGTATTTTTTAAAATAGATTTATAATAATTCTAATAAGGTATAATAGACAATTTGCCTATCCCAGTTTCAAATAAAATGCAAAGCCACACGTAAACACATTCATATTCCTTTAAATATTATATTCCTTATAAATAGTTATTATAAATATAATTATATTATCATATTACAGGTGGCTTGGGAGGGATAATAGTTTATGCAACAGCTTATAAACTGTTACTACTGGGTTTGTATTCATTCAGAAATTTTACTGCTGGACTTGAAAATGAAGGCTTGCTTAGTTATCTATTTGTTAAGTAGGTATTTTTTTTTTTAGTAATTCTTATATTATATATTGGTTCCATATATTACAGACATTACTATCCGTTAAGCAGAATAATGTTATTACTGCAAACATGGAAAAATATATTATATCATATATTATAGTATCATCTGTAAAGAAAACCTTCTAAACACAGCATACATAAACATTATTATTTCCAATACATAGTGCCAGCGTGGTTTTTAATCATAGTAATTTTTAGAAGGGGAAACCTTATTGTTCTAAGCTTATATTTAGAGTGTACACTGGTTATGTTGCCAAACTTCTATCACCCTGAATCAAATAGGTGTATAAACTAATATTGTATATAATTATTTCATTCTGTGCAAGGACAATCCACTGCAAGTGGTTCGAAAAAGATTACTTTATTTTTAGGCTTTACACTTTTAAAAGACAACAATGTAATTGTCATGTCCCGCATATCATGTCCGGTGTTCCAGCCCGGAGTTTTATTCTCGCCAACTCACTAAACCGGAAGCGCACCTGACGTGGATTTTTTTCCCCGCCTAATTAAATAGCGGCGTTGTGTGGGTTCATGTTTCAATATTCCCGCCGTGTACATTTTTTGACCTTGTTTTTTGGGCTGTCGAATTAAAACCCACAAGTAGTAAAGAGAAAAATTGGCAGATTTATTCATTTTAAAACGGAAGCGAATACAAAAACCAGTCACAGCCGAAAGCAAAAGTAGCATCCTAGGAGCAGGGGAAAAAGCGCGGCTAACGCGGGCGGGCTTAGTTCCAGAAGAGTCGAGACGCGGGAATATTGAGGTATGAAAACACACACACACACACACAGAAAATAATCCAACATTTTCGAACTGAAAACTCTATTTAAGCAGGTGATAATCAGCAGGAAACATCCGCTTCAGGGGCGCGTTTGGTTTAGCCGAACGGGGCATGAGAGTAATTCCAAAAATCTTCAAAATCCATACACTGCTGTACCAAGCTTTGCTAATACTGCTTACAATTTAGGGGTTTTTTAATGTGTTCTTAACCAAATATTGTATGTAAATTTAAAATTATAAAGTTTTGCATTTTGTTTCGGTCGTAAGTGACTTTTATTTTTAGTTAGTAATTAATAAAGCCAGTAATTGTACGTTTTAAACAAATCCACTTTTTGCTGAAGCTGCTAACGAACAATACTACTTTATACTCCTCACAGCTAATATTACCAAGTGTTGATTTTTAATAATGTAGTTAATTACATTACAATAGTCCTCTCTGCCAGTGATTTAAAGCATGAACAAGAATCTTGCATTTTTATACTTTATCACTTTTTCAGGTTCAGGAAAAAAACAACTCCAAAACTATTATCACTAAAATAATGATGAATTTATCTAATCTTCACATAGCAACCTTTTATATTCCAATATTAGGGGATTTTAAGGTTACCTTTCCCTTAAATTTACACATAAAATGTACTGCATACGTACTGGTCGTATTTCATTTACTTGGATATGGAGAACTAATCGTTTCTTTAGGGTTCTGTTATTAACCCCCTTTTCGGCTCTATCTAATAATCATTTACGTACCAATGGTTATAATAACCGAGAATAAGAATCTTTAGGGGTTTTATTTATAAACAGCATTGTCAGGTTCGCAGATGACACCAAGGTGGTGGGCCTGATCGGAGGTAACGATGAGACGGCCTACAGGGACCTGGTAGCATAGTATGAGGACAATAACCTGGAAAAACTAAGACAAAGGAGATCATTGGATTTCAGACGAGCTAGCAATCAACTCTTACTCCGATACACATCTGAACACTGTCAAAGGAGGCACAACAGCGCCTATGTTTTTGAGGAGACTTAAAAAGTCCCATCTCATCAACAGAATACTGAAGAACTTTTTCCGCAAGTACCATCGAGAGCATCGCAAATGCATATCCAGTATGGTACAGCAGCTGCACTGCTTCAACCGCACAGCCCTCCATAGGGTGGTGAAAACCGCCCAACGAATCTCGGCACTCAGCTACCCACTGGATAACGTACACAAATTATAATTTAAATATGAATTATGCATATGAGTTGAATCCACATCTCTGAGGATAACTGCACCTGATGTAACATATTATGCAGCGCATAAATACTTATAATCTTTATTCTCACCTTTACTTTCTATTTTAGTTCCCTTAGTCTCTAGAATGTGTCTATGTATGTGCCAAAGTTTACTTACAAGTGTGCTCATTCTCTCTCAAGTTTGTTTTTAATAAACTCCACATTTATAAATGAGACCCCAGGTTGTGACTTGAAACAAAAGCCTGAATTCTAGCAATGTTTTTGTGGTAATAGTATGACATGATGTTGGGAAGTGTCTTAGGGTAGCAGGTTGACGAATTAAGGTTCTGTACTATTTATTCCAGACGTTCAGTAGAACTTTTTTTTAAATTGTGGTCAAATCTGTCTAACCTCTGCAAAACTTAATGTGCTAATTGCTTTTCTGATATTGATTTTTTTTTTCCCCCTCAACATTACTGTTATTGTCAAAGAAGGAGTAGGAGGAATATCTATCTATCTATCTATCTATCTACTATCTATCTTATTCCCCCTCAAATGAAATAATGACATCAATATTTAGTAGAGCCACCTTTTGCTAACATTAACGGCCTGTAGACGCTTCTTATAGCCAGTGATAAGTCTCTGAATTTTCTGTCTACAGCTTTTTTTTGACATCTTTCAAAAACTGTGGGACCAGGGGTTGGGGTTCTGGGGACTTCATGGGCCTGGCCCACCATCCCACCCCCTAGACCACACCTTGTTTGTTTCTCACGATGTGAATATAGTGGTACAGATACAGTGTTTGTAAGTGTTACAAAAGTCACATTGTTTTTCACTTTTTTTCTTCAAGTAAACCCTGTGTGTTTTTTTTTTGAACAAAACACAACCAAACATGACGGTAGATTAGTTGAATTTTTTTTTTTTAATGATCGAACAGACAAATGAGTGATACGTTTTAAGAGCTATACTTTTTAGCCTTTTATTTAGCCTTAAAAAACAAAAAAAAATGGCTTGTCCACATTTGGTTAAGTTTCCTGCATTCTGATATAACTTTTCACTTTCACAACCATTGAATTTTGCTAGTTGGCCTGCAGGAGCACCCTAAAATGTTATGTAGGATGTGATGTTTGGTTGGTAGGAAAGCTAACAAATAATTAGTCTTAATAAATAAGGTAATTTTTACAAAGATTTAAAATTAAATCACCAAAAATATCTCATGGACACCAGAATGCGAACATACGCATTTCACTAAACTATGCATTTCACTTATACACATTTCACATACACATACATTTATTTAAACCTATATACCGTTTTGTTTAGACTAGTCTAGCATTGCTGAGCTTGTTTTACTTTACCTGATTCTTGCTACCTGCACTGAGCCTGTGTCTGTTTATTGGATATAAGATATGTTATTTTTCTCTGTACTGTATGTTTTTTGGAAATAAAGCTGCATATGGATCCCAACCTGACTCTGACATTATTTAGATTGCCGGTCAAAATGTCGGGCCAGGCAGTAGTTCACACTATATAATATACCCTTAAACCACTTACATAATATACTCTTTTAGTAATATTTTAGTAATTGTTTGATTATATTTCAGAAAAAAAAGAGAATAATCTGGGAAGTCTTAAATGATGAACCCAGCCCATAATGTACATTTTACCTTAACCTGGTTTAGCTTAGTATATCTTATTTTAACACGATATTCCCATAACCATTTTTTACATAAAGAATGTTCTTAATAAATAGTAATATAGGTTATCTAAGTACTGTGCTATTAAAAGAATTATTATTATTATTACTAACCAGTGTAACATTAATATTTGCAATACCAGACCAGGATCAAGGTAGCGAGCAGCAATATGAAAAGCACAACTATGGTTAAGGTAAGAATTGTTGTGATGACCACTGCTGCAGCAGACTTTCCAGTATAACCACTTTCAAGACTTTCTAGACTTTTTACTTTAAAAAAAAAAGTTAGGACTGGACATGAGAACTGATAATTCCTTACCGCAAGATTTTCTTTGAAAAAAAATTCTTAGTTACAAAAATGGAGGGTGAAGGCCTTGTTTAAGGGGAACAACAGTGACGGATTTGGGAATTGTGTGAGAAGCAGTCCAACATTTTTTTTTTTTTTTTTCCCCTCAGATTTTTATTTGCTTAAAATTTTTAAAAAACAGTATATTATTTTAGTCCCATTCACAATTATCTGCTACTTTGTATTAATCCATCACATAAAATCCCAATAGAATACATTTAAGTTTGTGGTTGTAAGGTGACAAATCGTGAAAAAGTTCAAGGTATTTCATTGTTTATTGGAAATCAGATAATTTTATGTATTTAATACAATATTTTTATTAAATGTATATTATATTACAAATTAGCTTGATATTCATTTCTGCTGACACTTTCCAGTAATGAATTTACATTTACAATTTGATTTTTCAATTTCTCGTTAGCACTTTTTCCTCTGCTTTCTTTTCAGCTCCGAACCTTTTGGAGCTGGGTGTGGATCTGGAGCTGATAGCACTAAATCTTCACAGAATATAGGTAATACGGGTACTAACCAACATGGAAAAAAATAACATCGCTTTTTCATATTAATTCGAAATAGGCTGTGCTATTTAATTATAGAATACATGATGATTACCAATAGAGAAATGTAGTGAAGTAAAAGTTTTTCAAAAACTCAAAACTACATATTCTTTCAAAAATTATCAGTATAGTTTTTAAGTATTATTACTTCATTACATTACCACTAATCAAAAGATACATTTTATGGCCTAAGTTTTCTGGCTCTTTTACCAAAAAATAATGGTTCGTGCATAAACTAAGTGTACCAACAGACAATCACATGTTTTTCTAATAAGCATTATAATTAACCCTTTACTGAAACTAAGAAGTCCCATATGGGTGTATAATGTCAGCCCCCCTTTGATGCGACATGTTTGCCAAGTTTGAATTTCATAAGAAGTCCTGACCCTGACTTGCTTTTATTAAACACAATTAGGATGAACTAAAACACAGATTTTACCCCGACCCCGGAGCTCCTCAAACTCTTTTCACAAATGCTTTTTATGACTAAACAATGTGAAATAAATACTTACTGCAAAACTTTTAGCATTTACTAGATGTTTAACAAGCACATAAATGTGTGATAGTCAGGAGTCCACAGACCTTTGACCATAGATAGATGGATAACAGACAGACAGACAGATGCTAAATATTTTATTTAAATGTTGTTGGGTCTTTATTTTTCTACAGATTAAAAACAATTATTTAGACAGAGAGTTGAAAGTCTTCTGATGAAGAAACAAAATTACATATAATTTTGGTGATGAACTTTAATTCAAGGTTTCAGTTCAGAAACATTTTTCCTTTAAAGTTCTTTCAAATTATAATTTGTACTACAGATAAAGTTTCATTTTCGCAATCAGTTCTAAGTTGCCTATAAACACATTAATTGTTATTGCTGCGATGGAATTTTCAGAAAGATTAATAAATGACATTTGAAACCCATACACTGTTTTTAAGTAACAAAAGGCAAAATACTTACCAACTGCACCGAAGACCTCGCAGAGTATCGAACACAACAGAAGGCTAAGCAGACCTTCATGTTGGAGACGAGCAGTGAAAGTGGTGTTCTTGTAATAAAATTCTGAATTAAATGTGATTGATCTACACTCTTAAAAGCCTTTGTATTAAATATTGTCCCTCCCATGACAATATAACTTCTTAATGGCACTTATTTAGATTTACATTTTATTAAGTTCATACTTTAATATAGAGTTGAGGCTGCAAGTTTGGTTATTGGCAAAATAAAATAGAAGCAATGTGAGCAATTAAAAATCAAATCTGTTTTAATAAAATTAACACTTGACTACTTGTTTTATAGTCTTTAAATGAATTTGCAAAAAATTGATGTAATTGAAATGAAAACCTATGTTTTTATCAAGTTATTATGACTAATAATTTTTATAATACTTATAGTAATTAAATCCTTATGAATTGCTGTTCAGACTAGCAAAACTCTGCCGTTCTGTAAACACAAACCCTGAGTGCTTTGACCAGGAAAGGGTGAGGCGGCGTCAGAGCAGACAGGGGGACCGTCTGCACTTTAAAAAGAGTGGGCCGTGGATATCTCTTTTCTATGGTGGACCGTGCCGGGCTGGTGCCAAGGCCGGCACTCGTTCCAAACCATCTTTCATTTGTACTGGGCAGGGTGCATAACTTGTTCCATAACTAACAGGAATGTAATCTTTATCTAGCCACAGCGTAAAGCAGTGCTAACTTTGCCGTATCTACGCTACCTAATGCATGCTCATACTGTCATAGGTAGGACTGGATTTAATGGATCATCAGCTAGCCATGTGATTCAATTCTACATAGAGTAGAAGCTAAATCAGAATTAAATCACATTGCTAGTTGAAGCAGCTAAGTTAGCTCTGCCCTCTATAGCGCTGTAAAAAAAAATATTAAGCTGAACTGAGCTAGCTGATATGTATCTATGTACGTATGTATATTCTGCATTCTCAACCAGACAGCAAGAAAAGCATTGGCCTTTTCTGTCTAACTGTTGAACAGACATCTTGGTTTTCCTCGCTTACACTTGTACAAATGCTAATACTTTCATACTACTTTTGGCTTTTTAAATATGGCACCACTTAAAATGTTGTCTTGGGTTACTCTCTCTGCCCACTGATGATGTCATTAGTTTCTTTTAAAGACCAGCAAGCTTTCAGGGCCAGGATCTGGGCAATGACCCAGAACTGTCTTTCGGTTAATAAAGCACAGCCCGGTTCCAGTTTGGGCACCGGCCTGATGGAAAAGAGTTAAGATTCTGTCACACATTCAGGTCTTGGAGAATGCTGTCCTCAAGACTAAAATGGGAGACAATCTTCCCTCACAGAGAACGACGCGTGAAGGTCTCCCACATGTTTTGCCGTAACAAGCAACTCAAATTGCTGCTTATGCCAGAGGTTTTAGCGGTGCAAAACCAGCAGCAGTGCCAGCAAAGTTACTTTAAGGTCCTGAAGGGTTACAGGTGGTTAAATCTCCTTGCCCCCCTAAGAAACCTCAATAGCAGTGGGTCATGAAAGGCTCCATTATCGGCAAAAACAAATTTTTAGGTGGGTGGCGGAAATCCTCTGTCTACTCCATACGAAAGGAGGTAGTAGAAGGGGCTCAAGCCTCCAACAGAGGATTAAGAGCACTGGCAAGCAAAGCGCATAGCTCATCACCCATACAGTATTCAAGCACTTATATGATGAATATCTAAATTTTTTAATTTTTTTTTAGTTGTTTTTTTTAAATAATTCAAATTTGCTAGTGGTTTATATTTTCACTGGGTGCTCTCTGCTACAGCTGAAATTTATATGTATATATAAATGTTTATATAAAAATGTTTGTCTAACAGATCCAATGGTGAAAGTTACTGGCTTATACTATATTTATGAGCATTAAGATGTTAACTGTTTCAAAATTTAAATTTAAAATATTTTTAATTTTTTTTGTATATTTAATCCATTGAAGATAAAACTATATATAACTCCTAAAATGTATAATTAAAGTAAACTTAATTTTGGTATGTACTTACTCCAGATTTACTTTCTCTACTACTACTACTTACTACTAGATACTACTCCAGATTAGCAAGGAATTAGTGTAGCCCCCAGCCTATTACTGATGCACCTGTTGTGACTACAACATGTGAGGTCACAAAACCCAAGAAAAGTTGAACTTCCCCTGGTGCTAAAGTTTAAAATTTCGACAGTAGAAAAAAAGAAAAGTCATCGGTGGGATGCGTAGTACTAGACTGAGAAATGGTGCAGATTTTAATGTTCTTTTTACAGAGAGAAACAAAGTAGCAGTAGCAGTTTAATGAGAAGTTCTGGCAGCTAGCTTTAGAAAGACTAGGAAGATAAAGGTTGAACGATTCGAAGTAACGATCGGAGTTGTGAAGAGGGATAGAACTTAGAGGTAGGAATTCAGAGGCATGAGTCATACAATGAAGGTATGGGGGAAAAAGTATTTAAAGGTAGGTTAAGAAAGGTAGTAGGTATTTGTAAGCAGCAGTATGGCTTTTTTTTTCCCCAGAAAAAAACTACTACTTCATCAGCATTCTCAGAGCAAAGATTGCAAAGTAGAACTTAGTTGGATACTGTGTGGTCTGTCTTGCTAATTTGTGTAGGTTTGTGTACTGCTTCATTATAGTAGTTGGACTGAGTGTTAGTTGAATAATTTGTGGGCTGTCCTGCTAATTTGTGCATTAGGTGGTTAATCAGCCTAGTTTCAGTCCCCCTCTAGGTGTGAATTGTGGGTAGGGCTTGTGGATATATATTGGTTTTTGACACTCAACACGTTTTTACTGTAATACTCTCTACTTAACAGTACTGTAAATATATAGCACTTATCTAAATATGCCATGTACAGCACACCCATTCCTGTTGTCACATCACATAGGCCCAACCTCACCTACTCCCTCTGTTGTTTCAATCTCAAACAGTGGTGGTATGTGGGCTCTGGAACTGCCAGTCTGCTGTGAAGAAAACAGACTTTATCGCAGCTTTAACCTTTTCTCTACTCTCTCTGGACTTCCTGGTGCTCACTGAGACCTGGATATCCCCACACAATTCCGCTGCTCTATCCTCTGCCTATGCATTCTCTCATACACCTAGAGAAACGGGCAGGGGTGGTGGCACTGGTATTTTGTTGTCTCGGAGATGGTGTTTCTCACCTCTCCCTATGTCTCATCTAACTATTTCTTCCTTTTAGTTTCATGCAGTTTTAGTCGTTTCTCCAATCAACATTCTGATCATCATCATCTACCGCCCTCCTGACCCTCTGGGAAACTTCCTAGATGAGATAGCTACACTTCTTAGTGCCTTCCCTACTGATGGTATCCCATTGATGGTACTCGTGGATTTTAACCTTCCCTCACAAGCTCCACTCCTCCTGCATTATGCCTCTGATGGACTCCTTCTCTCCTTGACCTTCAACAGCTCTCCTCCCACACACAAGGGAGGAAATGTCCTGGATTTGGTTTTCACACGTCCTTCCACACTCGCGGACATGTCGTCTACCCCTCTTCACACCTCTGATCATCACTTGGTATCGTTTAATCTTTCTCTTCCTAGTCTTCCTAAAACTAACTACCACACCCTCTCTTTAACCCGTCTCAATTTCCACTCTATCTCTCTGTTGTTGGTAGCTTTTTCCTCCCTTCCTGACCATGACTCTTTTTCCTCTCTACCCTTAGACTCAGCCACCATAGACTTTCTTTGTCCTCTGTCTACCAAACCTAGGAGGACTTTGCGTCCTGCTTCTTGGCTGACGGCTGCGTTACACAGCAACCGCAGAGAACTGAGATCAGCAGAGAGAAGACCTACCATGCTCTTCTGTCGAAGTTCTCTTCGGATGTGACTTCAGCCAAGACTACCCTTTACAAGGAAAAACTTGAAGCTTCAGCTAACGACCCTTGCAAGCTTCTGAACACTAATCTTCTCATCACTACTCATACCTCCAGCTCCCCCTACTACACCCTTTCTGTCTGCAGAGGACTTTGCTTCCTTCTATGATGAAAAGACTAAGCAAATCTGCAAGACCGTTACCGCCTCTTCAGGTAACCTTACAATTTCCACTCATGACTTGTCTTCTCCTTTACTGTCTCATTTCTCTACCTTAGGGTCAGATGAGGTTCAACAAGTCATCCTGTCCTGCAATCCTCCTACCACCTGTCCACTGGACCCAATCCCCTCGGCAATGCTCAAGACCATCTCTCCTGATTTTTTTTTTGCCTTTTATCTCTACAATCAATAGCCCCTTATCTACTGGTCAGGTACCAACATCTTTTAAGAGAGCACGGGTTACTCCTATCCTGAAGAAGCCTGCGATGGACCAACTACAGACCGGTATCACTTCTCTCTTTTCCTTCTAAATTACTTGAACGCACTGTCTATAATCAACTGTCCCTCTTTCTCACACAGAACAACCTTCAAGACTCCCCCAATCAGTCTGGCTTCAAAGCTGCTCATTCTACAGAGACTGCCCTCTTGGCTGTCACTGAGAAGCTGCATGCCGCCAGATCATCCAAACTGTCATCTGTCCTCATCCTCCTCGACCTTTCAGCTGCGTTCGACACTGTCAACCACAAGATTCTGCTGTCCACTCTCAGCAGTCTCGGCATTTGTGGAACAGCATGGCAGTGGTTTGCTTCCTACTTGGAAGGGCGTTCATATCAGGTAACACGGAGAGGTACAACATCTGCCCCACGCAGACTTTCCACTGGTGTCCCACAAGGCTCAGTACTTGGTCCTTTTCTTTTCTCCCTCTATACTCACTCACTTGGCAAAGTTATTTCTTCACACGGGTTCACATACCATTGTTATGCTGATGACACTCAACTTGTCTTTTCTTTTCTACCTTTGAGTGCAATTCGCCCTCCGCAGATGATTCAGAATGCAGCTGCACGTGTTGTTTTTAACCTACCAAAGTTCTCACACACACACCACTCCACTGCTGCGCTCCCTCCATTGGCTCCCAGTAGCTGCACGCATCAGATTCAAAACACTGATGCTTGCCTACAAAGCCAGAAACGGAGCTGCACCCTCCTACGTACAAACACTTATCACTCCATGCATCGCACCACGCTCTCTCAGATCCACAAGCACTGCTCGGCTTGTTCCACCATCCCCTAGGACACGTTGTAGGTCTGCCTCAAGACTTTTCTTTGTTCTGGCACCAAGATGGTGGAACAAACTTCCAGTCAATGTCAGAACAGCAGAGTCACTGGCTGTCTTCAAGAGACATTTGAAAACTCATCTTTTTCTTAAATACCTTGCCATTTAAAAAAAAACCCACTCTATTCAACAGGTTTTTGTTGTTGCACCTTTTTGTGAACTATTATCAGTATTGAGCGTCTGCTAAATGCTGTAAATGTACTGAGATGGACAAGCCATGTTTTATTGAGCACAACATGCACATTTTGTAATACTGCACAAAAAACGCAGGATTGGAAACCCAAAATATACAAAAATTCTGACCTGATCTGAGCTTTAATATAAATTAATGCAGAAGCATTGACATAGAAATAAATAAATATGTGAACAAAAAAAGCTAAATTACAGCATGTTATAAAGTTATGTTCCTTTTAAGAACCACAAATATTTTAACTGAATTGTGATTAGGGCTATATGCAGTGACAGTTAGCAAAATTGTAGCAATTTTCAATCTGGGTGAAACTCATTCTTATGTTGCCATTCTGTCCAACATAAATCCTCTAATATGCTTCAAGCTTCTGTCTCATCAGAGCAAGACAGCGTCAGGGCAGTTAGCAGACTGTCTGTGCCCTAAAAGCAGTGGGCAGGTACTTGGGTGGTGAGTCACACTGATGTCCTTAAGACTGAAACAGCAACAATCTTCGCTCACAAAAAACGACCTTTACACCCTAAACTTCCTGGCGCTCACTGAGACCCGGATGTCCCCACACAATTCTGCTACTCCAGTTGCATTATACACAAATCTCTTCATTTTCATGCAGTATGAGTCTCTTCTTCAATTACCATTTTGTCATCGTTATCTACTGCCCTCCTAGTCCACTAGGAAACTTCCTATATGAGATACACACTTCTTGTTTGTCTGATGTCCTTCTATTAATAGTTCTTTGGTGACTTTAACCTTCCTTCCATAGTAAGCTCAATTCCTCTAATCCTCCTGCCTTTCATGAACTCCAACCTCCTAAGTTCTACCCCTCTTCACAACTCCGATCATTACTTGGAATCGTTCAACCTTTTTTCTTTTCTAGTCTCTTCTAGTCTGTTGAAATTTTTAAACTTTAGCACCAGGGAAATTCAGCTTTTCCTGGGTTTTGTGACCTCACATGTTGTAGTCACAACAGATGCATCAGTAATAGGCTGGGGGGCTACACTAATTCCATTCCACCTCTTTTCATTTTTATACCCATTCCAAGGTATCCAAAGATTTTAGCAGTACTGGTAGACCTTCAGTAAAAAGAGACCAACCCTGTGAGGATCCTAATGTACCATTGACCAGGTAGTAGAGAACCACAAATATTTGAACTGAATTGTAATCAAGGTTATATACAGTGACTGTTAGCAAAATTGTAGCAATTATAATTAATTATAATTGAAACTAAGCAACTATCTCCAAAGCACATGAAGAGCTGGTCAGTCTGGGTGAAACTCATTCTGTCAACATAAATCCTCAAATATGCTTCAAGCTTCTGTCTCACCAGAGGAGGACAGCGTCAGGGCAGACAGCAGACTGCATGTGCCCTAAACGCAGTAGGCACAGATTTTGGCAGGTACCCAAGTCTTGGGTGGTGAGTCACATTGATGTTCTTAAGGCTGAAACAGCGATTTTCTCTCGATTTTTGAAGCTTTAAGGATGGACTGGGACTCGCTATGCTCCACTGACCCATGGGTACAATTTACTTTACAGTTGATTTTTGCAATATGCTGTAATTAACAATAACAATGCGCTGTCACCCAAATGAGGATGGGTTCCCTATTGAGTCTGGTTCCTCTCAATGTTTCTTCCCACCTCACCTCAGGCAGTTTTTCCATTGCCACAGTCGCCTAAAGCTTGCTCATTAGGAAGAAACGTTCACTTTTACTCCATTCTGTGTGAAGCTGCTTTGAGACAATGTCTGTTGCTGAAAGCGATATAGAAATGAAATAAATTTAAATAAAAAGGTAAAACAATTCAGGTAATTAATATGCTGTGCTTTCTTGCTAGTATTTTGAAGTGGCATGGATGATTCAGGGAATGTGTTTTGGAACATCTACAGAACCTTTTAAAAATTAAGCAGAATTATTATTGGCACACAATGTTGGCTTGCCCTTTAAAAGTATTTGTTTTTCTGATTTGGTCACATTTTCCTAAAACTTTAATTTTGGTGTGTAATCATCATATTTTTATGCACAAACGTTGGCTCATTCTGTTTGCCCAACAATTTATTTAGTTTGATTGTCTAATAACACAATAACTTTAACAACTCGGTACTAAGTCCTTTTTTTAAAACTCCACTCAGCCTAAAATAGCCTCCAAAATTTTTTTTGGCACACAACTAATAGCAGTAGTCTTGGATAAATCTTGGATAACTATCATAACTTAAGGTGTGTAATTGTCACAACCTGCCTAGTTTGATCCACACAGAATTTTGTACTATTTTCATTGTATCTTTACTTTACTATTAATAAAGATAATTAATAATTTAAGTGTTTTTCTCTTTAGTATTTTTAAAGGAACTAAGTAATATAGGTAATTAAAGATAAACGTTTTTTTTAATTTCATGATTTATCAGCTGTTAAATTCAAGGGACAAGGGGAATGGAAAGACAATAGTGTTAAAGCTCTAACAAACATCCTTTGGAAGGTGCCTTTATTCAGAAAACGTATAAACAGTATTTAACAGATAATAACGTGTACGGTAGGTGGTAAAGTGTTACGATACAAAAAACGTTAGAAAAAGAGCAACTTTTTTTAAATGTCAAGTGTTGGATATTCATGAAGTTTGGTTGAGTCATTGACTTGGATGTAATTATTAAAATTAATTACAATTAAATATTTGTATTTAATTATATAGTAATTGCTACAATTTTGCTAACTGACACTGGCAATGTGTGAGTTGAACACCCTTTAATTAATTATTTGTAGTTGTTGAAAGAAACATAACTAAATTACAGCATGTATCTGAATTTTATTTTGTTGTTGTTAACAGATTTTTTTCCAGTCAGTACTTAAATCTCAGGTCAGGTTGTTAATGTGTTACTTTAACAGTATTTTTGTTTTGTTTATCTATAATGTGCAGGACTTCATTTCTAGTGTTTTGTCAAGTATTTTGTATGACCACCTAGACATAGATAAAGTATTTAACACTCTGACAAGGTTTCAGCCTTGATGGTCTTATTAGAAACATTTTATTAAAAACAAGGCATTTAGTGTCAAGCTTTTTTTATTAGCTGCTGTTCATCATCACACTGATGTTGTGACACAGCTCAAAATTAATTATAATTACTTGGTAAAAGACATGAGTTTGCATTTTAGTCAGATCAACAATCTTTTGCATGCTTAGCTTGTCTCTGCATGGAGCCTGATAGGTCGGCTCTTGAGAAAGATTACTGCCCACAGTGTGAGCTGCTACCGCTGTGCACGCTGCTATCCTGGTTTTTCGTCTCTAAGCCGCCTCCATCTAGCTCTGTGCTAACTGAGGTGTCAGAGCCTTGCGCGTCGATGACCTCCCTTCTCAATGACGTGCTTTCACTCAGAGCCTTTTCCAAGGGAGAGGCTGAGCGCATGAGCACCAGCACCGGGGTAGTTGTGGAGCCACCGCTGCAGTCCCCTGGGTATGAGTACCCGGCTACAGCTAGACTGGCCGGCAGAGCCCAGAGCCTCTGTTTCTAGCATAAGTAGGCTGAATGAGCAGTTCCTGAAGACCAGGGCTGCACCTTCAAGTAGGGTCCTCCTATTTTTAAATAAAATAAAATAAATATTCAACTTCATTGTCATTGTGCAGGGTACATGTACAGAGCCAATTAAATTATTCTTAGTAAGTTGGGTTCAGAGCGCAGGGTCAGCTATGATACAGCGCCCCTGGAGCAGGAAAGGTTAAGGGTCTTGCTCAAAGACCCAACAGTGGTTGGTGGAGGTGGGGCTTGAACCCAGGTGTTTCTGGTCTTCAGATTAACAACTCAGCACCTTAATCACCTTAAGCTATCTGGCCTCAGCACTGCAGCTTCCACGCCATGGTGTGCAGGCAGGCTAGGGCACGGCTTGTGGCTGAGTAAGCCTCCTCTTTCAGGAACCACCCAACCAGCCTACGACAGATCCACCGACATTAAGAGTTAGAGTCCAGCTTAACAAAGTTGGTAAGGTGAATCAATAAGCATGACCTCTGTCTTATTGCTGTTAAAGCAAAGGAAGTTTAGTGACATCCATATTTTTATCTCAGAAATGCAATCTTCCAAGAAAGCAGCAGCTATGAGGTCTCCCGGCTTGGAGTGAATGTACACCTGTGTATCATCTGTGTAGAACTGATCATTTAGACCCAGACATATAAGGAGTTGACCAAATTTGTCTAAACCAACTTTGGACTTGAAGTCGGTCATTAAAACAAACTGCCTGCGTTCTGAGAAAAATACTGAAACCAATTTAATGCAGTCTCAGTAATCCCAAACACAGATTTCATCTGAGCAACAGCCACATTAAGATCAAAAAGATTCAGAATAGACAGGCAGCCAGAGTCAGCAGCTAGTGACAGATAATTAGTAACCTTCACTAATGCTGTTTCTGTTCTAGAAAACCGGTTTGAAAATAATCAAACTGTTAAGCGTAAGGTGGGCATGTAGTTGAGAAAATAGGCCGAATCAATGTTACCAGTTTAATGTTACCAGTTTTTTTTTAATACTGGTGTAACTGACGCAATTTTTATAGCAGCCGGCACAGTACCAGAGCATAAAGGGTCATTAATGATACTCAACACAAAAGGGCTAATGTAAGTTGCTATATGCTCAACAATAGATGTGGTGGCCTTCATTGGTAATACTACTTTAACCAAAGAAACATTTTATAGGGGGTTCCAAAGAATAGAACATAACTGAGAGCATGATCAGCAAAAACCAAAGTAAAGGTCATACATCTTCTTGCTTTTTTGATCTTAAAGTTGAAAAAAAATCAAGAAACCCATCACAAAGGATAGCTGTAGTGGGAGTGCTGGAAGAGCTGCTGCCTTTCAGAATTTTTGTAATAACCTAAAACAAATGTCTGGGATTATATTGATTATTTACAATTATCTGCGAGAAATACTGAGCTTTAACAGAAGCAATCTCTTCCTTATATTTGTTAAAGTAGTCCTTTCACGCTAGGTGATAAATATTTAGACCCGAGAGACCCCACCTACGCTCCATCTTATGACAGGCTGCCTTCTTGGAGTGCAGCTTATCATTGCACCAAGGAGCATAGCGAACATAGGACACACAACGAGATTTTATAGGCGCAAATAAGTCTAAAGCATCAAGTGTAGCTGAATTTAAGCCAGAAATTTTGGCCTCCGGGGAGTCAGATGGAGAGAAGCCTCTTACAGATGATTCAATAAAAGCAGAGAAATCCTCCAGATTAATCGATTTTTGTTTTCAATACATGACAGTATGCAGTACACGCTGCAGTGGAAGTTATTGAAGCCTGGTGCAGACCAAGGTGGCTAAATCCGGTAGACTACCCCTTGAGCTTCCTACAGGAGATTTGAGTCACATGTATGTGTCGGCCATAGCAGCCTACTGTTGTCTCTGTTCTGGTCTGGAGGGGCAGCAACGTGACTTTCTGCCCAAGACATGCCTATGTGTCAAAATCTGTGTCTACTCCCTTTTGAGCACAGAGCGTCTCCCTTTCTGCCCTGACTGGACCACCCCCCACCAGCAAGATGACAGGCTGGAGTTTATCTTGCAATGCCATTGCCATTCTGGCCACCTAAATTCTCAGGGCTGAGTTTCACCAGTCTGACCAGCTCTGCTCTGTTGGAGGCTGCTCAAGGGGACAGGCTGTGTCTAAGCAGAGGCTGGCTCACTGGGTCATGCTATATCCTACAGTAGCCATTGCCTCATAATGGGTGTGGGCGAAAGGTATGTCTATTCAAGTTGTCTGTTTCACTGCTGGATGTTTAGGCGTGCTATTAAGGTGCTTTGGTCTGTGTTGGGGGGTACTGAAGTACCTGCTAGTCCCTGGTATTTATATCATTAATAAATTGTGATGTTTACTAGATGCAAATGTTTGCAATAAAGCAAAATTACACATTTTATTCACACATTTATGGTGGCTACGTCCCCTTATACTTAGCGCTACTACAGTATAGGTTAAAGATTTACGAAAAATAAAACATAAGAATGGACACTGAATGCTATGAATTTGTTTTTGAATCTGGAGAAAATTTTTTTTTTTTTTTTTTTTTTTTTTTTTTAAAACGCCTCCTTTTTACAGAAATCTAGCCAAAAAGTTGTTCCACACACTAACAAACCACAAAAAACAAACCTCATTATATTATAAAGTGTTAGGTTAAATGGAAATGCCCTCTGCATAAAGTATTGCTTTAAAAATATTTCTCTCCAACATATTGTACAAATTGCATTTCTGACTGGAACGTTTCACATTTTAACCAATTTTTTGGAGGCCAAAAAAATATTCTATACAACAGGTTTGAAATAGATTTATTGGGTTAATTACTAATAGGTTTAAGTGATAGAAGTTTTTTTTAGGTGTCTTTAAAATTACATTTTTTCATGTCTAAACCTGTGACTAGATACAAAACCTCAAAATAAAAGCAAACCATTTTAGTAGATTCTTTAAATTTACAATAAAGGAATCCAGGTGCAGTACAATTGACCATAACCTCAAACAGTTTGATGTCAAAGCAGCCATGGATTTCTTCATTCTTCAAATAAGGTAAAATACTTTTGGGCCAATCTCCAGAGCCATTTTTTCTATATCTTACCCTAGTGGACAGATGGTTGAGTCACAGGAAGCCCACATAAGATGGTCACGGGTCAACGTTCTATGGGTTCTAGAAATGTAAACCAGTGAGTCACTCCAGCCACCCGCACATACATAGGTGGTGAAATGCCCTCCTCTTTAGAGATTATTCATGCTCCAGAAAAAAAAACATGATATTTCAACTAAGTTTCTAAGCTTCCTTTGGTAATTCATTGTTTGATACAAATTCCCTTTAAAGGTTGTATATAATGTATATAAATAATAGTGTCTGTCTGCCACTAATGGACAGATGTCATGTGAAGTGTTTACACTGACACTGTGGAGACTGTGCCAAGCGCACTAGTGACAGATTGCATCCAAACGACTTTGAGGACAGGCCTCACACACTCCTCGCACTAGAGAATATGAAAATAAACATCATTTTAAGCTGCCGTATTATTTCAAAGAAAAGAGTAGTTGTATTTAAAAAGGATTTAAACGGGAAATGAAAGTGCTGCATTTCTCTTAATCTCAAGTCATGGGTTTGTATTTAACAGACAAAGAAACTAGCAGGTGTGTTATTTCAGCAGCAGTGCTCAATTTCCACCCTCTCTTCTATGAGCAGACAGAAGAAATAGTTTCACTTGGTCACAACATTACATGTAAGGAAAAAGGTTTAGTGGTTGGCTTTGATACAGGAAGGTTGGTCGGACTTTATATTTCTTATGACTCTCCAAGCTAGAGATTAGAAATCTGAATCCATTTACCGATGTTAATACTTCTAATTTGCCCAGTCAACCGATCCGAGTTACACAAATTTCAAGCATCACCTATCTGCCACTGCTGGGCATTTAAACAAGGCCCATAACTTTAAACAAGGCCCATAACTTTTAACTGCTTAGTTGGATAAAATAATGGGATACATGTAACTTGTTATAATGGTAATAGTAGGTTTATTATAACAGTTACAGAGACAGAATAACAAAAACATACATAAAAACCCATTTCAAAAAAAGTTGGGAACTGATTTGCCTTTTAATGAGTAAAATAAGTATTTGACTCCTTTGTAAAGCAAGACTTAATATGTGGGGTCACACTTTTCTTGTAGTTTGCCACCAGGTTTGCACGCATCTTTGCAGTCCTCTCCTTTCTGAGTCTTAAACCTTCAGTGCTTCTTCTTGAGCTACTCCTTTTTTACGTTGCCTGTGTGTTTTTGGTCATTTGTAATAATTCACGGCCCATCTTTAACACTCTGGTTGAGGGAAGGAGGTTCTCACCTAAGAGTTGATGGTACATGGCCTTGCCCATCACCCTTTTGTTGTGGTAAAGTTGTCCTGTACCCTTAGCAGCAAACATTCCCAAAATATAATGTTTCCACCTTCATGCTTGACAGTTGGAATGGTGTTCTTGGAATCCTATACAGCATTTCTCCTCATCCAACCACAGCAAGTTGAGTTCTTCTCTAAATTAATCAGATGTCAGCGTGATGCCATATTAGATTAGATTAGATTAGATTAGGTGGAATCAAACAGACCAGTTTATTTACAACAGAAGAGGTTTGGTGCAGTGGAATTAGCAAACAATTAGAATTAGCCTGAACTTAGAACAAAACTTAGATCGCGAAATACCAGACTTGTCCTGGATAGTACAATTAACAGAGAACCAAAGCTTGGATCCATGAAAATCCAGAGGAGACTTGGAAATCACTTAAAACCGACAAAAGAATAACTTAAATGCTGAATATACAAAAAGTAGGTCACTCAAATAAATCCGATTTCTCAAAGTAGATCAGACAAAGTGCCAAAAATGCTGTTTAAAAGTAGTGTACACCTCGTTTTATGGTCAATTAATTTTCCGAACATTAGGTAATAGTGTTTGTGTCTGAGCTCGCTTTTACAGCTTGTGATCCATTGGTAGAGTCTCTTACTTGGTAGAGTTTTTGGGCAGATTTTATTTAGCATGTAATTTTGCCAAAGCTTACAGATTAAACTTGAGCTTCTTAAAGCCTTAGACACAACAAAGTGAATTAAAAAAAAATAAGAGCTACACAGCGGTGGTGGATCATCACGAGTTTAATACTCAATCTTAGATTAGAGGGTTTTTTTGTTGAAAGGAGTCCTGCTCTATGTATAATAAAATATTCGACCACTTCATCTTCCCCTTTTTGTTGTTTTCTTCAGGGGTCCCTACAGCAAATCATCTTCCTCTTCTCTAGACCTACCCTCTGCATCCTTTTCCACTAACTTTGTCCATATTTATCACATCCATATCTCCTTTTTGGCCTTTCTCTTTGCATCCTGCCTGCAGCTCTATTTTCAAGATCATCCTCTTAATATTGCCACTCTCCCTCTGCACGTTTAAACCATTTTAATCTGGCCTCTCTGACCCTGAAACATCTACTACCTCCAACTCTGCCTACTATTTCTTCCTCAGTGCTGCTGTCTCTCTAAACTGTTTCTCCACCAATTTCAAACTGCCTGCACTTGCTTCTTCACCTCTTTTCCACACTGTTGCTCTGGGCTGTTGAGTCCTCTACTTTTATCTCTTCACCCTTTGATTTTACTAATCCACTTCCATCCCTTTCATTCACACACCCATGTATTATGTCTTGCTACGTTTTTCTTCACCTGCTCCTTGTTCTCACTATAGATCACTATATTATCTGCAAACATAATTGTACAAGACAATTCTTGTCTGACCTTCTCTGTCAACCGGTCCATCATCACAGCATACAAGAAGAGACTCAAAGCCAATACCTGATGCGCTACATCGCCATGTTAAAATTCTACTTTCTAACCTACTGCACACCTCACCACCATTGTGCACCTCTTATACATATATTCTACTACTTACTTTCTCACTCAATAAAATATTTTACAACTTTATTATCTGTTATTTAGCAGTAACATTTAATCCAGAGTCTCTATCAGTTTTGGTAGTATTTTCCCAAATGGAAAAATTTCTTGATAAAAGAAGACATTTTTTCCCTTAACTTGTTTAAAGGTTTTTACAAAATTTAAATTGAACTTAAATTATTTGGTTTATGAACACATTAGATTAGATTACTTTGTCTGTTTTTAAGTTTGTTTAAGGATTTTATGTTTAAGACTGTCAGTATAAATACTGATGTTTAGTTCCCTTTCTTTTGTTTACTCTTGTTAAAAAGACGACACTAAAGGTCATGTTTGGAAGCCCAAAGTACCTCTGATCTGTTTAAAAAGGCTGATGAAATAATAAATGAGCAGAATTTGCATAGCCAGTTATGCCCCGGACTTTCAGGTATAAATAGACCGGCCGCAAATCTGTTCATCTCTTTGTTTTTCAGAGCCGAATGAGCATCTTTTAAGAAGCAGTGCGGGAAGAAGCTTAAATGCAATCACCTCCATTACTTGTCGCTGTAACAGGAAGCACAGTCAGTGGTTTCTCCCTCACGCCGTCATCCAAAACCCCTGGGTGTGTCACTGGCATCCGCAGCAGTGCCTGAGCAAAAATTTATTAAGCATTTTTTCCTCAGAGGAACACTTGTTCAGAAATGAAAATTATCATGTCTTCTCAGCCTCGTGTTTCTGTGTATGAGGCTGCAGCGGTAGGTGCTAAAAATGAGCGGAAAGTAACAAGCATTTTTGGGTTAATCCCCTTCCCAATCCTCCTTTGCCTCGTGCACACCGTTCAAGCCACTAAAGAAACGTGGGGGTTCCCCAGTCGAGCTCATAAACCAGACGAGCGGCCGATCACAGCATTTGAAGTTGGGCTCATTTCCATACAGTTTCTTCTGCCCTAGTGGCAAAAGCTTGCACAGCCTCTGGGCAAGCTGTATCCGCCCTATATGCCATGGCCCTGCAGGTACCAGGCATTGAATGAGCTGCACGAGGAGGGGGCCCAAACCAGAGCTACTTCAGGAACTGAGCTAGGTCTCTGACTACACCCCCGAAGCTACAAAGACAACGACACAGGCTTTGGGAAGGGTGATGGCCATGTTTAAGGCCCAGGAATGCCACTTAACACAACCTGGCCGAAATGTGAGAACTTGAGAAGGTTTGCTTTCTCGACATCGTTACCACAGCAATACTAACGCCGAACGAAGATCGGCGGCAAAAACATAGAAAATATATATATATAAAAAATATATAATATATTCTGGGCAGGTTGTACTTTGGGGACCCCAGCTTTACACTATATAATATACTCCTAATATGCCCTAATACCTCTTACATGTATATACATATATTTTAGAAATTGTTTAATAATATTTCAGAAAAAAGAGAGTTCTGATTCATTAAAATTCTACATGGGCAGGCAAAAATATATATATATTTTTTTAGATATTTTTATAGATTTTTTTTTAAGGTGGTCATAAAAACCCAGCTCAAAATATAACACACTATTTTTTACATAAAGTATGTTTTAGTAGTTACTAACCACCAGAGTAGCCAAAGTCTGTACTCAAGTAAAAGTACAAGTAGTTATAGAAATAGTTACTTAAGTAAGACTAAAAAAGTATCTGATGAAAAACTACAAGTAGTTACTAGTTACTTTTGATTTGACTGACATGAAATCAAAAACCCTAAATTTCAAACTATATAAAACAAGTTGAAGTCAGTCTCAGTCCTGTGATGGGCGTTAACATTACATCACCTGTCATTTACAATCGAATCTCAAACACTCAGCTTCTTTAGAGAGATCAGCTCCTTTAAAAATAAACATTATTTATTTTTATTTATTTATGATCCTGCGAGGCACAGAAAAATTATAAGTGTAACTGAGCGTTTGTTGTAGGTTCACCTAAACACTTGAATTTAATAAAACAAAGAAAAGCAGTCCAAAATTTACTGAACTGGTTAATTAAAGACAGACACTTATTCGCAACTTTTTTTTCTCTTACACCCCCGTGCTTTCACCAAGCTACGGCAAGCCCTGAGGAATAAATGCATTTACCCACACAGAATGAACGCTGACACAAAATCACTACATACAAACGTAATAAACAGTTTAGTCTGTTACATGGGCACTGTCTGATGCACATACGTATGCTAGTAAATTTGCTTAATTTAAACAAAAATGGACATCGAAACCAATATGAAATGTAAAACCGACTGTGTGGCAACACTTTGCAACGCTTCCAAGAGATTCTAAAAAAAGGCGAAGTGAATCACTGGGTCAGTGACGGTTTTATTGCCAAGGATTTGTGCCTGTTCTCCGCCGTGGATAACACTTCAGAATTGTTCTAATAATCTGACATCTGTGCAGATGTTTAGAATAAACCTTTGTTTGTGAAAATGTTTTTTTGTAGGTTCAGAGGATATTTGTCATTGCTTGTACGTGAGCGCATATGAGGAAAAATATTTGGACAGTGTGTGAAATGTGGTTTTACAATAAAGGTCAAAGTGTCCATAGATCGATTCCCAACCCCACCAAGCCACTACTGTTGGGCCCCTAAGCAAGGCCCTTAACCCCCAATTGTTCAGTTGTTTAAAAAAAAAAAAGAATATAAGTTGCTCTGGATAATGGTGTCTGCCAAATGCTGTAAATGTGATTATTAATAGGTAGGGGTTTGTCATATTTTGGTAATTAGTATTGGAAAAATGAAATCTTTCGAGATCTTAGTTTATTTTCAGTTCATTCACCAAAATAATTAGTTTAGATTCACTCACTGATTCGTTCAGTAACCATTTCTTCAAATTACATATATGTGCCAGCAAGGGGCGAACAAGAGTGTCTTACACCTAGAGTCAACAAATGTACTGTATTACTACAGTATTTAATTACAAAAAACTTTATTAAAACTTTATGAAAATGTGAGCCTAATCTACTTATTAAAAGGTTCAGATAACCAAAACATAAGGTGTTTTTTTTGCATAATTAACATTTTAATTGTTTGGTCAGACTCATACATCATTCATAAATCATGGAGTTGTGTTCTGTATGTTAAGTATTAATATACAGTCAAAAGTTTGGACACACCTTCTTATTTAATGGTTTTTCTTTATTTTTATGACTACATTGTAGATTCTCACTGAATGCATTCAAACTGTGAATGACTGAATGAATATGTAGTAATCAAAAAAAGTCAAAACTTGCAAAGGGTGGCTATTTTGTAGAATGTAAAATAAAAAACGTTTTAGGTTTTTTCAGAATTTTTGTTTACTACATAATTCTATATTTGTTCATTGATGGTTTTGATGCCTTCAGTGAGAATCTACAATGTAAATAGTCATGAAAATCAAAACATTAAATGAGAAGGTTTGTCCAAACTTTTGACTGGTAGTGTATATAGACAAACGTGACAGATGTCTCCTATGGTTCAGTGAGCTGCACATGCGCTGCTCATAGCGCTGCGGTGGAGGAAGGAATTACAGTGAACGAGAAATATAAATCATTGTACTACGTGAATGAAAACGATTTGTTCACCTAAAAGATTTGTAAAAAAAAAAAAAAAATGATTTGTTTACACATGTAAAAGCACTAGTAATGATAGAAAATGCCCTGCCTTATTTAAATTGTTTGTGTGGCAACATTTTGATTTCCCAGTGTAAATAAGAAACAGCGAAAAAATGATAGACAAGACAAAGACGATATGCAAATTAACTAAAATGAATACCGTACACCTCTACTAAAAACATCTGCATTTCTTTTATAACAGACATCTAATCTGATTTAAAATATTTTAGTTAAAAAAAGATTTTTTCTTTTCATTTTTAGTCTTTCATGTTTACAGATACACTGCTATAAACATTGTTTTTCACATTTTATCAATTTTCCTGATGGGCGACATTGCCTGGAGAGCTTTATTTCACCTTAGTGTTGTCAGTGGTTGTCTCAGTGGTGCTTTCTCTAGGGCAGGGTGGAATCCGTGATGTTCCTCCTATTCAGGTTTTGCCCTTTTTGGTAGCAGCTGGAAAAGAAACCTTTGTCAGCTTTTTAAATTAGAGTGACAGTATTAATACTGTGTAAACTATAGATATATATATATATATATATATATATATATATATATATATACTATATATACATTTACTTTTAACCATTCGCTTGAGAACAAAATAAAATATCAATATTTTATAGATTAAACAAAACTTTTAAAAACTAATTTAGTACAAATGAAAACTGGATTCAGTTTTGTTTATCTGTGTTAGACACATTAGAAGTGTCTGGATTCAATATTACATCCATTAATCACAACAAATATTTAAAGTTTTTATTTGTTTACCTACCAGACCAAGGTAGTGAGCAGCAATATGAAAAGCACAACTGCAGTAACGGTAAGAATTGTTGTGATGACCACCATTTCAGCAGAATTTCCAGCATAACCATTACTAAGACTGTCTGGACTTTTCACTATGAAATAGAAATTGTCCTAAAAAGTTTTGTTAATATATTTCTTCTAGGACTGTACTTGAGAACTGATGATTCCTTACATCTTTTTTAGTGGAATGTTGTCTGACCACTTTGTCTCTCTGCCGTGATATATGTGACATCTTCTATAATATACTTAAAGCTAGTGGAAAAAAACCAATAACAGATTGGAAATGAATATTATCACCAGTTTAAAGAAATTGTCTTTAGAATGAAAAATTAACAACCAACAGCAACCAATCAACCAACATTTTTTGCATTGTTTATAGCTTTCACTTAAGGTCTACCACTCAATTAAATGTTAAGCTATTGATTGGCCTGGAAAGTTGAACCTATATCCAGAACCACCCAGTTTGTACTGCGCCCCAGAGCAAGGCACTATACCCTGCACTGCTCAGCCGTACAAAAGAAATTAATATCACTCTAAATAAGGGCGCCTGCTAAAGGCTGTAAATGTAAAGAAAATTGTATTTGTGTAGAATAAGATATCTGGATTACCTTACTTCCTCAACCTCAGGAAACGCACCATTGCAGTAATCAGTGGTACAAGCACCTTCTGCTCCAACTAAAATGTCAAAAGGATCTTCAGCAGGGCAGGTTATATCATCCAAATCAAATAAAGTAATTGTAAAGTATTTCTTTCCAGTCGGAGTGAAAGCATTTGGGTATGAAGAGAAGACATTTTCTGCAAGTCCAGTGGCTATGTCTGTTTCACAAGTGCTTTTGGCTATAGGGAAGAAAAAAGACAAAAGTATGGAAATATATTAGTTTGCATCATAGTCCTAATCTTTAAGGAAAAAACGACGGGTGGGTTTCATCGAACTACTAACATCGTTCAAAGAAATAAAAAGACTGCTGTTCATTTGTCATATTTCAAAGTAATTATTTTGTTCTTTTCATTCCTTTTAAGAGTAGAAGAACAAACAGAAAGAAATTACCTGAGGTAAGTAAATCCAGCAGATATACAACACAAGATTGAGTACACACTGATTAGGCAACAGTGTCAAAGTAACAGCATGGCCTCTTCAGATTCACAGTGGTGGATGTGACCGACGTGGCCAAATTTTTCGAAACAGTTGGTTTGATGTCAACCAAAACTGTTAAACAAAAAGAACACAATGTAAAACAAACAGTCGCGTAAAAACATATTTAGATATAGATATACGGTATTTAGTGGTTTATTGGAAATCAGATAAGTATAATTAACATATTATATGGAATATATTTTCTCCCAGGTTCACTTAAAGCAAGACACCACAGGTTATAACAACAGGTATCACAATCATTTATTTAAAAAGCAAAGACTTCATGCTGTTCATTTAAATATATTAGTTACAATTAAAGTATATAAATGAATTGCAAACAGCTTCTTCCAAAAACATCTGTTTAAAATTTACAACACGACTAAAAGCATAATTATTAAATATAGACTTGGTAAAGGCACTTAATTTTCAGTTACTGTGTCATTATAAAATCTGAAATAGCATTAAATTGAGCTTGTTTGCTAGCAGAAACTGATTAGGCTTGAGTGGAAATTAAATTAACCGTAGTTGTGCAGGCACATTTTTTTGCACATTCTGTAGTAAACAGTGCTATACAATGCCTATAAACACTAAATTATTGTTATTGCTGTAAGAAATTTTCCAGAAATATAAATAAATAAATAAAACATTGAAAACCATATACAGAGTTTTTAAGTAGCAAAAAGAAAAAGTACATACCAGCTGCAGAGAAGACCTCACAGAGTGTCGAACACAACAAACAGATGGCTAAGCAGGCCTTCATGTTGGAGTCGAGCAGTGAACTTTTTGATAAAGTTCTGGATCAAATCGCACGGATTTGAACACTTGAAAGCCTTAAACCTATAATAATGATTATAATCATTACTTATAATTATACCTTCCCTCCCAAAATAATATTATATATAATATAGGGGTGTAAAAGGAGTTTAGGGCTATGAATAGTGTCAGTTAGCAAAATTGTAGCAATTTTAATTAAATCTTTAATTAAAAAAATAATCTTTAAGGATACCGCTT
The DNA here is from genome assembly GCA_005784505.1 of Bagarius yarrelli. Taxonomy (NCBI): domain Eukaryota; kingdom Metazoa; phylum Chordata; class Actinopteri; order Siluriformes; family Sisoridae; genus Bagarius; species Bagarius yarrelli. The sequence goes on along the minus strand of VCAZ01000075.1, from coordinate 1,736,269 downwards.
ACCCATCAGGGAGTATTGCTAGTTGATGATCCGTTATTAAATCCAGTCTTAAATATAACATAACCAAATTTACCAATTGTTTATTATTTATTGAGGTTTTTTGAAGCTGGATCATACAATTTTATTCATTTAATTTTCCTGCCCGAACGTTACACTTGGAGCAGGACTGAAAGGAGTCTGATTAACCACCTGATGCAACAGATTAACATAATACCAAGTCAACAATAAACAGCAACTTATCCAAATAACAAGTATAAGCCAACGGTACACAGAGTTGCAACCTTACCTTAACAGAAGAAAAACACACAAACATACTAAAATAAATGTACACTATTGAAACTGAAAAATAAAAGTGCATTTACTAATAGCTTATATAAACATGTACACAGTACATACATACATACTTAGACCTAATTCTCTTCTTATTTATTTTTTTATTTTTTTGCTTATTTTTTTAACATTAAGCTTTGATTATGGTATGAGACTTTATGACGATTGTCACATTTGATTTTGCAACATACACAAAAAAATTTAAGTGGATTCGTGGAGTTTGAGATTGTAATAAAAACTGAATAATTATTAACAGAAGAGCACGTGGCATAAGCATTGCCTGACATAATTTAATTAGTAGCGGAGACTTTTCACCCTCAGGGAGAATATCATAAGAAAGCAAAAACAAGCCAAGCAAGCTGATTTAACAGTAAAATTGTTTATCATTTTTTCTATTAGAGTGTAAGGATAATAAGCCACAAAACTTATTTAAAAAAAAAGCTAAAGTTAACCTTACTCTAATTTACATGTAAGGTATTGATGTGATTTTGGTATGACAAGTAAAGACAATTCAAGTAAATAATATGCTTTTTTTTTTTTTTGATGTTGCTTGATTCGGAAATGCAGATGTTTTTTTTTTTTTATTTAAGTAGAATAATCATTGGCACACACTGACACATTGATTTGTCCTTTAAAAGTATTTGTTTATTTCTGTTAAGACATACACTATATTGCCAAAAGTATTCGCTCACCCATCCAAATAATCGGAATCAGGTTTTCCAATCACTTCCATGGCCACAGTTGTATAAAATCAAGCACCTAGGCATGCAGACTGTTTTTACAAACATTTGTGAAAGAATGGGTCGCTCTCAGGAGCTCAGTGAATTCCAGCAGGGAACTGTGATAGGATGCCACCTGTGCAACAAGTCCAGTCGTGAAATTTCCTCGCTCCTAAAATATTCAACTGTCAGCTATATTAAGAACGACGTGGAAGCGTTTTTTGGGAACGACAGCAACTCAGCCACAAAGTGGTAGGCCACGTAAGCTGACGGAGCGGGGTCAGTGGATGCTAAGGCGCGTAGTGCGAAGAGGTCGCCAACTTGCTGCAGAGTCAGTCGCTACAGACCTCCAAACTTCATGTGGCCTTCAGATTAGCTCAAGAACAGTGCGCAGAGAGCTTCATGGAATGGGTTTCCATGGCCGAGCAGCTGCATATAAGCCCTACATCACCAAGTGCAATGCAAAGCGTCGGATGCAGTAGTGTAAAGCATGCCACTGGACTCTAGAGCAGTGGAGACGTCTTCTCTGGAGTGACAAATCGTGCTTCTTCATCTGGCAATCTGATGGACGAGTCTGGATTTGGCTGTTGCCAGGAGAACGGTACTTGTCTGACTGCATTGTGCCAACTGTAAATTTTAGTGGAGGGGGGATTATGGTGTGGGGTTGTTTTTCAGGAGCTGGGCTTGGCCCCTTAGTTCCAGTGAAAGGAACTCTGAATGCTTCAGCATACCAAGACATTTTGGATTCCATGCTCCCAACTTTGTGGGAACAGTTTGGAGCTGACCAGTGCACAAAGCAAGGTCCATAAAGGCATGGATGACAGAGTCTGGTGTGGATGAACTTGACTTGAGTCCTGACCTCAACCCGATAGAACACCTTTGGGATGAATTAGAGCGGCGACTGAGAGCCAGGCCTTCTCGTCCAACTTCAGTGTGTGACCTTACAAATGCGCTTCTGGAAGAATGGTCAAAAATTCCCATAAACACACTCCTAAACCGTGTGGACAGCCTTCCCGGAAGAGTTGAAGCTGTTATAGCTGCAAAGGGTGGACCAACGTCATATTGAACCCTATGGATTAGGAATGGGATGTCACTTAAATTCATATGCGAGTCAAGGCAGGTGAGTAAATACTTTTGGCAATATAGTGTATCTTCCTCTTACTGTCATGCACAAACGTTTATTCCTCACAGGTTTATCCTGTTTGTCTTATAATTTATTTAATTGCATAATGAACTGTACCCTCTCTTAATAAGTACTCTCTTAAAACCATATCTTATAATAAGGTAATCTTATAATGTTAGTTATAGAAACCTGTATGTTAATTATGATACCTTAAGGTCATTGAGGCACAACCTGCCTGGTTTGATCCACTCAGAATTTTGTACTACAGTATTTTCAATGTATAAATACTGTTGAATTCTGAAATAGAAGTTGTCTGCTTCTTGAGTAGGATACTTGGGGGTATATTTATCACTGAGAGTTTTTATGTATTACTTTAAATAGAAATTATGAATATTAGTTTCAATTTTTATTTATTAGATTTTTTTACTTGTCAATTTGCTGAACCTTTTTGTTGTCTTGGGGTCAGATTTAACTTATTTTTTACATAAGTTTATAGGTTTTTAAATAATTATTTTATATTTGAATTCTATGCTTTACCAACAGTATTAATTGGAAGGGCAATAAAATTGCCCTTCCAATTAGTTGCCTACTTGCTAAAAGGGCAATAAAGGGTTTAAAGCGCTAACATTTACCTTTACATCATTTTACAAACGCTCTTATTAAAAATGTGCAAAAATATTCTCACCATCGAAAGTGAATGATACAGGGTCGCTAAATAAGAAAGTAAGTGTTACTAGACAAAATCAGTTGTGGAAAAGTACAACATTAAAAAGAGCAACATTTTTAATGTTGAGTTCTAGGTGTTGATAAAAGTGTTCGGTCTTCAATCCTCTCTTAAAGAGAGCCAGTGAATTGAATATAAAAATTATAGGAAATACCTTTGCAATTTTTTCCAATACAGAGTAATAAAACAAATCAGGCAGACTAAAGAAAAGTTTGAGCAAAGCAACGGCAATGCAATTATGTTACATCCTTTTATTACCTATCAAATCCTTTGTCTCCCGAATAAGGACATCTTTATAGTCGTTGGTTTGTTGTCCATGTCAGGATAGGATGGCCTACCTCCTCTGGGCTTCCTCAGTGTTATTCCTATACTTGCTATTCATTACAAGGTATTACTCAGTACAAGGTTGTATCAGTCTTAATCACACCCTGTGTGCTTAAGCTCTCTTAAACATTCCTTTTTTCACTTATATCCTTATTATTTTGGTCACAGGTTTATTTTCGTAGACAATAATTCTATGTAAAATATTGGGTCAGCTTCGAAATGTGTTACTCCAAATGTCCTCTTTGTTTTGTTTTATTGTGCTTATCCATACTGTGCAATACCTTTATCACTAGTGTTTTCGTGAGTATTCTGTATATTGGAGCACATGGACTTAAGTTTAATTAATTCCATTTTGTTAATATGCTTACCTGATATTTAAGTTTGGAGTCAATTAAAAGAATCTAAAAGAATAGATATTAGTAGACTTTGCTAAGGGGGTGGAAATGGCTGTGGTAAATACCTATTTCAAGAAGAGAGAGGAGATTGTCAAGGTCATCCTGACCGAGAGAAATTAATGGAAAAGTGTCGAAGGTATGTGAAAGGTATGGAAGTGTCTAGATTGTTCAGCAGGATTTTAGAGAGAAGTGTTCCGGTATTTTTAAGAACAAAAGGGATGTACAATGTTGCAACAACTACAGAGCAATAAAATTGATGATGATGGATGGAATTTGATGGATAGACTGCATTGTGTCTTTGTAGATATGAAGAAAGCATATGACAATGTGCTGAGAGAAGAGCTGTGGTATTAAATAAGGATGTCAGAAGTAGCAAAGACCTATCTCATATTGGTCCAGGATATGTATGAGAGGAGCGTAAGGGTGGTGTGTGTGTGCAGTAGATCAAACTTATATCATCATTAATTTTTAATAAATTGAGATGTTTTTTTTTAGCTGGAGATAAAGCACAATTACAAGTTATATTTAAACTATATCTTATTATAAGTTAATCTTATAATCTAATATAAAATATATATAATAGTTCACACATCTTTGCACTTTATTATAGTGTTAGCTTGAATGTTTAGAACCCTCTGCTGTCTGCATAAGGTATTGCTCTTGCACATTTTTTTTTTATAATTTTCTTCAACATACTGTACAAATTGCATTTCTGACTGAAACTTTTTACTTTTTAACCAGTTTTTTAATGCCAGAAAATTTTAGAAAATAAATGTATTAGGTTAATTAAGAGAAGGTTTAATTAATATAAGTTTTCATGTCTAAAAACATGTGACTAAATACCAAACCTTTAAATACACCTAAAATAAAACCGTTTTACTAGATTTTTTTTAACTACCTTAAAGAAATCCCGGTGCAGTACATTGGGCCATTACCTCAAACAGTTTGATGTCAAAGCAGCCATGGATTCCTTCATTCTTCACAATAATACTTTTCCGGACAATCTCCAGAGCCATTTTTCCATATCTTACCCTAGTGGATAGATGGTTGAGTCACAGGAAGCCCATGTAATGGTCACAGGTCAGGTTCTATACTCGTAAACCAGTGAGTCACCAAGCCACCCACACATACATGTAGGTGAAATGCCCTTCTCTTTAGAGATTACTCATGCTCCAGAAAAATACATAAACACTTGATTAACAACTGAGATTATAAGATCCCTTATTATCATTGTAAATTGTACAAATTTCTTTTAAAGGTTTCCCCTTTAATAATGGAAAAATCCCTCTGCGACACATAACCTAATTTTCTTTTTCTAACATCCCCAGAAAACCCCTCTTCTGCTAAGAAAGAATGTTCCTTCCCTTACACCAGAATCATGGCGGAGCTTTGTACCAAACCTTAACAGTGCATTTTTTTTTTCTTCAGCAGCTCCCAACACTGGGCGGATTTTGTCCATGTGAAATGTACAAAAATTTACACGGTGTATGTTTTTAATAACAAATTCTCATTGTTATTGGTTATTGTAAACTGACAAAATGACTTGGAAGGAATGTGAAAAACATGGCCTTCCTTATAATTCCAACCTTCCCTCCTTAGTGTCATTTATTTACATATGCAGTTTCAATGATGTGTCACATTATTTCTAATTTACATAAGATCAATAAAACACATACAATGACAGTGATGTATTTAAGAAATATCTGAAATGTCTATTTACGCACTGCATATCAGAAAATTAAATCAGATAAATCTAATCCTAAATCATTTATAACAACTAAATCTGAAGTATTGTTATTTATATTTAATTAACGATTTTTTTAAGCAGTTTGCAAATTTGGATGTTAAACGTATCAGCCTAAACCAGAAGGCCTTTGCGTCACTCTATTTTCAATCTTTATTTTAGACAGATAAAGTCATGTCAATCCTGCTGTAAGTCATAAATACCACTGTTGAATAATACCGCCTTTAAATAAAGTTAAATTTATGTTTAATTTCTAGTTAAAATATAAAATGTTGGACTGCTCATGGGTTCAGACTTGCCAATGACAAAAATGTCAATGAATGAGTCTGACCTAAATCAGTTCGCTGATAACTAATAATTAATATAATTAATTTTATACTTAAATTATGATTTAAAAAATAATTACATATCAATTTATCTGCTTTTTAATTGGGCAGTTTCCTCTGTCTATCATCTACCACCCCTGAGTGATGAGGGTGCTGCAGCACACCAGGCTTTAAGTCCAAGAAAAATCAGGGTGCTGTGGGGTGCAGTGATAAAAATAAATCAATGACAATTATGTAACATAAATATAAATAAAATGTTTTGTATAAATATATTTCTTTTTTTTGATTTTGTAGATTTGAATATTTATTACATTTTATTGTAAAAAAAAATCCTACACTAACGCAACGTGGTGAAAAAAATAAACTAGTCCAAATGGCGCAAAAACGGCGCAAATGAAGCATTTCTGGGGGATTAAATCCGTTCTGGCAACCAGGCTCTTTAAACGTTGTCTGCGAGCGCACTGAGCGTGTCGTCCTTGGTAAAATCTGGGTTTGGCTGTGCGTGTTTGTGTGTGTGTGTGTGTGTGTGTGTGTGTGAGATCGCTGTTTGGCTGTAATGTGTTGTGTAGATATTTGCCGTGTTTACTATATCAGCGGTTAGTGGATTGGAACACGCCGAGCAGTGAGAGCGGGTGTACCGGTAGAGATGGCCAAGAGGAGCACACTCTTTATCCGAATTGTGGAAGGCAAAAATTTGCCTATTAAAGACATGTAAGTATTAGTTTTAATTTATAGGAAGATTTCCAATGATTTTTATTTTAAAAGCATGTATGACTGGATGTGCTTTACCAGACAAGGGAGAAATGTCATTGTTATTTTTATTGGATTTGGGGTTTTATACAAGCTGACATAAGGGTTGGAAATTTCCAAATTAATTGTCTATCTTTAATTCTTAATCTATTACATTGCAATATAAAGACCAGGCGGTTATTTGTATTTAGATATATATTAAATGAATGTACATTCATACAAGTGGTGGCTCATGGTTAAGTTGTTGGATTGCCAACCTGAAGATTGTGGGTTCGACTCCCAGCTTAACCAAACCACCACTGTTGGGCCCCTAAGCAAGGGCCTTAACCCCCAATTGCTCAGTTGTATAAAAGAGATAAATGTAAATCTGCCAAATGCTGTAAATATTTGCATGTATTTGCATATTGAATTAGGCTACATTTAATATCAGTATGTATTATATCTTGCATTAGGAATTATTTACATTAGAAATCACAAAATCACAGTTATTGTATTTGTTTCAAATGTTTAATTCCAACGTATAAATTGTTCTTTGTTATACTAATAACGTTTCCCAGAAAATATCGGATATTATTTTAGAATAATAACATGACAACTGCAATAAAAGACCTGACTTTAAAATAGACCTGACACTTAACTAAATTATATTCCCTTTATTTAACTTTATATTCCTTCTTTAAGTTTTTGGTGTGTGTATATATATTTGTTTGTTTTAGACAAATTTGCTGTCTACTATCTAATATAAATATTAGGATAATAATTAATTGTAATTGTTATTTTTGCAGTCTGTTAAAAAAGATAAAAATCGAAGAAAACAATAGGCTCTCATGAGTAATAAATAGAATTAATAAAAAATGAGTTTAGTTTCAAAACAACATCATACACTGTTTAAAGCTGTTATTGTGCATAATAATGTGTCCGTTAGCTCGTTTTCTTTTAATAGGGTGCATTTAGCAAGCACACGTTTCATGAGAACTGTTTGGTAGAAGAATGTAAACACATGTCAGATGAGACTCTAAACCTGCTCTTGGTGGAACCGTATAAAAAGTCAAGAACTTTCGCTGGATAGTGCTGCTCATTTATCTTCGGTAGGTCTTTAAACCAGAATTAAAAGAGTTCTTTTGTTACTAACTTGATCTTATAGGGTATGAAATTTTTGGAATGAAAAAAAAAAACAGAACAAAATCACTATTAATCATGTGATTGGAAACTTACAGAGAAAAACGTGAGTGGGACAAGGAATTGTAATAACAGTATAATACTCAACTTTATACACACATATAAAGCCTTTTATATAAATGAAGTATATACGTCCATTTTAGAACCAATTCTGCTCTTCACCTGTTTGCTTTGATGTGGCTGGTTAGGTGGTTGACGTGCCCCGTAACAGTAAGTTGTTATGCCAGCACCAATAATGTAAGAGAAGAGGATAGCTTCTCTGTGCACTTTGTAGCCGATTAAATTATTATCAAAATGGACGTGGCTAAGTGGAAGCGCAGTGGTTAAGGTGTTGGACTGCTTGTTGGAAGATCAAGTTTCAGTTCCCAGCACCGTCAAATTGCCTGTAAAGAATCTCCACTGAAGCAAGACGTATTTAGAACCCAAAGTGAAGTTTATTTACAAATGTGGTGAAACCAACAAAAGGAAACACTTGGCAAAACAAGAGACACATGAAATACATAGAACGGTTTTATTATCACTTCCTGCCACGAAGACTCGATGAGATAATCAATGTTTACTTATTTATTGCACTATAGTCCTAAAGCTAGCTAACTGGTGTATGGGTTTATAATTTTTTTTTCATATACTTCTTTTGTTCATTTTATATTTATGTATAATTTAGCGCTGTGGTCCTGCAAGACATGACATTTCGTTCCAAAATATGTCCACACGTGGAAGAATGAAAATAAAGCTGTATTTGACTCGACTTTAATTAATTTAAAGTACTGGTTTGGAGTGTTGGTGTATGTACATATATGAGTGTGTGTGTGTGTGTATATCTGTCTGCCACTAAGGGACAGATGTCATGTGAAGTGTTTACACTGACACTGTGGAGACTGTGCCAAGCGCACTGGTGACAGATTGCATCCGAGCTACTTCGACGACAGGGCCTCGCACACTCTTCGCACTAGAGAATATGAAAATAAACATCGTTTCATCTGCAGTATTATTTTGAAGAAAAGAGCAGTTGTATTTAAAAAGCATTTGGACATGAAATCAAAGTTCTGCGTTTCTCTTTATGAGTCATGGGTTTGCATTTAACAGAGCAAAGCCGCTGTGTGTTACTTCAGCAGCAGTAGCAGTACAGTTTAAAACAAACAGTCTCACATGGTCATTCAATTTACATTAAATTAAATGTAAAGTAGCATGTTCAGTGGTTGGCTTTGATACAGGAAGGGTAGCTGGACATTATCTTCCTTATGACTGTCCAAATTAAAGATGAAAAATCCAAATCTATTTACAGATTTCATATTTTTAAATTACTCAGTAAATCGAGTTTCGCATGTCCTTCAAGTCACTTAAGTCTATTGCCCTAGAGGGCACTCACCAAATCCCTAGAATGCACCGAATCCTCGTACTCATGAATCTGACACACACTGATTCCCTTGCATCTGGCTGTTTTACTACACGCTACGAATCCAAAGAATTTGCTGAATTACACAGTTTAGATGAATCGGGTGAATCGGTGAATGTGCGATATTCAAGTCTTTTATGTTTTCTGTTCATGCAGAAATTTTTCTAAACAACTCAGTCGGCTACCTATTCCTACAGTTACTGGCTAACAACTACTTAACAACTAAATGGTGTCATTTTTTTAGTTTGTGTTTATACTTGATCAATCGACATTTACAGCTGTTTTCTAGTACAGTCCAATTGTGGAGACATCTAAAGATGGGACTAAGCATAATTTTGGGTTTATGTAAAATAGTGTTCACAATAAGATTCTATTCGACATTACCTAAAGTTTATACATGCTTTAAAAAAGTATTGGTTTTTTTTTAAATTTGATAATGCAATAAATTTTAGCACTATTTTACATGGACTGTTTTATTGGGTTTTTTGTTTTGTTTTGTTTTGTTTTTATCCAGTATCCATTTTAAAAACTATCGGTCATAACAAGCTATCTGTATTTGTAAAGTCATTTAAAGAATCGGGTTATATAACCCTAATAAATCTAGATTCACTCATCTTTAGTCCAGAGTGTGTAAGTGAAACAATGTGTGTAATTAAATTTTATGGTTTTTTTACTTTCTGGGCACCAAATGTGACCTTGTGGGGAAGTGATACATTAGCTCAGTAGTTAGATTGTTGGACTGCTGATCATCAGATCCAAAGAACATGACACCTTTGGGCCCCTGAGCAAGGCCCTTAACCCTCAGCTGCTCAGTTGGATTAAAAAAAGAGGAAAAATTTGTGGGTCGCTCTGGATAAGGGCATCTGCAAAATGCCATAAATGCAAATATATATAGGGAAAAAGTTAAAGATTATTACATTAGCTGTAATAATGACATCAGTGGAATGTCCTTACACAAATTTTAAGACAAAAATAAGTGTGGGGGGGTGCACGCTGCCATCTATCTGCAGGTACTGTGCAGAAAAACGTGTGTGGTTTAACCGTCAAGCCACACAGCTGTCTGATGTAACAGCTGAGTCTGACAGACAGTTTTTTAGCCCTACACTTATAACAACAGGCAGAGATGAATCACCTTATCCACCAACACAGTTCTTGTTATAACCTACATACACACACACATATGCACACACAGCAGTAGTAAACGCTAGGAACTCTGGAGGTCTTTACTCCCTCATCAAAAGATCTTCATGCTGTGACCAGCACTTTTATTGCACATTACTGCAACAAACCAGTTTATTCTAATATGTACCAAAAAATTCTAAGACATTTTAAGGGAAAAAATGTAGTTCAATGTTTTGCATTCTCTCACAAACATAGTTGGCTCATAATGTTCTCAGTGACATCGGGAAGCCATGTTTGAAAATAAAGCTTGAATGCACGTGCGGTTTTTACTTTTACTTTCAAACTGTAATCGCACAAACTGTGTATAGAGAGCGACAGTACTAATCTTACCCTATATTTTTTCAGTCACACTCCAGATCTGTTGCATAACAATTTCTCCAACACCATCTTGTTAGTTATGTCACAATTATATATTTGCTGTTAAAAAATAAATCTTCATATCGGAATGTAAATCTTTAACAGATATTTTTTTTAACGTATACATTGGTATTGATCTTTTTTTTTTAGAACCGGGAACAGTGACCCGTATTGCATCGTGAGAATTGACAACGAAGCTATAATAAGGTATAATCTTCATCTTCTCTAAGGTGATTATCTTACATTTAAACCACTAGTTTATCTTAGATTTTAACTATTTAATGATCTTAATTTTAATCTATCAGATTTTCGAATTTACTAGATTATTTTAGGTTTAAACTACTAGATTAGCCTAGATTTGAACTACTAGACTACCTTAAATTTCTAAACTACTAAATCATAGATTTAAATTACTATATTAGCCTAAATTCAAATTACTAGACTAGCCTAGATTTAAACTACCAGATTATTTGAGGTTTAAAGTACTAGGTTATATTAGATTTAAACTACTAGATTGGCCTAGATTTTATCTGCTCATCCATTATTTTAGATGAACTTACTAGTAGGTCATCTTAGTTTCAAACTACTAGAAGCAGCAGTGCAGAAAACCACAAACGCTTCGGTTGGTTGTTCTTTGCGTTGTAATTATATATCCTTTTATTTATCAGTGACGTCATATCAAGATCCCTGGATGAGGCTTCCACAAGTTAAAATAAGTAAATTGCATCTGTATCCGCACTAAATGACTCAAGTGCCACTGTCTCATTGCAGTATCTTCTAAATTAGATGTTTATATCCCGTTATTAAAAATAGTGTAATGACATTCTGTGGCTCCACTGGAAGATCTTAGTCACAAGCAATTAATTATGCGGATGACACAACAATGGGTTATTGAAACCACACAATGTTTTATTAAAGCCAGGAGACGCATGTTTGTCCAGGTTTACTTTGACATTCCAGGCAAGATTGAACCAAAAGAAAACACAGGAAATCTCTAGTTAATAGTAATGAATTTACTTCGAGGCTTTACAGAAATTATTGATTTCTCTGTGTTGCCAAGGTTGTTTTACATCAGGTCAATTTACCCAAATGTATTTACCTTATTTCATACCTTTGTTCACTCAGAACAGCAACAATATGGAAGACATTGTCACCTTTTTGGGGAGAGGAATACAATGTCCTTGTTCCACCTTCTTTTCACACTGTGTCCCTGTATGTGATGGATGAGGACAATCTCAGGTGTCACACAAACACTACCATGTCCTTTTCACTTGATCATTGTAGAAGATTGTTTGATTCATTGCTGTACTGAAAATTGGTACTTTATTGCTAATTAGTATCTCTCTGGTTTTTTTTATTTCACTTTGTTTCAGTCGTGATGATGTCATAGGAAAAGTTTCGATTAGCAAAGAGGCACTTGTTGTCAAGCCACAAGGTAAGGCGATTTCTTTTATGAATTTTCTCATGTATACGTGTCCTCATAGTAATAAAAGCTGCTATTTATTATAACACAGATATTGCTGGACAGCTAAGAATGCAAAGGCCCATAAGTCTGTGTCTTAAATTGCTTTTATTGCTTAAACCATCAATTGATTCTAAAGTGCTTTTATTGACAGCTTTCTGTTTATTTACACAGTAATGCAGAGTTCACCTTGCACAATTGTTTTTACACTGCACGACTATCTAGGGTATAATTTAGTTGCTGCTGTGTTCACATTGGTGCATATGGTAGCTCAGTGATTGAGGTGTTGGACTGCTAACCAGAAGATTGTGATAGTGGTGGCTTGGTGGTTAGGGGGTTGGACTGATACTAGAAAGATCAGGGTTTGATTCCCAGCACCACCAAGCCACTGTGGGACCCCAAGCAAAGCACTTAACCCCCGATTGCTCAATTGTATAAAAGAGATAAATGTAAGTTGCTCTGGATAAGGACGTCTGCCGAATGCTGTAAATGTAAATTGCACAATAGATCGACAACAAGAAGTGACACACTGCATGATTTTACTGTTGGAAGTACGTTTTACAACCAAACGCACATGCGACGTGATAACAAAATACATTTACATTTGCAGTATTTGGCAGACGCCCTTATCCAGAGCGACTTACAATAGATTCCTTGTTATACAACTGAGCAATTGGGGGTTAAGGGCCTTGCTCAGGGGTCCAACAGTGGTGGCTTGCCGGGGCTGGGAATCGAACCCACAACCTTCGGGTTGGTAATCCAACACCTTAACCATGAGCCACCACTTCCCCATTAACGCAACGCTTTAAACGCAAGATCACGCAAGACTGGAAGTATTATTTAAAAAGATTACCATACAAATGGTCTGTGTTTTGATTTGCAGTAAAAGGGAAAAAAGAAAAAACAGATTAAATAATGATTGGAACCAAAGTCATGCTTGCTGATATTTCAGTCTATAACTCCTCCCTGAACTTCCCACTGCCCTGTATCTCTCATTTGCTGTGTTTTTTGTGGTTACCATCCTTGAACCATTTTCAATGCCCTTACCCAAGATTTGATGGTACATAGTCCTGTCCTTCGTCCCTTTGATAGGGTGAAGTTGTCCTGTCCCCTTTGCAGAAAAAAACAGCATTTCTCCTTTTCCAGAAACTGCAAGTTGAGTTCATCTCTAAATCATACGGATGTTAGTGTGATGCCATATGGAGCACTCTTTGGGCAATCAGTGTTCAATTTCCAAAATATACAAAAAAAAAGTATTTATAGAAAATGTATGCATGTAAATATATTTTACCAGATATATTTATGGACATTTTTGTATATTTTGAAATATATATTAAAACATATTTTATTGCTTTATGTTGCCATTAGATTAATGCCCTATGTAAAAAGTTTATATTACATACTCTATCTACGTTGTTGATTTTTATTTACAGGGAATTTGATAGTAGATATTAGGATTGTATTTGGTTCAGGTATTGACATAATTCTTTTCCTTTATATTTGCACTTGTAAGTAAAGAAATTGATCAGGTGTAAACGTAGCGGTGTTTTGGTGTTGTCATTGCTAATCTGGAATCATTAGATCAATATCGACTGAAGCCGGAAGATAAAAAGTTACCACAGGCTGCAGACTACCGTTTGAAGCTAAAACATTTTAAAGGTTATCTCCAGTGTGTGTGTGTGTGTGTAGTGTGTGCCCTGTGTGTGTCTCCTGTAGACTTTTACAGCTTCAAATTCTGGACCTTTCAGAGTTAATATATATGTCTACTGTGTGAGGTTTTAAAAAGATATTTTTATGTGATACTGCCACCACAATTAGATAGTTCCCTGGAAAATTTAAACACACCCAAGGCTTTCTTTCATTATTGTGCTTTTAAATATAATTTTACCTTCTAACTGGTGCCACAGGGCTCAGTAAAGAAGAACAGTTTTGCTCGGAGACGCTGAGCAGAATTTAATTAAGTTTCCCTTCGCGATACAATCTTTTTGCAATTCAGAGACTGGAGTGCAGACTGGAAAAGTCAGGCAAACAGCAATGGTGAATAATTGACTACATTTGCAAAACTTATTAACCTAAATACGAGTTTATTGCAAATGCTAAAAGTGTCTCTGGGTTACTGGCTGGAGTCATTTTCATTTCACACTGCCTAGAGTAATTTACGCTAAAACAACAGCTCTCTATACAAGCTAAATTATGTAATTGACAAGACCTGGCTTGTAAAGTGTTGTCAGGGTACTTGATGTAGCAACAAAAGTAAATTGGGCCATGGCTTCGAAACCTAATAGAAAACAAATATCCTGCCAATTTTATATCGAGATAAAAAGAGGGACTTGGCAATTGATTCATTTTTAGCCACCTATTACCACCTGATGACAGTCCCAGGGAATTTGTCCTAGGGATACAAAGCCAGGGACACAAAAGGTTTTTTTTTTTTTTTGTGGATTAAATAGTGTACAAGTGTTTTATAACTCATTCATACCATACCTTGCAGTATGTACATTGGAAATTGAAAAAACTTTCAGTAAAAGAAATAAAATATCAGTCATTTGGTAGGTCCTGTACTTTTCCCTCAAGTGAGTTAAATTATCAGTCCAGAATCAATAACCTCGACAAAGGTCGGAAAGTCACTAATAGAGCACCTGTAAAACCGCCGACCCTTCTTTGTCATTTAATTTTCTGAACACAAAGTAATAATGTGTTTGAGCTTGTGATCTATCGGTAGAGTCTCTAACTTGGTGATTTTTTTTGTGCAGATTTTATTTGGCATGTAATTTTGCCAAGCCTTACAGATTACACTTAAGCTTCTTAAAGCCTCAGGCACAACAGGGTAAATAAAAAGCAGCGGTTGTGGATCTTTTAGCAATCCAAGAGTTTAATACTCAATCTTATATTAGAGGTTTTTTTAGTTGAAAGAGATATAATAAAAATAAAACATTCTACCACTTCATCTTCTTCTTTCTGCTGTTCCCTTCTGGGGTGACCTCAGTGAAACTTCTGCCAACTCCCTACCCGTAACTCCTTGCCTCCCTATACACATGAATTCTTTCTTGCTTCGTCTGACTGTCATTCTTCTTTCTCTAAAGCAAACCTCTACCTCTTTAGGTTTTCCTCCATCTGCTTCATGCTTTCACTATAGATCATTATGTCATTATGCCCTTTCTCAGAGCGACTTACAATAATCTCTATTATACAACTGACCAATTGGGGATTAAGGGCCTTGCTTAAGGGCCTAGCGGCAGGAACTTGGAGATGACGGAAGCCATTTCTTCCAATTAGCAGTCCAACACTTTAACCACTGCACTACCACTTCCCCAAACATCATTGTCTAAGGGGATTCCTGTCTGACCTACTCTGTCAACCAACCATCACCATGGCAAACAAGAAAGGGCTTGTAGACCTACTGACCTACTGCACACCTCACCACCATTGTGTACTTCTCATACATACCCTGCAGGTCTCTTTCATACATCTCTTTTACTCCTGACTTTCTTATACAATAAAATATTTTACCATCTTATTATCTCTTATTTAGTGACAAAATTAACTCCAGAGTCTCCATTATCAGCTTTCTAAGTATTTTCCAGCATAGAAAGGTTTCTTGATAAAATGGCATATATTATTTCCCCTCATTGTCTAAAGGTTTCAAAAAAATTGAATAAAACTTTATGAACACATTCGGGTTTTAATGTTTGAGACTGTCGGGATAAATACTGATGTAAAGTTTATTACTTTTTACTGTTGTCTTTAATAGAATTGTTAAACTTTTATGGCTCGTTCTCTCTGGGGTATGCAGGACTGGATGGCTGGATGAATCTGACAGAAATTGATCCAGATGAGGAGGTTCAGGGAGAGATTCACCTGCAGGTAGCACTGCTGGGGGCTGGGGACATACCACGCAAACTGCGCTGTCGAGTTCTGGAGGCCAGGTGAGTTTTAAATTCTAGCAATATATTATTGGCTGAGTTTAATAAAAGATTGAATTTTAGTCATATCAGACAGGGCTTAAATTTTTTTTTTTACAATAGTATTAAATCACTCTATGTTTTCACAATTTTGTGACTGCAGACAAGGACATATTATTTATTGCAATTTTCTTATATGTCGTCTTTGTAAAAGAGTCCTGTGCTTGAAATTTTGTCAGTTAAGGTTATTTCATTGCATCAAAACTGCAGCAAGCATCTAACAAAAAAATCACTTAAAGTAACTGTGAAAGGCTTGATTTGGAAAACTATTATTAATCAGCAATTTTATTTATTTGTTTATTCGTTATTTTAGAGATCTTGCCAAAAAAGACCGCAATGGAGCATCAGATCCGTTCGTCCGGGTCAGATACAATGGCAAAAGCCAGGAAAGCACAGTAAGTAATTAAATCCTTAGGTTTATTAACTAAATAAAAAAGGTAGGTAAACAAAAAAGACAAACAAAATAAAATTACAAAAAATAATAAAAAGGAAAATAAACCCTGAGTTGAAATTAGATAGATTTTGTATCAGAAACACTTAGAAACTTTAAGCCCTGCTAATTGCTGTCATTATATAAACTGTAAGTTGCGTTTGTTTAAATGTTCGTTTGTTGAATGATCTAACACTGTACCGTGGCTGTGTAGGTGGTGAAGAAGTCTTGCTATCCACGCTGGAACGAGAGTTTCGAGTTTGATCTTGACGACAATTCAACTGACAGTCTGCTCAGTGTGGAGGTGTGGGACTGGGACCTGGTGAGCAAAAACGACTTTCTTGGAAAGGTAACTCAAAAAAGCTCTTGGTTTAATAATTCTTTGTATCGAACGGGAGTGGCTGACATTCAATTTGAATTTGTGTAGTAATTTAAATAATAGAAATTGTCTTCATTTCCCAGTGGAATAAGCACAGCTTTTTCCAACAGTCTTTCTGTGTCCTGCATTTACATGCATGTCTTTTTTTCTCAGTCTGCACTAAATCACATCTGACCATAAACCGGATATTTCATCATCATCGAATTTTAGTCTCGCATTATTAAAAATGGGGTTCCCATACCCAAAAAACATTTTTAGCACCAGCCACCACTGAATTTCTGATCGGGAATCTAATTTTATTTAGATTCAAAGGTAATAAAACGCCAGTCATATAACAGAGCCTAGATTAGGGCCAAAAACATCAGTGGTTTTTTGGGATGCTTGATATTAACATTTTTAATAAACACAGCACTAGATAATGAGTATTTTAACTATCATTGATTTCAGTGTGGTTTTTTTCACATTGGCCTGCAACACAGTCAGTCAAAACAATTTTCTCCCAGTGTATAAACGTCTAGATTATTTTTCCGTTGCTGCTTCGCTTTGACATTTAATTTTCGTTTGACAGCATCAGAATTTGTGCTTCCTTTCAGGTCCTATTCAACATTAATAGACTTCAGTCAGCACAGCAAGAAGAGGGCTGGTTTCGTCTAGGGCCAGACAAACCCAAACACAGCCAGTGCGAGTAAGTGCTTTTACGGCCTTTCAACATGAAGCACTGGGGATCCGCCTCCCCTGAGAAATGTCAACAATTATGTTAAATATATATCGTAAATAAATAAATAAACAAGTGTGTATGTTCTGTAGGTGCTTGCATGTAACGGTGATAGGACGTCGGCTTTAGCTTTACTTAGGAGGTAGGAAATCTTGAAATGGAACCTGGTAAAGAGTTCAACTGTCTTTTAGCCTTTCTGAGGTACTCTAGGTTCTGATGATCAGTGTATACTATAAATGGTTTGCATGCACATTCTAGCCAGTGTCTCCACTCTACCAGGGTGAGCTTTATGGCTAGGAGTTCTCTGTTGGCGATGTCATAGTTCTGTTCTGCTGACATTATTCTTTTGGAAAAAAGGCACATGGATGGAATTTTGGAATTGCTCCCACCCAGCGGAAATTAAATTAATCGATGAGGGCATAAACTGTAAGGAAATTCAGAGGGGTAGTGATTTGGAAGTGTGTAAAGGGTTTCATATTTATAGTGAAGGCGTGAAACAGACTCCATAGGTTTAGGGATGGTCAGACAGGACATGTTCTTTGTACATGTCCACCTTTTTCACAATACAGGCACAACCCCTGGGTCAGACGGTAATGTCACTTAGTCTGAGTGAGCTCCGTGCTATCCATTTGCATCATTTCGGAAAATGGTTCTAGAAAAATAGTTTTTCCTGGCTGGCAGTTTGAAATGAGTGCTTTTTGAGTCGCCACTCCACCACCCGGCTTGGGGGGTTTGAATAAAACTTTCTAACCTCATGGAGTCATCAAAGGTGGCAAGCAGCAGTCTGAGAGAAGGTTCTAACTCTTGATAAGTTTTAGCCAAGGCCTTTCCACTTGTTGGATAGGGGGATAAGGTAAGGAAATGCAGGGCGTACTCGTAAATAGAACGAGATGTTTTCTCAGGTTGGCACTGGAATTTCTACAAACTGATATGATCAATTGTTTTGGTCACGTGGTCTGTCTTTACTGATATTCTCGCTTCTTCACCATTTTCAGCCATTATTGTCCAAACTGATCATTTAAAAAAAAAAAGTGAGCAGGTTTCATGTACGTACTTCAGATGATCTTATTATACGGAACAAAATGCAAACTTAATATTAAAAAGACATTTTTTTAATTAACATTTGATAGTAACGGAGGAGCACCACCAAATGATATCCGGTGATGTCAAGGAGACACCCATCTGCACCAAAAATGGGTGAAATCAAAATGTTACTGATTCATGGCCATATGACATATCAAAACGTTCAGCATTGACGTCACGGCCATGCTTGCCCAAAAATATTAGTCCAAAAGTTACCTTAATACGGACAAATTCATGTTTAATAACCCTCCTCAGAACATGAATTTGGTAAATGGAAAATCAGACCAATGGCATTCAAAGTCAGTTTAAGCTTCAGTGACCTTTACAGCCTCCTCCTACAGACTGTGACATTATTTCTGTTTGCGCTCTTATTCTCGGTTGATTTCTTTGCACCAGCATTATAAAACCTCCATCATCCCACACACTGTTAAAGCTGTCTCCTTTATGAGTCTTTTTATTTGCAGCATTAGAGTAATTTTCTTTATTATTGTTTGTCTGTCCTTCTGGTTTTATTTCCTGGAACAGTTTCAGTGGAATGAGTCACAAACTGTAAGGTTTTTTTATAGTCTGTCCTCAGCGTAAGCTAAAAGCAATACAAATAATAGTATAACACAAGTGTGTGCTTTTAAAAAGAAAGTAGTAAAACTTTAGCTAATCTAAAAGTTTAAGCTTGATCTGTGTTTCCTGGTACACTTCTCTTTCTCTCTCTCTATCTCTCTCTCTTTTTTTCAGTCTTTTTCTCAGACCTTCACTTGGTTCCTTGAGGCTACAGCTCCGACTCAGAGATGAGACAGTCCTGCCATCCATTCATTACCAGCCCCTTACCGAGTTACTGTGCCGCTCTGTTAAGACTCACTTCAGTGTGAGTCTGAGACGTTAT
The DNA here is from genome assembly GCA_005784505.1 of Bagarius yarrelli. Lineage (NCBI taxonomy): Eukaryota > Metazoa > Chordata > Actinopteri > Siluriformes > Sisoridae > Bagarius > Bagarius yarrelli. The sequence goes on along the minus strand of VCAZ01000075.1, from coordinate 1,716,809 downwards.
CACATACCACACAGTTTAACCTTCCTGATGTTTTTCTGGTTAAAGTTAAATTTTAAAGGTTATTCTGTCTAAATAATTGTTTTAATTTTGGGTGGAAATTAACACAAAATTAGGTAATAATTTATTATTTCGGGCTTCACAAGCAGTTAAAAAGAGGAAAAAAGTTGCATGGTTGGTGGAAAGACAAAAAAGGATTAAAAGTGCTCTTGATTTCAATGGCTGTGATTCTATTTTTTCCAAATGACTCCCTTTTTGCTTGTTTGGTGACAATAATAGGATGGTAAATATAACAATTTATTTGACCTTTAGAAAACAGTTGACCTTGATTTTTTTCTTCGTATATCCCAGCTTATAAAGTTGGAGTCAGAACACAGGGTTAGCTATAATACTACGTAAGGACCCAACAGTGGTAGACTGACGGCAGTGGGGCTCAAACCCAGGTCTTCCTGGTCATCCAAACAAGAACTTAATCATTAAGTCACCACTGCCCTTAAAATGTATAGCATATTATAGTGGCTCATGGTTAAGATGTTGGACTACCAACCCGAAGATTGTGGGTTTAATTCCCAGCTCCACCAAGCCATGACTGTTGGGCCCCTGAGCAAAGTCCTTAACCCCCAACTGCTCAGTTGTATGAATGAGAAAAATGTAAGTCCCTCTGAATAAGGGCGTCTGCTAAATGCTGTAAATGTAATTATTTAGAATATCTGAGGCTTAATTATTCTCCTGTTAAGAAATATTCTCTTTTAACCCTGCCACATTCCATCTACAGATTGATTATCTTACTGAATTTTCTAACCTGAGAATATTGCGTGTATAATAGGGCAACTGGCCTGACCTGATCATGCTAATCGATGAGACGACGACTTCTGAGAACCGCCAGGAAGTAGCCACTAACCTTGTGAAGATCTTCCTTGGCCAAGGACTCATCAATGAGTTTCTGGATGTGCTTTTTAAACTAGAGCTGGAAAAGACTAGTAAGTATATTTAAAAAATCCTAACTTAAAATGATACCCATTTACACAATGTGTTGTTACCCATCCACTGTTCCTGATGTTCCTCAGCTGAACCCAACACCTTATTCAGGAGCAACTCTTTAGCCTCCAAGTCCATGGAGTCCTTTCTTAAGGTAACTGCATTGTTTGTATTTTTATGGGTTACAATTATGCAGTTGTGTTTATTAAAATTGCTATGATGTTGTTCTGTGTCATAAGGTGGCCGGGATGCAGTATCTTCACAGGCTTTTAGGACCTATAATTAATCGCATTTTTGAAGAGAAGAAGTATGTGGAACTGGATCCTAACAAGATGGAGCTGAAAGAAGCCGGGTAAGAAAATTCTGTACATTTTCTTTAAAGGGGATAAAAACATTACAAATTATGTTTGGTTTAACAATGCAGGCTTCACCTTTTTTGCTGTAAAAAAATTGCATTCAATAAAGTAATAATAAAAATAACTTTTTATTCTCAGTGTAATCATGTTATATATAATAAATTATATATAATAGTTTAATTCAATTTGAAAAATTAATTTTTTAATTTTCAATTTTAATTCAATGTTAATAATAGTAGCATTATAAAGTTTTTGCGAATTTAATAAAGTCGTCTGCCGGATTAACTGCACTAATCTCCCATTCGTTAGATTTAATTAGTAATGAAGATGTTTATTTAATAGGTAAAATATTCTTTCAGATTGACAGAACAAGAGTCAGGTTTAGAGTCAGGGTTAGAACTAGAAACCCTTTTTTTAACCTATAGATTTGTGATTCTCAACAAAGGCGGTAGCGAACCCAGCGGGCATTCAGACTATGACAGAAGGCATTGGAAGTCTGGTGCATATAATACTAATTATCTTTGTTGTAGCTTTATTCCCCTTAACTTTATTACTATCTAAAAAATCGCAGCATATCAACAGACACAGGTCTCACACTAATTAACTTACAAACTTAAAAACTTCTATGACATTGTTTAATATTTTTATGCAAATATTCAGCTAAGTTTGTCTATGTAAACATATATATATATATATACATTTACAGCATTAGGCAGACGCTCTTGTCCAGAGCGACGTGCTTTGAGTCACATAATTGAACAGCTCAATACTCGTATCACTTATAACAAAATTAGGCTCTGATTAAAGGATTTCAACTTGAAAAAAATAATCGTAATGGCAAGTCTGCACAGCGATCTGTTTGTGATCAGACGCAAAACGATGTGAATTATCAAACACACGATCTGAAAGAGCAACCAAAAGACACCCAGGGCAAAGTAGACAAACAGTGAATAAAGCAGAAAATAATTGGATAATATGGAGGCATGCGAGGCAGAAATTAACACGTAATTACATAATACAATAAGGGCAAGGCAATTATTACAGTGACTGCGGAACTCGGTGTGTTACACTTTTTGGTAACATTCGTATATTTTTGCTTGAAGGTGCAGCGGACTGCATCGTTTGCAGACAGAAGCTGACGTCATCCAGCAAAGCTCTAGCCTGCTCCAGTCATACCTGTCCGAGCTGATGGCTGCCATTCTACAGTCATCTTCCTTCTTTCCTCTGCTTCTCGGCCAGGCCTTCCAGCAGCTCTACCAGCGAGTACAAGCTCGTTTCCCAGACCCAGAGTACAGGGTAACGTTTATCTTTCAATACAGACACCTGCCCGAAATGATTCTAGCTTGAAATCCGGGGGCTATTGTGTCTTTTAGTCAGGCTACCAAAATGTATCCCTGCCAACACATCAGGCTTTAATGTAGGGAGGAAAATATATTTCAACATTTTTGCATTCTCTCACAAATATAGTTGGGTATTTATGTTGTGTGTAATTTTCGGCGGGACCAATTTTACACAATATTTTTCGGTGATGATAAATAATAATTAATTTATTCATAGGATTAATAAAGAATTACTTTTTATTCAGCCTACTTTAATTCATTATGAGGGACCAAAATATGAAGAGTGGCTGCACCAAAAGGCTACCAGGAGTCCTGAGGGAAGTGGAAATTCCTTTTTTCTGCTTGTTTTCCAACTACCCTCTGCCCTACCCACTGCTTACCTGGTTTAGGTGTGTTCAGTCAATCAGAAGCTGAAAGATACCATTTCAGATGAGAGTGGAAGTGAGGGAAGACCTGGTGATTTGGTACCTCCTACCCGCTGATTGACTTGAACCAGCATTGGATGGGGCAGGGGTAGGTAGAAAATAAGCAGACCAAAAGCACTTAAGGAACTTGGGTTGCCCAGCCTTGCATATGTGTATGTTTACTTTTACCACCAGGTGTAGATTTATAGCAGGGGTTCGTACACGACGGAACAGGTGCTTAAAGTATTTGGGTTTGAAGGTTTGTGTAACTGGACTTACTGAGAAACATGGAATTTATCATTTTTTCGAAAAAAAAACCCCAAAACAACGTATTAACCAGATTTTCATCCTAACTTGAAGCAAATCTTTCCAAAGTCCCCCCGCCAAAAAAATCCCCAAATAAGGATTTCCATCAAGCTGGCTGACGGTGGTATTGGTAACCTAGTAACCAACAGTAAATAGAACATGGCAAGCATAATGGAGTGGAAACAGATGATTAGTCATGTGGGTTTAATATCTGCTACATTAGAATTTATTTGGACTAACCAACAAAGCAAACATAATGGAGACAGGTTATCAGTTAGTATCCATCAGGCAAGTAATAAATGTCCTAGCAGTGCAGCTTTTCTCATCTGTCCAGACACACCTGTTGCTACTAGCAGACATGTTATGATTAAGGAACCAGAAAAACATCATCAGCGGATACGCAGATTAGTCACATGGGTTTAATATTCTCTACGTCATAGTTTATTTGGCAAAGTGTGTGTCTATCTACTTTTATTCACATTAACCCTTTCTTCACACCAGTAAAAAACAATTTTATAAATCTGATACTTCACAATGCACAGGGTAATGGAATAGGATAAATAAATAACTTATAAGGTCTGTTATTTCATTACTTTTTAAAATCAATAATAATAATTTCTAAAGCTATATGCTAAGTAACATAAAATAATCAATACCTAACTGGTTTGTAGGCATAACAGAACGCCCCAAAGTGATTCATTCCTTTTATGCTGTTTGTTGGTTAAAATCGTACTGATTCCTTACTGTTATTTGCTCTTTTAGAAAGCGAAGTTTATTGCTGTAACCAGCTTCCTGTGTCTGCGCTTCATTTCTCCCGCCATCATGTCGCCTAAGCTCTTCCACCTGAGGGAAAAACACGCAGATGCCCGCACCAGCCGCACTCTTCTGCTCCTGGCTAAAGTAATTTCATCTGTACAATCTATGATGGGTAGTAATCGTATCCATCACCTTTTGTTTAACTGTTACCCTTTAGAGAAACGTAACCACTTACTAAAAAGGTCAAAATGCAAAACAGGAATTGTTACTAAAAGTAACAGTAAATGAAGCTCTAATCTTAATATAATTGTGTTTCTATTATTTTAACATTTGAGAAAAGTAACCAGAAAGGACCAGAAATTAATCTTAATTTGCATTATGTAGTAAATGTATTGTGTAAAGACAATATTTTATCATATTGTGTATATATTCTATCCAAATTGTTATTTCATTATTTAGTCATGCTATTTCACTATACAAGTTTGTTTAGATCCGTAAACTTCTGAAAAGCACGTGATTTGAATAGGAGCTCTAATTGGCTGGCTCCAAATTTTTGTTTGTGTCCTGAACACGTTTACTTTTGTTGTTAATGATTAAATATTGTTATATTTTCGACCTCATGTGACTGGAATGTTGGGATGTACAGTATGTCATTTTATTTACTTTGGATCCCTCTAGTGGACAACATTAATATTACAGCCTTAATCTCTGAATCCAGTTGATATAAAACAGCTAAATAATTCGAATTATTATCTTGATGATTCGTACTACATTTATTTCACTCTTTAAAAGTTTGTTTGTGCCCTCCAAACATTTTTTTAGCACCACTGGTCTTTTCTAATGTCACGTTTGTTTCCAGGCTATACAGACCATCGGCAATCTGGATACACTGATGTGTTGTTCTAAAGAGCCGTGGATGGTTCCACTGCAGCCTGCAATCCAGCAAGGCATCGCCCAACTCAAAGATTTCATCAGTTGCCTCGTCACGATCCATGACTCAGACGGTGAACGAATTAAATAAATTATTACCTTTTTAGAATGATTAATAAGAGGTCACTTTTTCCAGTGTGTCACGTTTAATCGTGGTGGCGATGAGTCATCTGTCAAAGAAACATATTTTTCTAGGAAGATTTTTGGAAATGTGAATAAGCATCACCGACCTGTATGAGGCTAGGCTGTTTTTGTCCATTTAACTTGTGTTTTTTTCCCCTCCAGAGTTCATCAAACCAAAAAAAACACATATTAACATTAAAACCTGCAAAGCAAAGCTCTGTATTCTAAAGAAACACCTAAAGGAACAAGCCTACAGACTCAAGAGACTAGATACACTCACATAAATATTGTCAAAAATCAACTTTAATAACTCTTTTATTACTTATTTAAAGGGTTTAGCAAGTTGAAGCTTGAAGTTGTTACTACAGGAACAATAACTTATTAGAAGGACCATATTAACCTTTGTAGCTAAGACTACTGTACTGTAAAGCGGTATCAACTGATGTTTTTCCACCTAGCTCTCAGTCTGCAAACTAATATGAGTCTCCAGTGTGACTCCATGGAAAAAGAAGGCTTTCTCTTCCTGCACAAGACCAAAGACAAGTGCATCCTCAAAACCACTCCCTTTAAGAAATATCATGTCGCGCTTAGCAAAGACAAACTGTCTTATTCAAGATCCCAGCATTCCAAGGTGAGATACTGTAAACATTTCCTGTTCTGGATCTCATCTAATCCGTCGATCTTCTCTTACCTTTTGATTTTCACAATGCAGAAGAGCTTGTTTATCTCGCTGCCCGAGATCTGTGCGGTGGAAAAAGTGGAGGAGAAGTGCTTTGGCAGTGCCAATGTCATGCAGATTATTTCCAGCAATGACTCGGGGCAGCAGGAGACACTTTATCTGGATTGCAAGGTACATTTTCACAAGCCTGTAAAGGTTTCTATGACTGGGACATGATAATGTATCACAGCAACCTTCTGACCAACTGCTTTACTCTAAAGAATAGAACAAAGATTTTATGAAATTCTTTGGGCTCAGACATGTCTCTCTTAACGTGTCTTTCTGTATAGAGTGTTAATGAACTGAATCAGTGGCTCTCGGCTTTACGGAAAGCGTGCAGTCACAACAAAAACACCATCAGCTGTTACCATCCAGGCATCTACAAAGCTGACAGATGGAGCTGCTGCCATCAAAAGGAAAAAACAGGTACTGCAGGTGTTTTTTACCAGGACTTTATATGTACTGAATGTACTGCATGTCTTAGAGAGTCTTTAGTTATAGTTCAGGTTCGTTTGGTTTATTTGGTCTCTACTTGCATTTACCTCACAATTTTTGACATCACCTGGTCACGCTCTGTCCGCTTGTTTTATGCTCACCAGAGTCAGATATCAACATTCAGATTTACCATTCTAACTGAGCAATCACACCAGAGTTCGTTTGAATCGAACCTAGCATGACAAGTGCTAATCCTTTTTGCACTAAAAAGCTTTATTAAAGACTTCATAAAATCCACAAGAAACGAAAGTTCGGTAGACAAAGATCAGAATCAAACCAGGCAAACATATCCAAACAGTAGACAGGGACATCAGCATGGACATAGAAACACTTGGTATGTTGACTAGCAAACAATACCTCGCAATGTATTCATGGTTTGGCTAGATTATAAAGATAGACACAAGTACTAGTAGAAGTAGCTAATACTTAGGCAAGGCGGCCCTCTGGTGGTGGCAGGCTGGAACTGGTACACATACCAGACAGACGGAGATAGTGGACAGTTATGGTTTTTTATGTAATTTTATGTTTCCTCTATTTGCAAATAATTGCACCTTTACACAAAGCTGGCCTTGGAGCGCATTTCAGCCTTGTGTGGGTCTACAATCTTGTCCCTTACATTTTTGGACAGCTCTTTGTCCTTGGCCATGGTAGAGTTTGAAATTTGTTTGACTGAATGCTTCTAAAATTCCTTCCTAATTTCAGCTCATTATGTGTATAGCAATAATATTGTTATTTTGTCTCTCACTGTTAGAATAAACGTACCCTAAAAATTATAGACTGATCTTTTTGTTGTCGCTGGTCAAACAGACAAAATTAGCAGGGGATCAAATTATTTTTGCCCACACTATATAATTAGGGTGGTGGCGAAAAGGCTAATATGAAATCAGCACGTTTTTATTAGAATTCACCAAACTTTTTAAAAAGAAAAATGTCTCAATAATATATAATTTTAAAAAATATAGGCCATGCTACGCTGCACCACCTGGCCCAATTTAGCCCAAACATTTGACTCTCCCTTTAGCCGTCGTCACTGTGCGCCCAGCAAAAAAGATTGGAAATCTTTTATTAAATAATTTATATTTTTAAAGATTTACAGCCATAATAATTGTTTCTATGTAAATTTTCCCAACTCAGACCCAGGCTGCGATAAGACTAGACATGGTGTCACCCTGCAGGAATGGTACGATCCACTAGACCCAGACCTGGAAGCTCAACTGATTTACCGCCACCTGAGTGGAGTCCAATGCGCTCTGAGGTACTCGCCAATTCAGACACTCTGCTATGGGAGAAACATGTGGCAATAAATTTTAATCCTTTATCTTTTTGATGATAGCTATAAAAATGCAGTAAATACAGTACAAGCTTAAATTTAACATATAATGCTCTTCAATATCTAACAGGGATAAATATTATGAACTAATAAAGCAGGATGAAGTTGATGACACAGACACTGATACAGGTAATATGACTTTGAAAATATTGCCCTATTGTGCTTTATCCCAATTACAAGCAATTTATTCCACCAGGGCAGGAATTAGAAATGATGGCAAAAATTAACCAGTAACATAAATTGTTCAATAAAAAAACAGCTCTTAAAGTAATTGCCATTATAACACAGCATGTTTTTTTTTTTACACTTTTATTAACTTCTTAATTGTTTTAAATTATTGACAACTGTAAAACAAGTTTCTTCATCCTTCCATCCAGATCCGAAGAAGGTGGACGGTTTAACAACACTTTTCAAGACCCTCCAAGATCTGCATGACGCTCATGCAGCAGTAGAAAAGGAGGAACTTTTGAAAAACAAGAATATTTTTCTTGAGTTAAAGGCGTAAACGGAGCCACGGAAACAAAAATAACAGAAACTAAACACCAGGTCACACATTGACTACATATACAGTGTTTATTATGTACATCTGCTAAAATGAAACCAACAAGGTTCTTATTTAAAATGAATGGTTTCATAAGTATTGGGCTGGCTTTAAAGTCTCATGTGCATCGAGGGGACAGTATATTTCACAGGTGTACTGTATGTGTTAGGACATAATGAGGTCATCATGTCTAAACAGTTATATCTGGTTATTTTTTACTTACAGGAACTTTATTCAGTTTGCATTTTATTATTGTGTATTTAATCATACCAGTGTTACATTTTTTTTTTCCTTTGTGAATAGCAAAACAGTATTATTTTAAATTGTTACTTACATTTTTTCCTTTTTAAATTTATTGCTATATATATTTGTCTATATGATCCCAATCAAAAGTTTTAATGAATTAAGCACGCTATTGACAGCTTCTTGATCAACGTTACAGGGTGTCCTATAAGTTTCCATACATTTTTTTTATGAAAACCATTTTTCCAGATCCCCAGATCTTACCCTCACTTAATTTTGATCTTTGGAAGCATTTAAAGACCATAGTGTATCAGGTAAAGATACAACACAAATCATCTCAAGAAACATATTACCAACACCATTAGAAACATAACTCCAGCTGTGCTTATAAGTGCTCTTCAGCAGTGGAGGACAAGCATTGAAATGTGTTTTCGAAACAATGATAGTCTCGTAGAAAATTATTATTACATAAATAAAAAGTATGGAAACTTATGGGTCACCCTGTAGTCGCTAGTTTAAACGCGTAGGTGCAAAACTGATGAGAACTTTAATTTATGAAAAAAAATAGTAGTAAAAAAGTATTTAAAGATAAAAGATCCCGAATCTTTTTACAGATTTTAATCATTCTAAGTTTGTTGTAGTCTCACGAGTCCTTTGGGTAATTTGAGTCAGTAGCGATTCTGACTGCTTTTGCCATGGAGTATCACTAGAGGGCACTCACCAAATCCCTAGAATCCACCACATCATTATACTCATCAATCTCACACATATATATATATACACATATGAAAGTATATTCTGGACATTTTTGGAAAATAATTTTAAAGTGTATTTGCAGTTGTGTTTCCTATATGTGGGTGCATAATTGTGACGTAATCCAAAAACAACTGCAAACCTATTGTTTCGTGAGCACGCTATGACTGCCAAACCACTTTTCGCGACTGGATATCATTAGCCTTACTTATGACTGTAACCTGTCAGTGTCAGGGGTGGGACTATACTATGGGACGTGTTAGTATTCAGGAGTGACTGCACTCACAGTCGTCATCCAACAGAGGAAATTGCATTTATATTTTCTGACATTATTTTGAATCTATTTTGTGTGTTGTTACTAAATAAAGCATTTTCAAAAATGTATAAAACCATTAAATTGTACTGCGTGATTTAAACAATGTAGAGAGTAAAATAAACGTATAAAGCGAATGTGAAAGTTTGTATGACTTTTGTTAGGTCATCAATATGCTGAATATCATTTTGGACTTAATGAAAATGTTGGCTTTATTTAGAATATAACACTTAATTGTAATATGTCAGATGTTCTACTGAAGGAAAATGCTATGTAATTCACTCATAGTGCCGTTATCAAATCCAGCAAATGCTGCTCATCCATTCTGCCTATTAACAGCTCAGTTTATCTTTGCTGTTTTGACAGTATGCCTTGTGAGCTGACACTCAGAATCGTCCATCTGCGTTAATAGATCTATGAATTATTCAAATCACAAAGTGTATACATTATATTAATGCCATGCTTCAATCTGGCAGTTGTCAGTTGTGTATGTTGTATTAGTCTGTACTGTATGTTTCTATGTGTATTATATTATGGGCATCTATTTCCACTTTTTTTCCGCTTGTATATAATGTAGCTGGACATTTTTCTAGACCTTGTTCCATACACTAGATGGCTCTGCAGTATCAAACTTTTTATAACCCAACCTGAACCCATCTATTTGGATTGATGCTTAATACACACCGATTCATAAAAATTAAACAGAAGTAATGTGCATTATCAGATTGTTTTGTAATGAGTAATAATCCGATGCATCGTCAACTTCCACAGACCTGCTTTTGTATTTAACTCTGTCATATGGTGTTCTTCAAGTTTTTGTTACCTAGTCAGTGGTGGTGGACCCACCGCATAATTGGGTTTTTAATCAACACGACTGTGACAATCTATAGAGAAAACTCACAAGCAATATTTGCCATTTACCTCATTTGATAACATTAAAAAAGTATATGTTTAATGGAAAATATGAAAAATGAGGCAGGACCACTTAGTCTACAGTAAATTAAAAAAAAACAATTAATAGCATACTTTTTCGTTAAACAAAGTTTGAAATCAGGTCCCACAGACCTGAACACCACACAATGTTTAAGTGTTTTGTAATGGTGATCTTTTAGAATAGACGTTTTGTGTGTTTAGAAGTTTTTTGTGGAATAAATTGTTGATGCCATGTGTGTTTATATTGCATTGCAAGTTGTAGCGCAGTGGTTACGATGTTGATCCTTTTAGGGGTCGCCACAGCGAATCATTTGTCCCCACCTAACCCTATTCTCTACACATCACACACATTAACTCTTCTCCTCTTTGGTCTTCCTCTTTGCCTTCTGCCTGGTAGCTTCATTTCTAACATCCTCCTACCAATAGATTCACTATCCCTCCTCTGTACATGTCCAATACATGAAAAACTGTATAAACTATAATTAAAAACTGCAATATTGACCGAAGTCTTCAAACATTTTAATTAAGTGGGATTAGGATTAGTCAAGTGTTAAAATGTTCTCTGGAAACGGACATGACTGGTCTAAATCTCTGTGGAAATAATTAGGATTGGCCAGATTTTTATAAGAACATGGGGGATGGTCAAACTATCTGTGGAAGTAACTGTAATTGATTTACTTTGTGGAATTAATCAAGTTATGAACAAAGACACTCATTTGCCTTGTTACGGTATGGACCGGATAGAAAACTGTCACATGAGAATGAATTATTAATAAATCTTTGTTCTAGATTATACTTGGACAGTCTTTCATAAAAAGAATCAGTTTAAGTGAGTCACTGTGCCTTTACAAGCCTGGGGGAGGAATGTGTTTCCTGTTTACTCCTGTAAACATCATGCAGTCCATATGTTCCTCTTAACTGCTTGCCCACACAGATCAGACCAGGACACAGCCTGCTATCGCTGGTTACTAAACTGTAGGTATATTTATGGCTATAGGTGAAACATTATCTCCATGCTTTAACCTTTAAGTAGGTTCAGTGTCTTTTTTTTTTTTTAAAGATTCCTACATTATGAAAGTTTTGTAACATAAACATCTATTACCAAAAATGGAACACAATGTCTTTGGAATGTTATTATTGATTAAATGATTGATTACGTCTCAGAAACGGTAAAAAGGTAACCAGGTATGTGGCAAGTGACATAAAATTATACCTCTAAAGGACCTATTATCTCCATGCATAAAAAGTAATCAAATATACTTTTTTTTGCCACTACTACTTTTTGCCACAAGTAAGTGTAATATTGGCCTTCTTGGGCAACTTTTTGCTTGCTTTGCTTGCTCTTTTTTTGTCACTTTTAGTGTGTTCTTGCCCTGCCCAGAAGTTGCTAGTAACACATTTCATTTACAACGCTGTACTTAATTAAATTTATTTTATTAAAATAAATTAAAATAAAAATTATTAAAATAATTTTTGGGGAAAAAATGTTATTTTAGGAGTTGGTTTAACTAGCCTTACCTTCACTTTTTGACTTTTAATCACTTTAATTTTGCTACATTGGATGGCATTGCTCTGATTCTATATTGAATGTTAAGGATAAAAATGTAGTTTTAATAATTAGTTTTCATCATGTTATGTATAATTTTTACTATAAGAATTGAAAACGAACATATTATACATAATGTGATGTAATTCTACCAAAAATTTACCATATCAGCGTACAGAAATTCCAGATTCAACCTAAGAAAATAATGATTATTTGAGAGCGGTTTTGTAACAATGGGCACTTTAATCTCACTGTAAGTGCTGTAATTTTGTAATTACTTTAAATTGCCTGGAGATGCTGGCAGTCTTAAGCAGCTGACACATGCTAATATGCACAGACAACATGTCAGTAATCGACATGGTGACACCCGTTCCAATCAAGCTGCAGGGCTTCCGTTACTGAGGCAAGCTGCCGCTTATGTTTATATAGCATTACTTATTGGTCAATGACAACACAATGCCGCATCCTGTTTCATGTGAGAACCTAAAAAAATTAATCATTAATGGTCTTATTACAAACTGTGTGTATTGTCAGTAAATAAAACATGCTAACACTACATCAAGCTTAGCTATGTAGATGGAACTTTTAATAATTAAAAAGCTATTAAAATAGTCTGTTTTCCATAGTACAGAGAGGTGGGATGAACTGAGCAACATGCATTATAAATGATTGCTGTATTTTTTTTTTTTTTTAACACAATCAATGATAATTTTAAATCAAAGTATATCAGTTTTTTCATTAACACCCTAAAAAAAATCAAAGCGACACAAAGTGGAAAATGGGCATCTGTTAACCCCCTTTAAACAGTTAATACTTTTACTTAATTATTCATTCATTCATTCATCTTCTACACCCAGTAATTCCCCAATACGGTTCACAAGGATCTGCTGGGGTCTCTGAAAGGGCAAAAGGCAGGAGGGGTACACCCTGGACAGTTCATTAGTCCATAACAGGGCCACACACACACACACTCATACTCACCCCTATGGGCAATTTAGAACCACCAATCAACCTAACATACATGTTTTTGCACTGTGGGAGGAAACCGGAGTACCCGGAGTAAAACCAACACAAGCACAGGAATCGTACCCGGGCCATTTTGCTGTGCTAGCTAACCAATAAGCCACCGTGCTGCCCTTTTACTTATTATTTATATTTATAATATAACTAGTTGTACTTTGTACTTGGGTTAATTTTTAGTTACTCTCTCTTAGTCATTTACAACTGACTTTCGTATAGTGTTTGATTACTAATAGAGGACAGTGGCTAACTTTCTCTGATTAGCCTGTCTGAGTAATGAATGACTTCCAGACAGTTCGCCGGAAGTGGAGAAATTCCAGAGATTCCGGAAGCAGCATTTCCGTTCGGTCCATTTGTGGCGCATCATGAACAGAACCGTTCGATTCAAGAAATCTAAGATTCAACTCCGATTCCATTTGTATCGTTTCCGGTCGATTCTACAAAAATATTCGCATATTTTTTTTAAAACGGGTAACGAGAAACAGGATACTGAAATATGCAAAAAAGATATTACATAAGTATTTGAAATCATGCCAGCTATGTGACTATTTCTAGAGAAACATTTTCAATATAAATAAAAAAATAAATGTTTGTTTGATTTCTCAGATAGCATTACGAATAATTTCAAGATTTGTTTGTATAGCTTGCATTGTTTTGTTATCAGTTACTTGATTCATGGATCCTGGAATCAGAGAATCGACTCTTTGGAATAGCGATTCGCAGCTCTAGCACGTGTGTCATTCGCTTCTAACTAAAAAAACAATTGCTGCTTTAACACACACTTGAATGAATTTTGCAGTAGATCTTAAAATTAAAACCAGAAACAGAACAAAAAAAATGAAAATTCAAAATAATAATAATAATAATAATCACAGCTATAAGTTTTTAGCTGAATGTCTGATTAAATGAATGAACGAACATTGTGACAGTTTTAATAATTAGAACTACAAATAAAAATCTTAAAAATAAATCATGTCTGAGGTAAAAAAAAAAAAAAAAAAAATCAGTTTCCTACAAAACGAGCCGCTCTCTCATGTGGCCGGCTTTTTCTGCAGTTAGCATCCCGCTACACTCCTCCCTCTCCACCTCAGCATCCATGTTTTTCGCAAAAGAGTGTGTGTGAGTGTGTGTGTGTGTGTGTGTGTAGGGAGTGGCTGCCACGGAGAGATCGCATGCCGGTATATACGCGAGTGATTTTCATTCAAAAGGAAGACTTTAAGTTGCTCTTAGGCGACTCTGGTGAGGATTTTATAACAGCTGGACTATTAAAGGTAAACGCCATTTTTTTTGCTTTGCTTTAACGGATGCAGCGCCTGACAGGGCCGCAGGAACAAACACGCCGCATAGCCAAAACAATAGAGCGCAGTTTAGTCTGTCCCGCTCACTCGTTTATAAACTTTTACAAAATATCCTTAGATATTGTTTTAATTTTTCTTTGTCTTTTTCTAGCGTGCTTTTCTCTTCAAAGAGTCATTGTTGGGTGTGACAAAAGATGTTAATAAACATCTTTTTGAAGGAGCTCGTCTCTTCTCTGTCTGTCTCGATTAACATTCTTTTTTTTTTTAAACGTTTATATATCATTTATTAAGATGTATTAGATGTTTACATCTTTGTTAATGTAAGTTAAAGTGTTATTAATGAAAACATTGATGGTTTGTGTGGAGAAGCTGTGTCTGGGATTAGACCTCAGGGACTGTCTCAAACATACACAAAAAGGATGACTCGGTATCAAACCTCCACGATATCATCGGCGATAAATTACATATCGGTTTGCGATATATCACAATATCCGTCTATATATATATATATATACACACATTAACTGAATTTTCTCTAAATGTCTCTGTACATCATACCAGTTGTTTTTTTTACTTTTGGTTAATACATTTATATTTCTGGTTTTTAGAAAATGCTCATATTTACAGTGCCTTATATTAACCTCTTTTTTTTTTTTAATTTAACTAAGTGGTTAAGATTTAGGGGTCCAGCAGATCCAACAGTCCAACACCTTTTTAGTTGAACTTTGGTGCACTCCAAACTGAAATAGGGTCCATTGAATTTAGGGTTTTTTTATTAGCCAGTTGTATAAACATGTCTTTAAAAGGTCTTTTTAGGGTTTATAGGGCCTTGTTTTGTTAAATATATATAAGTTTACATGGGTCACGATACAGTAAATCACAATATATTGTAGGGATATGGGGGAAATTTTGATTCTTGGATGCATCGTGTTGCCAACTTGGACGATTCCGAATCTATTCATAAATGGCAAAAATCATGATGTGGACGGAACCCAAAGACGAAACTGTAAAGCAGAAGTGTATCGCCAGGTCTGTTCAGACAACTAAAACAATTTTGCTTTTATTGAATTTTACAGAACAATGTTTCTTTTTCTAAGTAATTACTTTTAGCATTGGAAAAACGATTACTTTTACTCCTGCATCAATGCTATTTTGTGATACAGAGACGACTCGTCATATGCGGAAGTGGCGAAAAGCAAGGATGCAGCACTTTTCAAGTGTTTTACTTACAAAAATTGCAGTTAACTTGCAGTTGTTGAACATCATCCCAGTTGAACATTACCAAGCTTTAAATTTGTGCTGCGTCGTATGTCATCTGTCAATATTAAAATGGCAGATGTAGTAGTATGTCCAAATTTTATTCATACTACATGTAACCATGCTATCAATAAAGCGGTCACAATTATTAAATAATCGTATGTTAGCAAGAACTTGTCCTAACTAGAATTGTTTAATCCAACCACAATTATTGCATATTTTTATTAGCCACAAGGGGGAGCTGTAGTACCTGCAGCACCCTATTTTCAACCAAAGTAAGTGAGTGGAGCGGTGTGATTTGATTTTTTGGAGTGTTGGGGTTTTCTGACGCTCCAAGTGCGCCTCAATAACGCTCCCATCACCAGCGCAACTTATTTTAATGACCCATAATGCAACTGCATGGCGTTTGAGCGATTTCATCGGTTTCTAAGCACACAAACACCAATGACAGGGGCAGAAAATATGAATTTTCTTAAATACTATTTATAATAAGATATTTACATTGGGGTGTTAATAAGGCTGTTAATGATTGTCAAAGCCTTGAAACAAACAATTAACCGCTAAAGCCCGAAAACATACAATAAATGGTCATAATCGCAATTGTTTCTTTGGCAATTAATCGTCGCCCAAGTTTGATAATCGTGACAACTATAAAAACTATTTTTTTTAATGGTTGGGAGGTGCATACCTAAGTGTAGTACATACCTGCAGCTAGGGATGCACCGGAAAAAAAAAATATGTAAAAACGAGTATGGGTACGAATATTTTTTCCTGCTACTTAACGATACTGACACTTGTACATTTTTGGGGGATTATTTATAAATATTTGCTGTTTTCTCTCATTCTGCATAGTTGGTTGTGGACCAAAGTTTTTGCAGTTTTTATTAATTTTGCTCAGCTGTCTGCTGGAGTCTTTGCTCACTAGATGTCAATGACGTCACAAGAGGTATCGATCGGTCTTTGCTATCTGTTTTTTTACAAGTACGTGAGCTTAGTTTTAGTCCCGACACCGATACTGATGCATCCTTCCTGGCTGCTAAACTGGGTGAATTGTATGCAAATGTTTCATTATCTGTTGGGTTTTTGTAACCTTTTTGTTGACTTGCCAAATTACTTTCATTTGTTATGTCAATATAGGCTTTTGGAGGGTAAATTTATTATGGCTCAGTACAGATCCTTTGCTTTAATTAAAAGACAGTAGGAAAAACAAAACAAAATATGCCACAATAATGGTTTTAATTGGTTGTAATCGATTTGTGTGGTGCCTAGAATCCCCCACCCGTGATGCAATATACTGCAATACAATACATGTTTCATATAAAAATGTAAAACCTTAAATAAAACTTAAATAAAATAAAAAATGTATAACAAAGATATGGCGCCTTTCTGCCATTCTTCTTCTTGGGCGTATGTGTCAGCGACAACTACAGGAGCGGAGGAGGAAGTTGTCCGACATGCACTGAGGGTTTTAATTAAAATATTAACATAATCGATACACTCGCATGGAAAAAAAATTGAGATAGCTAGCTGTTTCCATATTTTTACAAAGCCCCAAGTCTTAAAGGGTCTACCGAAGCTGACATGCACTTTTACAAGTGTGTTTACACACCCACCCTATAACTATAAAGGTCCACCCAATCCTCTCCTGAAAAATGAATCAGTACCAATTGATTAACCTCACGAAAAAGCGAGTGCAGAACATAGGCAGAAGAAGATGGAAGTGTCGTCCTTGGTGCTAGAAGGTCTGGACCCAAGTTCTAGAGCTTTTGACAAAAAAAACAGAGGATCAGATGATCAGGTCATGCTAGGGATACTAACGAGTAGCAAGTCTGCAAATATGCATGAAATGTATGAGATCAGACAGTGACTAAGTAAAGAGCTTGTGTATAAATAGGGTGAGTGATTGTAATGGACTGATGAGGTGCAGGTGTATCTGGTTAATATTCAGGTGAGGTGGGACTGTTTAATTAATATAACATGGTAACACTACATTAAGCTTACCTTGGTAAATGGTTAATTTATAACTAACAATACCAGTGATTTATCAAAGTATATTATAGAATTTTTATTAAGACCCTAAAAAAATCATATAAACTTGTGGGAAAATTTGCGTCCAATGTCCACTTTAATGTTTTTCTATGGTGTATAATGATGAGTAGCTTGGTAGGAACTTGCTACTCCTTTAGTTATTTCATGGCCTTGGGAGGCTGGCTTAAGACCTTTTCATTGTCATGAATTGCATTTGGTTTTACAAGTAAAAGTAAGAAGTCTGGGCGTATGGCAAAAATAGCTTATTTCTGTACAAACATCAGGCTCCAGCACAATCACAGATTTTGTTGGTTCTCAGTGATTTAGATCATTTACGCGAGAGGAAGTCATGTGCCAGCCCAGTGAATGATTTGTGACATGGTTGTCTGGAGCAAAAGGGGGCAGTAATGCACCAACGCTGGTTGCCAACCGCTGTAAAATGCGAAGAAAAAGAAATTATGATAATTACTTCGTTAAACTTGTAGCAACGATGCTACTGGCCAACGCTGCATAGCCTACAACGTTTTCGGTATGTAGTATTAAAAAAAAAAATTAAACCAGCAATCAAAATTAGGAAATAGATGTCTACAAATTGCCAATGTCAACATTTTGTGATTTAACATAAATGTATTCCTTTATCAAAAAGGAAACAAACAGTTAACGGGGATATGTCTTTCTTACCATGATTCCAGTAGCTCTGTGATTGTTAGCTAATTGCATTGCTAACCATCAGGCAGTTGGCATGGGACCTAAATTGCTGTAAATTACTATATTTACACACGTTTTGTGCCTTTGATAAACAGTGCGCAAAGCTTCGTCTTGATAATGTGATAATACATCTTAAAAGTTCATTATAAAGTTTATAACAGATAAATGTTTTTCCCTGAGGCAACCGTGCCAAGAGTGAAAAATCTACGTGGAAAAAAAAAAGAGGCAAACTGTTTGGGTGACATGTAGCAGGGAGATTCTAAATAAGTAGCCCCTTGCGATTCTAACACATTTAAAAAAATATTTGTCAGACAAATGATTAAATTAGTAAAAGGGAATAAACAACTCTATCTTCTACATGACCAGTTATTTTACCCCACAATCGAAAAACCTGTAGCTCCATTTTAGCGGCAACTGCAGCCAACTGCTTTCAATTATCAGAAATCAGGCCTTCACATCGCTGTAAAGGAATTTTGGCCAACTCTTCTTTGTTGAATTGCTTAAATTTGGAAGAATTTTGAGCTGGGCCGAATAAGGTCCTACTGTAGCATCTTGATGGGGTTCATGTTAGGAATTTGACTGGGCCGTTTCAGATCTTTATTTCCATTGAGCCGGTCAGTGGTGGCTTTAAATCATGGTAGTCCTGAATAAACCAACTGCACATTTGTACTTCAGGTAACAGACTGATGACGAGATATGCTCAAAAGCTGAATTTATTGTTCCAAATAGCTGAATAAATACTCTAATGAAAGCTTTTTTCCTTCAGTTCTTTCTAAGAACTTTGCACTCTTTTTCTAATGGGTTGATGGGATTCTTCACATTAAGCATCTGTCTTTTGAATAGATGTTTAGGTTATTGGCCTTACAATATTTGTACTGCTGAATGTCTTAGATTTCGCAAAAAAAACTTTTGGCATCTAAAAGGTATTATTGGCTCGAGGGCCTCAGCACCAACAAGCTGCCACAGTTCAGCCTGAACCTTCACGGCATCATAGCTTCTCCCATACACTCTAACCCCAGTTTCCTGAGGTGGGATATATTACAAAAAGGATTTCGAAGCTGTAATGTATACCCATACATTGTATTCATTGTATACTGCCTTAGGCAGTCTTAAAGAGTTACCCCAAACCTCTCAAATAATCATGGTCAGTGCTTCTTGCAAAAACCATTTCAACTGTGCTTGCTAAGATACACCAGAGTCTGTAAACAGTAGAAAAACATATGATCTAGACCAATAACATCTAACACAGACATGTCTGCTAACCTTGAATTCATACAGCTAGTTAATTTAGCAAGGTACCACTTAGTAACTAATTTTCAAACTTTCCGTAATCTGATATTGGATTTAGAAACTTTGAAATAAGGCTTTTTTTTTTTATATATACAGACAGTTTTCTCAATATCGATTTTCCTATAAGCTAAATATGATGTCATAAATTATCTCAGGCTTTAATGACTAATGTTCAACCTCTATTCCCTTCAGTCCTATAGGTGTGAAATGGAGAACGAGCAACCCACGGCTTGAACATCTAGTGCCTTGAGGAAAATCCCCCCTCTTCCACAGACATCATGAACATGCTGAAGTCGAGCGGCCTTAAGATTCCCGGCAGGGGCCCGAAGCACTCCAGCCCGGTGGGACGAACCACCACAGGGCCACCATCCTCCCCTGCTATTCAGAAAGACAGTAGGTGGCCATTTTCTACCCAGTCTCTTAACTGCCAAACCCCCCCACACATAGGAAGTCATGATTCAGCTGTTTTTACCCAGCAGCTGGGGATCTCTTCATTTAAGTCGGTCAAAATCAGGAATGAGATGATGCCTCTGAGTGAGTAGTAAGCTCTAGGGCTTTAAAGCAATACATTGTGTGACACAGAAGGGCGTCATGGTTCAACTCCGCTGTGGAATGCTTTGAATGGGGGAAAAGGGACAAAACAGGAACTGAAGTCTTGCTATGTAAACACACGTTTTAGAAATAGTCTTCTGTTTATTTTTTCTGTGCTTTTGTTATATACAAAGCGCATATCAAGAAAAAGCTTGGATTATTTCTAAAATTTGGGTTTTTACTTCATATTTTTAGGGGTTTATTTTGCTGCTTGTCGTTTTCTCCTTTTTAACTTTTATAGACCCTTTTGCTTCAGGATTATAGGATAGTTCAAAATACAACAGATGCTTTTAGGATGCCCCTTATGATACTTTGATACTCTAATTATAGCAACTTTAATTAGTGCACTAAGGCAGAATGTAGTCTGTAGTCTCTATACTGTTGATATGTAAAATAAAAACATATCTATCTATAGAATTGACTATGGATTTTATCAACTCTGTGGACTTTATTTGCACTATAGAATATGTTGATCTTAAAATTCCTCAAAGCGATGGAGTTCCGTTCACTCCAGACGGTCCGGATTCAATGTAGGTATTATTCTGGCAATGGATAATACATGCTCCTCTTGGTGACTTTTTAAGTACTCTTTTTTTTGGCTGCCTCTGAGTAACTACAGAGGTTGGCAGGTTAGCGTACTAGTTAAGTTTACAGCAGGAATAAGGAACTGGTAAATTTCTATTGCAGAGAAAAGTAATGCTTGTACATAGAAAAATGTGACGTGAAGGCAGGGCAAGCTGTCAGAGAGCCAGCCGTAATTACAGCTTGGTTCACTGAACGAGACACGAGACAACCGGGCAGCAAATAAGCAGTGTGTTGCGGTTATTTTGGCTCTCTTTGCTTGTGTAATAAGTATGATTACAAAATAAACACTTTGATTTGCATACCAGTTTAACATTTTCATAACTAAAGTGCCTGTAAGACTGCAAAAGTTTAATAGACAGAACTGCTGTGATTTGATGAATAAACATAGTCATTTGGTTTGCACCATTTTGTTGACTTTTTCCTCATTGTTCAATAAAAAACCCAGACATGGCTTCTAAAATGAATTGTACAGTGGTTTGGGTTAAAGTTTTAAGAACCTGTGGAGTAAAATGTTTTAAATTAGGTGTGATCTAGATTTGTTACATGACCCCTGGTGCTTTGGGTGTAGCTTGGCATCCCATACTTGTTTTTGGGATGTCTAGGAGTTTTCAACAGATTTTACAGATGTGTAAATGACTCAGCACAACCTGTTTAATACCGGAATAAAGCGGATAAAAAAAAAAAGGAAATGATTATAGTATGAATTTTGATGTGGCCAGAGAAGATTATAAGAATGGGCTCATTTGAGACACTTGTGTAAGTGTGTGTGTTGGAGAGAGAGAGGGAGGCTAAGCTGTGGTCATTGTGCTATTTCATCCAGCTGAATGGTGTAATTCACTCAGAGGGGGCGGTGACCAGCCACAAAAGTGCACTTCTTTTCCTTTTCCCTTAAACACTTGCGTGAGCATGTGTGTGTCTTTGCCGATTTCCTTGTTACCTCGGCAACCGAGCAACTTAGGCAAAATGATGCCTTCATCTTTTACTTCGAACCAACACATGACTTCCGGAGTGAGCTCTACTCCTAACGGACAGTTATAATGCCACAGTGTTAGAATAATTGATGCAGGTCACATGCAGCACCTTAAACTAGATAGATTAGAGAAAAAAAAAAACCCACTCACTTCCGTCTGGTGAGAAATGATCTACGCAAACCAACGCATTTAGGTAGATCGGGGGAATATTACGCTCCATTGTTGAAACAATGGCAGACACTTGAGCGGGTCTAGGCCAAATTGGCAGTGTCTGGTCAAAAATTATGAAAGCAGCCTTGGTCTGTGTGATGTCACTACAAAAAACAGGCATTTAAAAATGGCTTGTTTTAGTAAATGATTTAACAAACACTGGATGGATCTTTATTATTATGGGGTGGTTGTGTACACACACTGCCAACACACATTTCACTCTAAATAACTTGTCGCATCCGATGAGCAACTTTAATATTTAACTTAAGTCATTAAGAGCTACCATTTTTCTGCATAAAATTTTTGGCACATGCTTGAATTCACACAAAACAAACCTAGTCCTAACAACCTGCCCTCTATTTTAAAGTGGAGAAAATGCTGACCACATTAAAGTTACCCACCATTTAGCATCATCAAAAACTAGCGCTAATTTGGCCTATATCTCGACTTCATGCTTGACTCCCTTTGTCAGAACATATGGGAGCGATCGGCACAGCTATTTCTCCATAACCCTCCCCTATCACCACTAACCAAACTCTACAAGACCACAAGCTACAGAGCCAGCTAAATGTGTCAAAAGCTGAGGCTAATATTCTGTGTAACACAGCAAAATCCCACAGAGTGCGGCATGAGTACCGTGGTCCGAAAGAGAGGTTACGAGCCCACGCTCTAATTCGTTTAAATGCTATTGAAAGCAATACAAATAGCAATGGCTTTTATACCAAAGCACTACAGTAAATTCAGGTAAACTAGTAAGGGAAGTCATTTAACAGTGATATCTACCTAGCTAACAAAAGTAACAATACCAGAATGCTAGTTAACATAGAATCCAGATGTTAAGCAAAATATCTTAAACTTCAAACTATCTTTAACTTCAAAAACATTATAAAAGTTAAGAACAAAATCAAAAGCCAGCATTATGTAACTTTGTATGTAAAAAAAAAAAAAGTGTTACACAGAAATGTTAAATATTGGTAAGTACAATCATGCATGCTAGCATAAAATGTCGTTAAAGTAACAAAAGTCAAAAAAATGTTAGTTGACATAATTAATTTCAATGACCGAAACGGCGTTGCACGTTGACAGAAAAAGCAAACAACTTTGCTGTTAGGTTTTGCTCTAAGATTGACTAAGATAAGAGCTATAATCGATATCTCTCAAGCTAGCAATATAAAGTTAGATTTAGTTAGGCAGATTTAGTTGATGATTAGCAATGGGATTTGTTAAGTAGCAAAAGCTACAGCTGGTGTGAGACTGTGTCATTCTAGCTAGCAAAATGTAACCCATAATATAAATAAATTTTAGATTGTTTTGAGGAATTTAGGTGTGTGTATGATTAGTGCTTGTAGTGTACTACAGTTCTATTAGCGTTTTCGTAGCATTGTTGTTTTCTGAATAAAAAAGCTTTATAGCAGCAAAGCTCATTTGTTGATAAAGTAGTGCAGTTGCGTCCATGCAAGCCATCGCCATTTTGTCTAGCTGTGTGGCAGACAAAAATACTAATGCATTTGATCTTAAATTTAGATTTGTTTTTTCTTTAACCTCCAAATGCCAGTATTCTATCCGCAACACGTTTCATATTTAATATAGGTAATTATTTGATAGCATTGCAAAGGTACACATTCGTAACAAACCAGTTCTGTGCACATGTGTACCGAATGACCAAAATTACAGAGAATTTGTTTTTCTTAATTATAATGACAAAACCTGTGATTGTACAGGAGCCTGAAGTTGGGTTGATGTAAAATTTACTTTTGCTGTAGCTTAGCTTTTTACATTTCCCGGGGTGATGGCTTAATTTTTAGTGAAGCTTAAATTAACATAAAGGTAACGGATAGCTTTTCTCACTACATTTTCCAAGTAGCTTGCGCAACACTTTTAATATCCAGAAGGTACATATTGATTCTGTAAATATTGATTGATTGACCTCCTTTCAGATGTTTCTCACAAACAACCCCTGCCGGCCCAGAGCAGCAGCGCATCAGACAAGTCTAGCTCCAAAGCCTCAGAGGTGGGTGATGAGGTGCCGAGCGACTTTGCTTTGGGTGAGCGCGTATGGGTGAACGGCGTGAAGCCTGGCCGCGTGGCTTATCTCGGGGAGACCCAGTTCGCCCCGGGTCAGTGGGCCGGAGTCGTTCTTGATGAACCCGTAGGCCGATGGCTCAGTGGGCGGTGTTCGTTATTTCGAGTGCCTGCCTCTCCAGGGTATCTTCACACGGCCCTCCAAACTGACACGCCAGCCGGCAGCTGAAGGTGGTGATGCTCATCCTGCCGACCCACTCACTGGACCCAACTGTGGGACAGGCACCGGAGTTCAGCGTGTGGTGGTGCCCCTAAGAGAGGGAATACTAAATAATGCAACCAAGACGGGCAATGAGTCCGGGTCCAACATGTCTGACAGCGGCTCGGTAAAGAAAGGAGGAGAGAAGGATTTGCGAGTTGGAGACCGGGTGCTGGTGAGTGGTTTTTATTTCAAAAATAAGAAGCATCCCATTAAGTGCCTTATTTATCTGTCTGTCCATTTATCCATCCCTCTGTCTGTCTGTCTGTTTACTTACTTGTCCGCCCATCCATCTATCTTATGGTTACATTCATTTGAAGCCCGTTATTGATCCACTCAATCTTTGTGTAGAAGTTTTCCATCTTCTCTTGATTGGCTTTGGTCAGATTGCCTTCCATTTTCCTTTCTAAAAGCTTTCTAAGCAGTCAATAGAGCTAATTAAATGGGATTACCAGCAAGGATCATATCCATTAGGTAGCTTGAACTAAGTATTTTACGTTGTTTTCCTGGTAAGGAAAGTCCAACATAACTAGCTTGCTAGCAAAATAACTAAACCAAACAATGTTCTATACATTAGTTTATGTATAATGTAATGTATAATTTTAAAGCTAAAGTTTTTAAAAAAAATAAGCCAGAATTTCTGTCTATCTCCATGAGAATTGGTGACTTAATTCTTTATGGGTTTTCTAACAAGCAACAACAGAATTTCCCACAATTTTTTTACTATGCTTTTCACATATAAAATGGGTTTTATCGTAAGGCTAATGTTTGATATGTTTATAACCTGAATTGTCAGCGTTTTTGTTTTGTCTTTTTTTTTTTTTTTTGTTTTTTTTTTTTTTTTTTCCAATCTCCATTACAGCTGAATTACGTCAGTGTGTCGACCCATGTTTTTCCTTTGTGTTTTTAGTCTGTTGTTCACCAGGCCTTCAGTTAGCTCTTGGCTGTTTGAAATCAGACACTGTCCAAGGGAAAGACCTATTCTTTTAGCTTCTTTGTTTGGTCTTAGACAGTTGTGTGCAAATGATCTGATACCCTTAAGCCAAAATCAGGAATATATTTGATTTGTAAAAAAAAAATTTCAAAGATTAATCATTATACCTTGAGGTGAACGAACTCTAAAAGATACCATTTGAACGATTTGTGTCTAACCTGATGAATGTGGTAAAACTGAGGATATTTGCATTTAAAATGCGGATCAACTATACAATAAAGGTATATTTTTGCTCCCAAATGTTAATGCATAAGCTTTTTAAAATGATTAACGGAATTTAAATATAGAGAATTTACATTACGAGAAACGATTTGGGAACACGAATATTTGGTAACGATTCAATTTTTAGCTGCAGTTTTTTAGCAAAACCTGCTTTATTCCGACTTTAGTTCATAAAGCAGTCTGGTGAGAGATAAGTTACGCAAACACAAGCGCATTTAGGTAGATTGGAAATGACATTCTGCGCCAGCGCCACAACAATTGCAGACATTTAACATCTTTCTCAGGGCCAGGGTAGCCAGATTGATTTGAAAACCTCCACCTAAACTACAGCATAAACCCCACTTATTTAAAAAAACATGCAACGTGTCTAAAATGGAATAAATATATAAACTCCCGTTTGTTGTATCAAATAGCATCAGTTGTATCAAAATCAGTCAGTCGTGAAGAATCCCACTTGGGTGTTTTGTTGGCATGTTTTATTCCTCCTGTGATTGGATAATACTTGCTGTTATTATCAGTTTGATTGGTCTAGTACTGTCAGGTTAAATCCAGGCCCAAAAAGGTAGTCAAGGGGATTCATTCTTCTTGGGACGGGACAGGATTTTTTCCCTTTTTTTTGTGGGACTGGGATGGGACAGGTTTTTATTTGTGAAAGTGAGACGAGAAAGGTTTGAAAATCCACTCTGTGTCACCCTCTATTGTGTACATGCATTACAGTTTAAGCAACATCCGATGGGATTAAGTTTTAATGTTGTAAAAGCTAAGGACCTTAAATTAACTTTTGTGTTGTACACAAGGTAAAATGGTAGCATTTACAAGCTTGCAGGACAGGTGAAGTTCCATTATTTGTCATTGGGAACAGCTAAAATACTTTGCCGCTTAGAGGCTAACCTAACCAGCCTAAGGCTAACCTAACCAATTCAAATGACTGTGTCATATTTTACTATATCGACAATGGTAGAGGTTAATACATTTCTATAGATTTAAGTACAATAGTATTTCATTTAACCTCCTTTGACCAATTGGAAATGGAAATTTTACAGCATGGTCATATACAGCATGAGTGCTTTATTTTGGCTTAAGGGGGGATTTAGGCCAGCACTAGTAAAAAAAAGTTTAGCTATTGTAGTCCTTTCTCTAACATCCATGGCTGGAACAATTATCATCAGTTGCAGCAACTTCAACTAAACAAGGTTGGTTTTATTGTCAGAAAGTTTGCACTCGATTATAACATGCCAGTAAAAATAATTTCTTATCTTTGCATCCTTGTGGACGTACTGTCCTACTTGGAAGCTTTGGAGAACTAGAGTATAAGGCCAAACCAGTTCCACCTGCACTATCAACACCTTCAAAAAAGATTTAGACCAGAAATGGAAATGCAATTGGCTGTCCTTACATAATGTCATCATACACTCTATAGACATAGCATATAGTGAATGCCTAACTATCACACTTATATGATGGACTTATGTAAACAGGTGCCCCAAGACAGTAGCATACAACTGTAAAATGGCTTTTTATCATTTCCCTTTCCTGGGAACTATAGGGCCAAACCTGTTCCAGCTGTGTACACAGCTATTTATTTCCATGAAGATGTGAGTAGCCAAGGTTTGAGTAGAAATCCTGTAGAGAACCCTGACCTGAACTCCTTTTAACACTTCTAGGATGAATTGGAATCAGCACCAAGCCAAGTTCCTGGACTCACTGATGTTCTTGTGATTGGATTCTCATGACCACCCAATAGAATTCTACTACCTGGAAACCTTCCTAGAAACACAAAGATTGTTATAAGATCGGAGTGGGGATCAACTTCTTAATGGGTTTAGAAGGGCTGTGTATGTTTGATGTTCAGGTGTATTTTGGCTATAGTGTGGTTAATCTGATCCCTCTTTGAAATGTTCTAAAATTTGTTTATTAAAGTACATTATCTAATAATTTTACACATTTGATGACTATATATGTAGACCATAAATGATGCAGTAATAAAACGGGTGTAAATACAAGTGTTCATGCATAATTTAACTAAAAACATGTAGAAAAAACCCCCAAATATTAACCTTTTAAAAGTCATGCCAAAGTAAACAGCACCAGCCCAGCCAAAAACCAAAAAAAAAATTCTCTAGTTGCTCTTCCATCAGATCGAGTGGGAAAGTTCACTTTAAGATGCATACAAAAGCTTCTTTGTCTAAGGGTTTTGCCGGAGATAGGACCCTGAAAAACCTTGTACAACACTGGCCTGTGTTTTGCTTACTCTGAAACTGACAAGGTGGCTTTGTTTTCTGGGTGAAGCTGTGGCACTGGTCCATGATGCAGCATTATCTATTTATCTACTGATCTAGGTTGTTTTAGATATGTAAAAACGATCCAGAATGAAAGAATATCACTTGTGTACTATATAGAATTTTAATTCAAAAACATGCCCCAAGGTTTAAGTTTAGGTCCCCTTTCAGTTTGGAAAAATAGTATGTTTTTTTGGCTGTACATATATTTACAGGTCTAAAGTTAGTTATGTTATCTTTTTCAGTGACATATAGCTTAAATATAGATTGTATGTCGATTGATTTCAGCAATACAGTATAACTTGATTAAGGAGAACTTTTTTAGTAGAACTTTTTTAGTCTGATATAGTTAACCTCTGGCAAGCCTAACCAACCACTACATCTCTTGCAAAAGCACTAGCTCAACGACTCAGTGCTATTGTGTCTTCCAGTCTGGATACCAAAATGTATTACTGTCCTTATAAGAGGGAACAATATATTTCAATGCTTTTTATTCTCTCAAAATATAGTTGGGTAATTATGTTGTCTGTAATTTTTAGGCATCGGGAAGCCAATATCAGTATAAAATCTATTGGAATCTCTTTTGAATGCTGTGTATAGGGAACAGCAAATATGATTTTCCAAGATTCTGTATTTATCAGTGACACACCAGATCTGTTGCACACGAATTCCTCAACATTTTCCTGTCAGTCATTTCTATGATCACATGTCGAGTAAAATCTCGCGCAGCAAGATAAAACGTGATGGAGAAAACTGTGAAAATCGCTGAAAATAGGCGGGGAAGTGGTGGCTCATGGTCAAGGTGTTGGATTACCAACCCGAAGGTTGTGGGTTCGATTCCCAGCTCCACCAAGCAACCACCGTGGGCCCCTGAGCAAGGCCCTCAACCCCCAATTGCTCAGTTGTCTAAATGAGATAAATGTAAGTCGCTCTGGACAAGAGCGTCTGCCAAATGCTGTAAATGTAAATGTTTAGTTAGCACCAAATATTTGTTTTGACGAGTATAATTTGATTATTTTATACAAATGTGTTCTAAAAAGTTTTCGATTAATGTTAAAGAACATTAGAAATAATGTATTTTTTATTTGGGCTAGTTAAATTAATTTGTACTGTAAAGTAACTACCCAAAAGAGCTAATAAGAAAAAAAATTATTTTGCACCTTTTACTCTAGCTATCCTTAGTAATGAATACAAAAAATTATAAATTTTATTTATTTGATCTGTTTTGACTAACTGCTAGTGTTTAATTAATGTTTATTTATATTATTTTTATGTCTAGTACAAAAATAGGAAACTTTACCCTTAAAAAATGGAATGTGGTGGCTCCTCAGTGCTGATGCTCAGCAGTTTGGAAGTACATGGCTGTTTTCAGTCAGAGGTCACAGCTCTCAGATTGCTCTTCTTTATTCCACACTCCCTGATTTTTCACTTTCCAGGCTGTTTTCCCAAGTTTGATGTGATGCATAATTTAGCAGTGCACCGTTTCATGTGATCTGTATGGAACCAGAGCTGCTGTCAAACTAATTCAAGGTGGTCTTTGTCTTTAAGTGTGTCTGAGCAAGAGACGGCGAGAGAGGGACAGAGAGCATGATTGGGACATTTCTAGTGTGTGACACATTTTTACTTGCAATCAGTGGATGCATGTAGGGCAGATCAGACTATTTCCCAAGTAGGTCTCTGAATGATACATGCTTGTGTTCTTTTAGGATGGACTAATTACTCTTCATACGCTTCATTACCCCATACAAAATGTTGATCTGATTTTAAGACGTATATTTTTAAGTATATCCTGAAATAGTCGCTATACAGGTCGCTAAAGATAATGCATTTTTCTCTTAAACCTTGTTTGATAACTAGTAGAAGTAAAAGTGCCTCAGGACTATATGTTAAGACATAGATATTGATATAATAATATAAATGTTCCTAGTTGGGCTGTGCAAATAATTGCAATCACAAAACATTTGATTTCTAAACCACATAAGGCTGCAATTTTGTTTATTAATTTATTTATATTTTAACAAGTGGAAATGTAGGTGTAAAAATATTATTCAACTAACTCTTCTTTTTAAAAATGTGCTTTAAGAGTCATGCTAAAATACCAGCCAAGCCAAAAAAAAAAATCTCTTGGTGCTCCTACACAGGCCACCAAAAATATACAATGGTATGAAGTCAGACTTGGTGAGGATGTAAAAGTGCCTTAAGGCTCTGTTAGGTAATGTATCAGTTTGAAATATAGTTATAAATACAGTTTTAATTTATAGTAGTGTCTAGCTTTTTCTTGAGAAGTTCCTCAAGGCTCTATCCTAAGTCCTGTTTAAATTTGAAACGAATTAATTTGCGTTACCCACTTTACTATCTCTACTAATTAAAATTGTAGCTCTTGCGTACCTTAAATATTTCTTCACAAATAATGGCAAAAATTTTTCCAACACTAACTACTTTTTCTAACATTCTGAACTGAGACTTAAAAATGAGGACAGTGCTTCATTCTGCATAACTATCTTTTTTTTTAAATAGCCTACTTTGCTAATACTTTCACAGTGAGAGTTTGGTGCATAATAATTTTGCTGTGTATAAAATTATTAATGCATAAGCCAATAATGAGTAATAAATAAATAATTTATTCATTAATTCATTTTACAATAACGCGTAATAATTTTGCTGTGTATGTAGTTATACCTGACCTAACGCATTTATTTATTTATTTTTTGCTTTGTTTAGGTGGGCGGCACAAAGACTGGCGTGGTGCGCTATGTAGGTGAGACAGACTTTGCCAAGGGTGAGTGGTGTGGCGTGGAGCTGGATGAGCCACTAGGAAAGAATGACGGCGCAGTGGCTGGGACCAGGTCAGCTAAAAAAAAACGTCTCTGCCCTCATAGTGATCCACTGTGTCAGAACTTAAACAAGTATTGTTGTCTTGGACGATAATCAGAATTCAGAATTTTTATTCTGATGTAAAAATTCATTTTTAAATAGCTCTTTTAATGTAATTAAAATGATTTTTGTTTGTGTATTAATGATAGCGAGTAGACTGTAATAAAGTCCTTTGCACTTGAAGGAGCAGAAAGTTGATTTAATGTTGCTGGAAAGTTAAGAGTTTCCGGTTTGGATTATGTTTATGCATAAATTAGTTCATGCATGTGCATCAACATCATTTGACCAGTAAAAAAGCAATTAGTCGTTTTGGTAGATCATTGCCTCGTGTCAGTAATGTTTTGTGACTAGAAGAGCATTTAAAATTCCTTATTGCCTTTGACCTTTTTACACTTCACCTATGTTCAGGTACTTCCAGTGCCCACCCAAATTCGGCCTGTTTGCCCCTATTCACAAGGTGATTCGCATCGGCTTTCCCTCCACAAGTCCAGCCAAGGCCAAGAAGAGCAAGCGTGTGGCCATGGGAGTATCATCACTGGCTCACAGCCCCAGCAGCTCATCCATCAGTTCTGTCAGTTCTGTGGCTTCCAGCGTCGGCGGCAGGCCCAGTCGCACTGGCCTGGTACGGAAGAGGGGGGCAGCTTTTTGTAGTTTTGAAAAAATTGCCACATTTTAGCTAGAAAACAAAAAATTATCAGCACTTAAAGAAATACAAGTAGAGATCATACTTTACTGAACCACGATCATCGCCTTGCATAAACTCTTAATACCCCACCATCATGTTTTCCTTTCTTGCACAGTTGACTGAGACATCGTCACGTTACGCGCGCAAGATCTCCGGCACCACTGCCCTACAAGAGGCACTGAAGGAAAAGCAGCAGCACATTGAACAGCTCCTGGCCGAACGGGACCTCGAACGAGCCGAAGTGGCCAAAGCCACCAGTCACATCTGCGAAGTAGAGAAAGAGTTAAACACTGTCAAAGCCCAACACCTGCAGGTTCGTTTTAGATGCAGGAAAAAAAGAATTTTACCTTACAGACGGGGAGATGTTTTAGTCCGGCAGCTAATTTGTGAGCCATAAATAATTTAGAAAGGGTTTGATTTATTATACCACTTATCCTTGTCTGTATCTTCTCTAGTACATAACAGAGACTGAGAACAGCCTGCAGCAGGTGCGTACTTTGTTGGCCACTGCGCAGAGAGACAAAATGGAACTCGCTAATCAGCTTGAGGAAGAAAAAAGGTACCAACCCGATCACCTCATGTGTATCTTTTCTTCAAATAAGATGTCTTGCTGACTCCTAGTGGTTATTCTGTGCTACAACAGAAAAGTGGAGGACCTTCAGTTCAGGGTGGAGGAGGAGTCAATCACCAAAGGGGATCTTGAGGTAATTCATTGCAAACTATACAGACTGGACACACACTGGACTAACGCATACTAAATCCACTAACACAAAATGTCATAAAAAAAAAAAGGTGAAAACACATACACAGAATTCCTAAACGTTTAATTTGCTGAGTGAAAAATTATCTAGGGACAAAATTGGCTAAAAAAACAGACAAGGGAACTTTTTATAGACTATTTCAAGTGTCTTGCATAAAAACGTTTGCAGCATTACAACATTTATTTAAGGGTGTGAATACTTATGCTACTGTTCTTTGTATCCTCCTGCTTTCCTTTTTCAGCTCCGTTTTCTCTACCTAAGCTTTAAAGTTCAAATTCTCATCTCGTACTTTGTGCCCTGTTTTTTGGCGTGTTTCTTCTTTTTATTTTCCTTCTTTCTCTCTACTTCCTTTCCTTGCTCTTTTTTTCCTCTCTCTCTCTTTCTCCGTAGACTCAGACCAAAATGGAGCATGCCCGTATTCGGCAGCTCGAGCGGAATCTGCGTTTGGAAAAATCTAAAGCAGAGAAGCTCCAGAGAGATTTAGAGGAAAAGATGGTAAACGTTAAGCGAGGGTAGACATTGCGCCCGCTTGTAGCCATCTTTCTCGCCTTCATCCTATTTTCTGCTTTTGGTCCTGCCTGTATGAGATGCTTTCACTGACATGAAGCACATCGAGGTCTCCATCTCTAGTGGGTGGGGGTGGACAAATCATAAATTTATTTGATAGCCTATCAGGCACCAATGAGTTACCCAGTTCTTCGTTTTGGTCAGCAGAAACTTGATTCAGTAGCTAGCTACTGTTCTGTCTAGTTTCTCGCTATTTTTAGCAGAAACGGACAGTGAATCCACCCTGGGCCACCGATTTGTCCATTCCTGCCTCTGTTGCCCTCCTTTTTACTGATGCACAGATGCTATCCTGCATGGGAACAGATGGAACAAGTGACCTACATGGTACTTAATTGTCCTGTCTGGGACTATTTCCTTGATTAAAACCTTTGTCTTACTGAAATAATGAAGAGTATTTTTAGATTATATCTGATTAGACGTCCTCCAACACGGACATTCATATTGGAACCTCCAGACCTCCTTCTTTCTGTCTACAGTGAATTTCGATCTGGATTATTTTCCTATGAATATCTCTTGGTCTTTATTTGTCTCTTGTATTGTCTTCCTATCAACCATGCAACAACAGTAAAACGTAAGCGCGCATTTTAATTTGAGACCGAATCCAGAAAAATGCATTTCCATAAAGTTAAAAATTGATTTGCATTTTAATGAGTAAAATAAGTATTTGACCCTATTCACAAAACAAGTACTTTCGTGACAGAACCCTTGTTGGCAGTCACAAAGGTCAGACAATTTTTTGTAGATAGCCACTAAGTTTGTACACATCTCAGGAGGGATTTTGTCCCACTCCACTTAACAGATCCCCTCCAACTTCTTAAGGCTGGGTCACTTCAGGATCTTAATGCGCCTCTTCTTGATCAACTTCTTTGTTGCCTTGGCTGTGTGTTTTGGGTCAATGTCATGCTGAAATACCCATCCATGACCCATTTTCAATGCCCTGGCTGAGGGCATTGAAACCGAGATTTGATGTCCATGTCCATCGTTCCTTTGATGTGGTGAAGTTGTCCTGTCCCCTTAGCAGCAAAACACCCAAAAGCGTAATGTTTCCCCCCCCATGTTTGATGGTGGGGATGGTGTTTTTGGGGTCACATTCCTCTTTCTTCAAAGTAGACTTAAAGGCTCGATTTGGGTCTCCTCTAACCTCAACATTTTTACCCAATTCTCTTCAAAATCATTTAGATGTTCATTAGCACACTTCAGACACGCCTGTACATGTGCTTTCTTGAGCAGGGGGACCTTGCGGGTGCTGCAGGATTTCATAATGTGTTACTAGTTGTTTTCTTGGTGACTTTGGTCCCAGCTGCCTTGAGATAATTGACGAGATCCCCCCCATGTAGTTCTGGGCTGAATTTTTACTATTCTCACGATCATTGAAACTCCCTAGAGTGAGATCTTGCATGGAGCTCCAGAACAATGGATATTGACAGTTATTTTTTGTCTCTTCTATTTGTGAATAATCGCAACTGTCACCTTCTCACAAAGCTGCTCAATGATGGTCTTGTAGTCCATTTCAGCCTTGCGTAGGTCTACAATCTTGTCCTACCATCCCTGCAAAGCTTTTTGGTCTTAGCCATGATGGAGAGTATGGAAGTTGATTGATTGATTGGTAACGAGCTAAGATTAGGATTACTTTCTTTAAGAGAGTCACTTTAAGAGAGTGCTCCTAATTTCAGCTCGTTACCTGTGGAAAAGAAGCCTGGGGGCCAGAAATCTTGCTGATTTAATAGGGGATCAAATACTTATTTTGCTCATTTAAAATGCAATTCAATTTATAACTTTTTGAAACATGTTTTTCTAAATGTTTTTGTTGTTACTCAGTCTTTCACAGAATAAACCTACCATTACAATTATAGACTGATCATTTATTAAGCAGCAGGAAATCAAATAATTCTTTCCCTCACCGAACCCCAACTACTGATATTGGCTTCTCAATGGCTGCAAATTCCAGACAGCATAAACTGGAAGACGCAA
Source organism: Bagarius yarrelli (assembly GCA_005784505.1). Lineage (NCBI taxonomy): Eukaryota > Metazoa > Chordata > Actinopteri > Siluriformes > Sisoridae > Bagarius > Bagarius yarrelli. The sequence goes on along the minus strand of VCAZ01000075.1, from coordinate 1,682,155 downwards.
ATACCCCCTGGGATGTCAGGCTGGCGATTTTGCGAGCCTTGCAATTTGACTGTTTTTGAAGCATGAAACAGAAAATGCTATAATGAAAATAGACTTCTGAATTAAGGCCGTCCTCACATGCTTTTTACATTTAAACTAAAATATTAAACTATATTGTTAATCAATTTATCACCCAACACAATGTGTTAAGGAACACAATGAAAACGTGCTATTTTTTTCTGTCGAAATAATAATTTTTTTTTTTTTTACAGCTAAAAAAATTGACACCCAGGTCATAAAGCTGAAGCAGTGTTAAACACATTAACCCATATTATCAATTCAGGATTTGCTGTTTATTAACAGGGCAGAAGGCGTCATCAGGGAACACCCGTGAGGTTGGGTAAGAGTATCAAGGTGAAAAAAAAATCCCAGCTAATTTAGTGTGTAATCTATTCTTCAACTTCCTCCTACATAAGCAAACATTAAGAAGTAGTGAAATCTTTCTCTCTCTATTTTATTCCCTCTCTTCTCTTGTTTGGGTTTGCATCTCTCGAATGTTTTCTGACGCTGTCTGGCGGCAGCATAATATCTTCAGCGATTTCCTAAGAACTGCACAGGACAGATCGTTGTGTATATATTTCTCTCTGCACTAACATTAAGTCTCCTTTTTCAAAACACTGGCTACTCTGATTGGTTCTTCTTTTACCGCTCGTTGGATGTGTGTACGTGTGTCTTGAATGCATCATCTCACATTTGCTTGGCTGCTTTTAGGAACAATGTGCAAAGAATGGCTTGCTTGGGTTTGTGGCCTTTCTCCTTCATAGGATGCCTATTATGCTTTCCAGTATACGCTGTTTCACTTGGCTAAAAAAGCGATTTGGTTTGTGCACGTGCAAAACGACACTGACAAATGCATCAGAAAACGCTGAAAGTTCTGTTTTTTTTGCGGGTGACTTGGCAGAACATTTGCAAAGACCATATAAACCAACAGAAGTTATACATTACTTTAAGAGTAATAAGGATTATGTTGGTCCATCAGCAACGTTTTACATTTCTGTAATTCTGTAAGTGTCCTGCTCTTAAGTTATACCCATAAAAAGCAGAAACTAAAGGCTAGATCACATTTGCAATAAAACAGGATAATAAAACATTTTCCATTGTCCAACTAGCAAACCACAGTTGAGGAGAAGAGCCGTGTGATGCAGCTGGAGGAGGAATTAACCCTGCGCAGAGCCGAGGTGGATGAGCTCCAGGCCCGCCTACAGAGAGCCCCGTCTTCCGTAGTGGAGAACGAAGATGCCGTTTCAAGTTCCGAGGCTTTGGTTCTTCGAGAACGTCTTGAGTCTGCACGCCGTGAGGAAAACATGCAACTACGCGAGCGCTACGAGGCCATGCTGAGCACCAGCCGGCAAGAAACCGAACGTCTCAAGACCACCACAGAGCGGCAAGCATCAGAGATCACAAAATTGCGTCAACGGCTTCAGCAGGCCACACGGGAGAACATGGAAATGATGGATAGCTGGAAGGCCAGGTTGGATGCCCTTGTTGAAGACCACCAACGTGCCCTGGAGGAGCTCAAATCCTCATTAAATAACGATTCCAAAGCTTCCGAGACCAGTGGTAGAGACGGAGATGGTCCCACACCTGAAATGAGGGCCACCATTGATAGCATGAGGATGGAGCGGCAGCTGGAGGTGGAGAACCTCAAGGCCAAGCATGAGATTGAAGTGGCTGTACTGGCCAAGGAACGCGAGGAGCTTCGAACCAAGGTCCAAGAACTACAAGATAAGCTGGAGGAGATCGAGGAGAATGCCAGGAGCAACCATGAGCTCAACGAGTCTACAGAGAAGCTTCAGGAGGCTGAGATGAAAGCTGCTGGATTGAGGGAACGACTAGAGTTGGCCGAAAAAAAGATGGCTGACTACGAGGCTCTGCAGAGTGCTGAAGCACAAAGCAGAGCCGAGATCCGGGATCTGCAGGAAAAGCTAAGGGTTGGCGAGAACCGACTACAGGCTGTCGAGTCTGATCATATCAGCCAGGACGTTAAAGTAAGTTTTAAGCTTGTAAATTAGTAGTTAATTGTGTTCTATGTGTTCTACATTTCCACATTTGTCTTCTTGTTTTTTTTAGATGATAGAAAATAATGATAACTCTGAAGAGAAGATTACATTAAAGCAAAATATGGAAGGTTTGTAAATTGATTCTTTTTTTTTTTTTTTTTTTTGTATGTTTTTAAATTGTGTCCTTTTTAGCGTTTTTCAAGGTTCTTGTATATTTTACAGAAACTTTGGAGAAACTAGCAAAAAGGGAAAAAGAAGTTTCCACACTTACTACACAAGTCGATGACCTCAAAACACAGATAACAGGTAATTTTATATGTTTGTAGCGTATTAAGGTAAAATGGTAATTATGAGGCAGTGGAGACTGTTGGTAAGGTGTGTGTTTTATTTATTTATTTATTTATCTGGAGAACTTGACGTAGGCAGGGGTTTAGGTGACACCGTCTGATTAGGAATCCTCAAAAATAGTGTCTGCGGAGTGCTACCTTCAGCAGTTCAGCAGGTTCCTCCATTTTGGACAGCGTGCAGGTTTCTTTTCTGTTTTTTATAAGTAGTATAAATCAGAAGACACTTAATTTTAATTCACAGTAGATATATTTGGAAATTATCATGGAATTCTGCTCAATTTTAAACAAGTAAGGTGCTGTTTACCCGTCAGGTTTTTTTGCACATTTTTTTCAGATTCTTTAGTGGCGCAGCGAAAAGGCCACGTTTCAACTTTTATAAATATGTACCGCTATTTGTAAATAAATTTTGCAAGGAATTTCTGAAATTTCGTTTGTTCTGATGGATGCTTAGCCAAGACATACGCCTCCAGTTCACAAGCAACAGTCAAAAGAGGGAGAAAACAGCGCACTTGGCATTTTCCACACGTTTTTATCTGCAACATGTGAACTACCCCTAAATCACTATTGATTAATATTCTTCGATTGTAGCCTTGGAGACTAAAGTCCGTGTCGGGGAGAGAAACGCAGACTGCCTCCTCAGAGACAAGTCTCGCCTGGAGACGGAACTGGAGGCCATAACCAAGAAATCCCACGATGCATCAGGCCAGCTGGTGATCATCAGCCAGGAACTTCTAAAAAAAGAGAGGTAAAGAATGTTGGCGAAGCTTGTAAAAAAAGTAAATAAAAGTAAATAGTAGTTTAGTCTGATTATGCTGATTTAAGTTGCTTATTTATGGTCTTGTTGACCTCTGACTCTCTCTGTCTCTCACCTGTATCCTCCCCAAAAGACTCGTTCCACCTTTTTACTGGAATCTGCTGTCTGGCTTCCTCTCTCAGAATTACACTTATAAATTGTTCTAATTTTACTGTTTAATCCATTAATAGCCATTGGGGTTGATGAGAACACTTTATCTAATTACAAATCTTCCTTGAGTGTTAATCAGGCATACAGATCAATGCCAGATCCTGACTCAGAATGTCACCGGTGCAATTTAGCTGGTCATTTGCATTAAGTGGAGGCTTTAAATGATACTCAGACCTCCCTAGTAAACAAAGATCCATAATTAAAAATGAGAACAAATTTAGAGCACAATGTTATGTTGTTCCAATAATAAACGCTGTAGAAAATTGTACATTGACTGCTATTGGATACTCATATTGCTGCTCAATAGTGGATTTGTATTTTCTTTTAACACAACATTTTCATTGGCATTATCCAAACCTGAAAATTTAAACAAGTATACATGAAGAAAACAACATATTAAAAGGGTTATAACTGCGCTGTTCCTATAACTTATATACTTAATCTGAAGACCAGAAACACCTGGGTTCAAGCCCCGCCTCCGGCAAGTCAACCACTGTTGGGTCCTTGAGCAAGACCCTTAACCCTTCCTGCTCCAGGGGCGCTGCATCATAGCTGACCCTGCGCTCTGACCCCAACCTATTAAGATGGGATATGCGAAAAATGCATTTCATTGGCTCTGTACACGTACCTTGCACAATGGCAATGAATTGAATATACTATACTATACTACTATACTAACTTAAAGCTTCTAAAGGTTTATTTGGTGCACTAAAAAGCTCTATAAGGACTATATGAAAATCTAAGTATTGAGAGATACTGATTGTGTTGATTGATTGTTAAATTATATTTTTACCTCTTTTGCTTATTCCATTTGTTCATATCAGGAGTCTAAACGAGCTGCGCGTCTTGCTGCTAGACCCGTCGCGCCACTCGCCCAGCATGGACCGTGAACTGGGTCGCGAGGTGCACAAGGCTGAGTGGAGGATGAAGGAACAGAAGTTGCAGGATGACATCAAGAGCCTGAGGGAGAAACTGCTACTTTTGGTGAGCTTTCTGATGTTCTTTATTTTAATTTCAGCTCAAAGGTTCTGGTGCTTTCTAGAATATTCCAACTGGATGTGCTGATTAATTGGTTTTTCTGGATTTGGGATTTAAATGTGGGAAAAAAGTCATAAAAACTCCAGATGAAGCCTCTTGGGTAAATTTTAACTTTGTCTATGCAGTGTGTGGAAATATTTTAACACATATTAATTAGGGCTGGACAATAATTCAATATTAATATATATCGCGATAAAACTTTTTTCAATAACGGTAAAACGATTTTTGAACACAATTCGGATATTTCGATATACATCACAGCATTCTTCACTAAATTACATTCTGGACACAATCGTAAGAAAAAGCAGAACACAGTTGGCTACTTGCGTAGTGTAAACCCGCCCTCTCATTTGCCCTGCCCACTCTCTTAAGGTCTATTCAACATGGCCGCTTAGTAAGCTCTGCTGTATGCAAACCGGCGCATTGCACAAAAACCGCCGTATCTCCGATCTCCTTCTTTGTCGTGTGCACAAGGACCACTTTACCGCCCAGCACTAATATTTGGGCCATTTCTAATTTATTGTTAAGTCATAGTCATAATGTGTACTGTTTCTTATAAACTCCTGGAGAAAGGAATATAATACTTTAGGCTGTGAATCGCGTCATCTGTGTGTGTTTTATTTCATTTGTAATGTAATTTTCCTGAAAAATAAACGCTAAAAGAAGTGTGGGAACGACTACAAATTGAAACAGTTTTAACAAAGAGGAACATCTAAAAGAGATGGCTGACATTGCAGGGTATAAACTCATATTTTGAATCAGGGCCGTGAAAGGTCGTCACCTGAGCATCGCCGCTTCTCCATGATGGAGGCATCGGGGACAGACGTGGAGGTGGCAAGGCTACGACAGCGACTCTTGAGCACCGAGGAAGCTTTGAGGAATGCACTGGAACACAACCAGGAGGTGGACCAGCTGGTGCAGGCCATGCGCACACGACCCGATAAAAACCCAGGGTTAAAACACTTACCATCACTTATTCAATTTTTTTTTCTTGCCCTCTGATCCCACACCTAATGAGTCCTCTTTATAGGTGTAACACAATGACGCTGTTAATGTCATCTAATCTGTATTTATATTTAATTGGTGGATTTAAAGAGAAAGTTCACCCAAAAAAGATAATTCTACAATTAATTACTTACCCTTATGTTGTTCCAAAGACCTTTGATTTGATGTTTTTGATGAAATCCTGACCCGTCCATAGACAGCAAGGTAGCCACCATGTTTAAGGTCCAGAAAAGTACCAATATGATCGGCCAAGTAGTCTGTCAAGTCCCCTTTATTTATATAGAGCTTTTAATGATAGATATGGTTAAATATAGCTTTACAAGGACAATAGTAAACACGCACTAAAAACACTAACGCACTAAAACTAAGCAAGCCAGAGGCGACAGCAGAAAAGAACCAAAAAACTCCATCAATGGTAAAAAAGTGGGGAAAAACAGGCTTAATCGGTTATTTTGTTTTTTTTTTTTTCGTTGCACAAAAAAGTACTCTTATAGCTTAGAAAATATTACAGTTGAACCACTGATGTCACATGGACTACTTTGTTGATCACCTTCATACATGGTACTTACCATGGTGTCTATGGGAGGCTCAGATTTCATTCAAAAATATCTTAAATTGTGTTCCAAAAATAAAAGAAGTTCTTACGGGTTTGAAAACAACACAAGGGTGAGTAATTAATGACAGAAGTTTAATTTTTGAGGTGAACTATCCCTTTAACGGATTCCATTCTCTACAGGTTTACAGCAGCACGAATTCGGCGAACGGGATCCATCAACAAGATGCTGCTTTCACAGAAGAGGTTTCTGTCAACCCCAAATCTACGCCACATCCATTGTAAAGTACACATTTTATTTTTTATTCCGATTTATGCCACACTATAACTCTTATCCGTGTTATCTGTTTAGGGACAGCACTGATGGTGGTTCTTGAAGCAACGCTCGACTATCAAGTGGTACGGAGGTATGCTGCGAAAAATGAAAGAGAACCCAGAGACATCTAAAGCCTTGACCACGTACTAAAGCCTTTAAAGAGTTAGCATCAAAGTTGACAAAAAAATGCAGCCACTTAGCCACCGTGTATATAAAACAATAAGACGCAAATCTTCATTCTGACGCTTATCTTCAAAGTGGTATGATACAATTACGGTTTTGGCCTCGGAGCAACTGATCCACCATGTACCTGTACTACCTCCAGTATGGACAATTCATCTAATTGAAGCGAGAATAAAGCAGCGGGAGATCTCTGCGATGCTAGGTGATGTAGTTTTGATCGGTTTAAGCTGGTCAATGTTTTGGCCTTGATTTTTATTTGGTAATTTATTTGCCTTTTATGCTGTATAAGTTTTATTAAGCAGTCTTCTCAATTTTTTTTAACCAATCCTTAGCTTAGGTAGTTCCTGTCCGAGGTAAGCGGATGGGATGGCTGTATTTTTTATTATTTTATTTTTTTTTCCTTCTTACGTACTGTACAAATGCCGCAGTGTTCAGCCACCCCACCAGTATCATCCCCTATAATCCAGTTAAATAGTGCACCATTTTAGGGATGCCTGCATTTGTCAGTGAACGGGACTTTACCACTGTATTCCTGTAAAAGACTTGATAAATCGCACACTCAGACATTTATTCAGACTAGTCATGTGTTTAAGCTGTATATTTAATGTAACATACAGTTTCAGTCCCAGATTATGTAACACTTGACCAGCTAGGTTCAACGTGAATTTAGGCTTGCCTCAATAATAATAATAATAATAATAATAATAATAATAATTCACATTTCTGAATTTCCTACTTTATGGTTGAAGCATAAACAGGTCAAATTTGAAAAACAGTAACCCCCCTCCACCCTCCACCCCTGTTACGCCAAATTTATGTTTGATTAATTGCAGCATGAATGTCATGAAAATGTTCAAACGAAATGATTTCATATCGATAGGAATGGATTGAATGATAGGGCTGGCCCCCGAGGAAAAAAAAAAAAGAGCTTTAAGTCATTGGGATTCGGATGTTCTTATGCTGTTCAGTAAAAAAAAAATTACTCCTGGCTCTAGCTGTAACCGTCACCTGGGATTCAATCATCAAACTGAAATAAAACAAAACTCTGTTGTTGGATTGTGGTGGTTTTTTTTAATGCATCGTTTCCTTTAATTTTTTTTTACAGCTTAAATTATAATTTTTTAGAAGCCGATTTGGCTGCTAGGCAAATCAAGATTATACCAATTAACTCATTATCTACTAACGCTTCATGTGATGATTTATGGAAGGAGTCAAGACATAACTTGATTTATTGTTTTTTTTTGTTATTAACTTTAAAAGAAAATCAAGACTCATAAGAGACTTGTTGTCTGGAATGATGCTGTTTGTTAACGTTAATTATAATCACGAACGGAAAGTTTAATCGGTTAATTAAAAAAATGTTCTGTTTGTTATTACTAAGAAATAATAATAGATTTACAGAATGTCCTTATCCAGAGCAACTTACATTTATTTAATTTATACAGTTGAGCAATTGGTGGTTAGGGGCCTTGCTCAAGGGCCCATCAGTGGTAATTTGGTTGTACTGGGAATCTTATGGTTAAAAGTCCAGCACCTTAATCACTAGGCTACCACCTCTAATTGTTAAAGTAACTTTCACAAGATGAAAGCTTTAATAATTGTTCTGCTTTAGATTTTTTTTTTTTTTTTTTTAAAAGAAACCCACTTTTTTTCTGCATTGATTTCTTTTCAAAGCATAATATTATTGTAATTTTACCAATTTCAGCTCTTGCCAGCAGGAGGCAGCATCTCTTTTCTTTATAATGTCAACCTTATTGTTATAAATCATCGTTTAGAGTCATAACCATAGAAATAAATTAAGCAATAGACTTATTCGATTAGCTTTTCTTGTGGAACCAGACAGTATGTGACATTAGACATAATTTTATCCTCTAATGAAATCTATATTTAATATTAGAATCTGTTGGCGTTGTAGTAGAATAATTCATTCCCGAGTGTTGCCATGCACAGTTTTATCACTCATACCATGGAAAATTGCATTTAAATACATTTCTAATATCATTTTACATTAAAAGAATCTGTACACACACCTTAAATTAAACACATTAATAAAATGTACTTTATTTTGGGTAAGATTAAAAAGTAGGATGTTTGTATTGGTGAAAAGGAATCAACTTTGGGGGCAGAAAAGGAAAAAAAAAAATATTCTAAACCAGTTAAAAAAAAAAAGTTTTATCATGATGATTTTTTTCTTATTGGTTTATAAAATATACCTTTTTATTTTTCGCAAATTGTAATTTGGCCTACTTCAGATTATAATAACAAAAAAGCAAAGTCTTGTTTGTAGGTGGTTAACGGCTGAATTGAAAATGAACCGTAGCGATTTGTCAAATTCGTAGGAATTTTGTTGTACTCAAATTAATATAATGTCTACAAAATTATATATTTGATATATTTTCCACAAACATCCTAAGGTTAGGGGTTTTGATACCTGCATCCAAATTTTGCGTTTTTATGCTATTCTTTGGTTTCCTTCAGGTCCTTTGGTTTCCTCCTACAGTGTAAAGCCATTTTGTATGGTGTGTGTGTTAGAAAGAAGTGTGTTTGTGCCCAGCACTGTCCCTGTCCTTGTGCCCCGAGTCCTATGGGATACCCTTTAGTTTCCCAGTACGGGAGAGCGGAGCTGGTTGCAACACTTGTATTTCCTTTAGTTTCTCAGAAAATGTTTTTAGTGTTTTAATATATTAAACACACTTTTGTTAGATATCCACACACACTGCTGTAACCTGTACACGTATGATAATATACATAACATTTAAACAGCCGTCTCTGAAAAGGGTGAAAGGCAGGACGGGGACACCCTGGACAGGTCACCGGTCCATCACAGAGCCACACTCTCGCACTCCTATGGGCAATTTAGAAACACCAATCAATCTAACGTACATGTTCTTGGACTGTAGGAGGAAACCGGAGAACCCGGAGTAAACCCACGCAAGTACGGGGAGAACACAGAAAGACTTCTGTCCAGAATTCGCACCCGGGACCTTCTTGCCGTGAGGCAACAGTGCTAACCACTAAGCCACCTAGCTGCCCCAGGAATAGTCACATATGGCTAATTTTTTTTCAGATGGTAGTAGGGTCTAACTGAGCATGTGCAGTGTGAGCATCATTAATCTAACTTGTTCCTGGTTGGAGGAATGACCCATGTTGCAACTCCTATTTGGTGGATTTGGTTATCATAACTATGTTAATGCACCTGAAAACAAATCGGAACCAATTTTTTTTTTACTTATAAGGATTGTAGATAATAACATTAGGAATAATAGGAATATTGTTATTATTTATATAATATTTATTCCTATAATCACTTCACCACTAAGTTTACGTGGATAAAAAAATGATCAATTGCACCAGGGTAAAAATCAAAAAGTTCCTACAATATTTTTTTATTTTTATCCCTCTACCACACACACACACACACACGCACGCACATACATACATACATACATACAGATGGCGCTTTAATCCTGTATGTAAATCACAGCCAATGAATGTGGGTGTTGAGCTGGGCTGGGATTAGCGGAGGCGAATGAGTTTCAATTTTACTGGATTACAGAACAAAGAAAAGGGGAAAGGGGACACTGTCCATGCGTTAAAGACAAGAAAAAAAAAGGACGGGAAAGAAAACCGGAGCAAATCTCACCTAAAAGGAAGACTAACACGGTCCAGATTATGCGGTTTTGTAAAGTCAGTGTGGCGTTGCTTTAGACGGGAATTCCGCCCTGCACTATTGGATTAAACACGGAGAATAAACACACACACACACACACACAACCCAGTCTCGGATTGACAAGGTAAATACAAACCACAATTGCTAAAAAAAATATATATTTTAAAAAATATCCCTATATTTATATTTGGTTGCCATTTTAACGCGGTTATAACGAAAGCCTTGTGGAACACGTGACTTTTTGTCTGAAATTACAGATTATAATTCTCCTGAGGGGGAGGAGGACGGCTAGCGCTAGCCACTGTTAGCAAAATTAGCCAGCGATGCTTTACCGTAAAAAAAACGCATATATTCGTTAGCGTTTTAAATGTATTTATTATTAATTTATTTGATAAAAAAATCTATTTAGTACGTGATACTGTTTTGTGTACTGAGATTAAACCGCTGCACTGTTTTTCCCCCCGCCGTTAGCTGTTAACTTGCTGTAAAAACCTGAAGACTTTCTATTGTTGCTGGTTGTGTTCAGGTTGTGCTGTAATAACGTAAAAAAAAGAAAAAAGAACCTTTGAAGAAAATATTTTTATATTAAAGTCATGATTTTTTTTTTGCTTAAGGTGTTAAAAACGTGCTTTGAACTGAGAAGGTCATGTTTGCAATGTCAAATGGACGTTATTACCGCTGGCTAATATGGTTACTGTAGCAGTACAAGGGTCAATTTAAAAATTACACATTTTATAAACAACTTTATAATTATTTAATAATATTTTTAGTTTATTTTAATAGTCAGAATAAAATAATCCCAGAAGCAACTTCTCTTTCTGGTTTCATTGCGTGTGTTCGGTTAGATATAAACACAAAGTGACGCATTTTAACCCACATTCTGTTTGGACTGGATTAAATAGTATATCTATAATTAAACTGTATATCTATAATTTAATTCTATATATTAGTTGGTTTGTTTTATATACTCATATATTCCGCGTGTGTATACAGTGCTTTGAGAAAGTATTCTTACCCCTTGAACTTTTTCCACATTTTACAACCACAAAATAAATGTTTTATGATTTTATGTAATAGAACAACACAAAAGTAACTCTCAGATAATCTGTGTGGTGGCTTAGTGGTAAAAGTGTCGGACTGATACCCTGACAAGGCCCTCAACCCCCAATTTCTCAGCTGTGTTAAAAAAAATAAAAAATAAATGTAAGTCGCTTTAGATAAGGGCGTCTGCCAAATTCTGTAAATGTAATGTGAGGTATTCCCCTCCCCGTGTCAATACTTTGTAGAGCCGCCTTTCAATGCAGTTACAGCTGGGGTATGTCTCTACCAGCTTTGGACATCTAGAGACTGAAATTTTTGCCCATTCTTCTTCGCAAGACAGCTTAAGCTCAGCCGGATAGGATGGGGAGCGTCTGTGAACAGCGGTTTTCAAGTCTTGCCACAGATGCTCAATGGGATTTAGGTCTGGACTTGGACTTTGTCTGGGCCATTCGAACACATGAATATTCTTTGATCCAAACCATTCCACTGTAGCTCTGGCTGTATGTTTAGGGTCATTGTCTTGCTGGAAGGTGAATCTCCAGCCCAGTATCAAGTCTTTTGCAGCCTACAACAGGTTTTCTTCCAGGATTGCCTTTGTGTTTAGCACCATCCATCTTCCCATCAACCAGCTTTCCTGTCCCTGTTGAGGAAAAGCATTCCCACGGCATGATGCTCTCACCACCATGTTTCACAGTGGGACGGTGTGTTTAGGTTTACTTTTCCGCCACACATAGTGCTTTGTATTTATGCCCAAAAAATTCAACTGTGGTCTCATCTGACCAGAGCTTTTTCTTCCACATGTTTGCTGTGTCCTCTGCAAACGGGACGTCTTATGTATTTCTATCAACGATGACTTTCTTCTTGCCACGCTTCCATTCCACTCTTTCTGTGGACAGATTCTCCTACCTGAGCTGTTAATTTCCGCAGCTCCTTCAGAGTGACCATGGGCCGCTTGGTTACTTCTCTGACCTCTACTCAGTGTTCTTTGAGATGTTTAAAGCTTGGGATATTTTTTAATAACCTAACCCTGCTTTAAACTTCTCCACAACCGTATCCCTGACCTGTCTGGTGAGTTCCTTGGTCTTTATGATGCTGTTTGTTCACTAGTGTTTTCTAACGAACCACTGAGGCCTTTACAGAACACTTTATATTTAACACTGAGACTAATAACACTTTGTATTTATACTGAGACTAAATTACACGCAGGTGGACTCTATTAACTCTACTAATTAAGTGAGTAGTTAAGGCAATTAAATGCACTGGATTTTATTTAGGGGTATCAGACTACAGGGGACTGAATACAAATGCATGGCACACCTTTCAGATTTTTATTTGCATAAGATTTTAAAAACCCGTATATCTTTTTTGTTCCACTTCACAATTACGTGCTACTCTGTGTTGGTTTATTTCATAAAATTACAATAAGACATATTTTAGTTTGTGGTTGTAGGGTAACAAAAAAGTGGAAGTTCAAGCGATATCAATACTTTTTTAAGGCACTGGATTAACATGTCCTATAAGAGAAAAGGGATTTTTCTGCAATGTAAACGCACTTCAGGACAGTCTGTAATTCGGATTTTTTTTGGAATAATGTGTTATTGTGAATTATTAAACATAATTGAGGTCTAGATATCGTTCCTATTCTATTAGCCACCTGCTGTCACGTTATGCTTACGTAAAAAAAAAAATAAACAGATTTGTAACAATAAACCAAGAAAATGATTTAACATATGATCATTTAGGTGCCTTACATACAATCAAATCTGTAAATAATACTTGTAATGTATAATATAATATAATACTTATATGTGTATTATTATTCTACATTATTATTATTATACATGATATGTAATACTTGTAAATACTGTTAAATACTTTGTCTGTCAGATTATACAGTTGTGTTGGATCTGAAAGAATCCAATTGAAAGGATCCAAAATATTGTCATATTAAAGCTTGAATTGGCATATTTTCTAGACTGAATTCCAAAATATCTTACAGGGGTGCAGATGTTCATCAACATTTTACATTTGCACAGATGTGCCGTTACACAATTCACATTTTACGAATCTTAAATGGATTTGCTAACGCTTAGGTAGAGATGTGCAACTGTAATATTGCAATTTTCGCTGTAAGGAAACATTTATTTAGCATTTAATTCTGTGGGTTTTTGTTATTAACACCAACGAGTGAGGTAATTACAAAAAATAGCTGTTTTATAAAATCTGTGGAAAACAATAAGTAATAAAAGTAGCGAGATAAATTGTCACTATTATTACTAATTATTGCGCGAATCACACTTTTCTTTACATATTAAATGTAATATAATGTAAGCGAGTAGTCGGATTGTTGGTTATAATACACATTTTCACTGTATTACTGTTAATAGGCCTTTTGTGTTATAGGGTTGTTGTTGGCTACTTGTTCTGACACGTTCTTGGTACCAGTTAATGACTGCAGTTAAGCTGCTACTTTCGCATAAAATAATTATTGTGTCAAATTAGTGTGATTACTCTTTAGAGAAAATCCTATTATGGACACATATTAGAACGTCACAATACAAAAATCAAGTGCTTGTTGTAAGAAAAACCGAAAGATCTGTTCGTGAAGCCAAGATAGCTTGTAAGGTAGCCAGATATAGTAGAAAAATTTTAACCCGCAGAGGAATTTGATTACCTGCCGAACCAGAGACCCAATGGTGGCGAGAGTAGGTGAGAAAAAAAAAAAACAATCTTCTTAAATAAAGCCTTGTGTTTAAATTCTCTCTTTAAAGTTTTGTGTTTAAGTGAAAATTTGCGCAGAATTAGATCGTCATGTCTAATATTGGACTAGCACAACTAGCAGTAGCAGCTACACGAATCCTGTGAAAGGTTCAATTATACGCAAAAAGAAAATTTCTTCGATGGACTTTAATTCAGCTAGTAAGATTTACAGTAGGTCTTTGCCTGGGGCCTGAATAGTCGGAATAAAAAAAGCCGTAGCCAGGCAAAGAGTCTCCGAGCAAAACAGCAGTCATTAATCTGACCGCTTAAGCATGTCAAGCTGACTCTGCTCTACTCTCTCGCTACTTTTGGGAATGTTTCTAAAAATGTCCCTTTTTGTTGTCTCATGTGGCTAAAAACTCCTTTTTTTGTGTTTAATAAATGACAAATTGGGCATTTCTGTTTAAAGAATCCTCTGAAGACTGTTTTGGCTAAGCATGAGTTTCGAAACGTAGCCTTGAAGCATCTACAATCATAAGCCATTTAACACCTCGACCCCACAATCACCTCTGCAAGCCAGTATGACCAAACCACAAGCACCAGACTAGTTTTTTAAAGCAAGATGTCTGTCTTTCATAGAGTCCTTGCTCATTTTAGACCAGTTACACTGCCCGAGTTTCGCTGGCTCCTCTTTCTGGGTTTGCGTGTGTGGTTTTTTGGCTTCGGCCCGAGGCCAGGATAATGGCTCCTAGTGTCTGCAGAGATTAAAGGCCCGGGCTACATTGTTCACATGCTTCGAGATTAGTTTCCTAGGAAACGGATTGCTGTTGCCATGAAAATGTAGAGTATGGAATTAGGATTGTGATCTTGTTTCCATCGCTTAACAAGCCAGCGCTTTTCTTGGTAAAAGTGCATCGTTTTTGTTTTTGTTCATCTAAGTTGTGATAAAATTTTTGTATATTTGTATTTTATGTAAAACATAAAAAAAAAAAAAAGTTTACTGTAGGCTATAAAATGATCAAATTACAATCATTGCTACAAACATTTGGTTCTAACTAAACATCGTGTTCCAGATATCAGCAATTTTTGCAATTCTTTTCATTGCGGATACATGTATCTCGATCACATTACATGCTGCATGAGATTTCAATTGTCATGTAAGAATATTAAAGACTTAACGAAAGGATGCCGGGGGAATTGGGGTCTAACAGATCCGGAGTGTTACTGACAAACAACTTGTAAAATCATTACCGCGGCTTTCCATACACAGTTGGTCGGGTCGTGGATTGAATGTGCAAATTACGACGTAATTGTAAGAGAATGCAAAAGCATTAAAATATATTTTTTCCTTTCTGTAAGACAGCCCGACTGGCAGTTTGAGGATATATTTTGAGTGTAGGACACAATAGCCACGGGAAGTTGAGCCTGTAATTTTGTGATTGTGTAATTGTGTAATTTTTCTGTGGTCAAGCAGATTAATTATTAATGGATTATTACTCGAATTCCAAAGAAACGTTGTGTTTCCAAATCGAAACCTTATTCCGAAAAGAAACTGTATTTCAACAATCGTCCGAACATAAAGTCTTTATGCGACCATAGATCGCATATCATTCGGGTGGCTTCCACACTAGATTTCGCCTTGCTTTTAATAGGAAGCAAAATTCTAACATATTTAGTTAAAATCAATCCCGCCTAGTCAATCGCTATTAACACTTTACCACGTTAGCATGACATTGTTCTAATTTAAAAACCAGGGATGTAATTTTAGGCAGCATAAAGCAGTAGTTTAGTCTTTGTTCAGGTCTCCCACCAGGTAACGGGTGCTTTCCGGGAGAGAACGAGCCATCAAGAGCATTAGGGCAATAATCCGAGCCCCGTTTTAATTGGTTGACAAAGGCTTATCGTAATTAGCTACTTTCACATGTGTAACGGATTTACAGTGCAGATCAGGGGGTCACTTTTGGAAGTTCTTTAAAGGTTTTTTTTTTTTTTTTTAAATCCTCGACTGCGTTCCTCAGACAGGAAAAGCGGCTTTAAGAGACGTGCACCAACTGACCTGCTGCATGTCTACTGTACAGTTTTTCTGAGAGCATTGCTGTGGAAACGATGATGTATTCATCTGTAAATAGTCTAGGGGGATTCAATTTGACACTCTCGACTATAACATTTTCAATGTGATTTAATAATTAAAGAAGTTAACTTGTAAGAAATGTTTGTGCGTTATTATTTACCGTAAAAATTTTGAGTGTTTGTTTTTGTGATGTTGGTGTATTATTATTTTTTAAGAAATGGCGCAGCTGCGGAAGCTGGGCTGTGATGGGATGAGGCATAACTCTCAGACGTCCGCCAGACATGAAATCCTCACCAGCTTAGTGTCGGCACTGGACTCGGTGGTACGTCTTGCTTTCTGCCTCAGTAACGTAAAAAGGCAAACATACAAATTTATAATATTTTCCAAATTTTCTTTTTCTTTTTCATTTCTTTAGTGCACTGCTATGTCTAAGCTGAACGCGGAGGTAGCCTGCGTTACTGTGCACGAGGATAGCGTGATCGCCATAGGAACAGAAAAAGGGAGAATTTTCCTCAACTCCAGGAAGGAAATACAGACAGACTTTCACAAATTTTGCAGTGGGTTCTTTAGACCGCTTTTGTCTGTGTTTGTAAGAAATCGTTAGAATGCTAACATTTCTAAATAAGTTTAGCTAATTAGCTAACATTTCTAATTTTCACTCGGCAAGAAAGACCTTGCAGGCATAACTCGGTTTTTCTTGTCTTTTTAATCTGTTTTTTCTTTTTACTCCTCAGGGGTGTCCTGTCTGCAAGCGTTAAATTCAGTCAGCTCTCACGCCAAAACTCTGGATACTGAAATCAGCCGGACTGGTAAAGACGGGTTACCGTTAGCAAAACAGCAGCGACCCTTAACAGACTCTCACACCAATATCTTTGTCTTAAGGAAGATGGTGGAAGAAGTCTTCAGTGTGCTTTATAGTAAGAACTTTAACTTTGTATAAGCAGATTTCCTTTATATTTTTTATTTTGAGCTATAAGAGCTTTTCGCCTGTGTTTTCCAGACCAGTCTCACTGTGAAGCATGGTGGTTGTAGCATCATGTTTAGTTATGCCCCTAACCTTTTTTTTTCGTTTGGACCCTTTGATTCAGGGTTCCTGTCTCCACCCTGTTTGTGTGCATAGAGTTTGCATGTTCATTTCATGCTTTGTCAGTTTTCTCGACGTAGTCCCTTTTCCTTTTTTTCCTGTCCAAAGACGTGCATTTTAGTTTAATTTGCATCTCGGAATTGTCTATGTTGTTGACGTGAGATAGGTTGGCACCTTGGTCGGGATATTCCCCACCTTCTCTCCTGTGCCCACTGGGATAGTTTTTAGGCTCTTTTTGACCATGAGTAGGATAAGTGGTACAGAAAATAGATGGATGGATGAATGGACAAATGGACAGTGCTTGGGTATAGTGCAGGGACTGAGTAAGATGTTTTAAAATTGCTCAGGGACTTCAAATCGCGATAATACAACTATCAGTTTCGCCCAGAAAATGGATGTTAAACTCAGTTCCTAGGGTTTTGTTTTTAACTTCATTCCAAACCACAAAACATGGATTTTTTTTAAAACAAGCCTAAAAGATTATCTCGAGTGGGTGCAATCAATTAAGGTTGAAGCTAAACTCTGCACTGTGGTGGCCCTCCATGAACCGAGTTTGACCCCTGTTCTCTAGAGAAGTCGTCTTCCGTTAGTGCTATTCCAAAACTTTGCAATGACCTTGAATCACAAAGTGCTGTGTATTTCAGGTGAGGCTGTAGGGAAGAACAGCCTGGTCCCCGTGCCTTATGAGTGGATTCAGAAGGAGCCTGGCGCTGTGTTCATTCATGGCCTCCCTGATGGCGTGACCCTGAGGAGACCTGCTGAATATGACACCAAGACCTTAATGAAGATCCTGGAGCAAAGCAACCGCATCCGTTTTATCGTCAAAAGGTCAGAGACTCAAAATATTTGCTGAAATCCGATATGATGAAAAAAAAAAACTGGTCTAAACAAATTTTACATGTCCATTCTAAAATTTATTGTTAACAGCTAATTTGCTAGAGAATGCCAGCGTGACTAACAGTAAATAAATGCTAACAAGCACAAGGTTAGCAATATCCTAGCATTGTAGCTTGTAGCTATGTTGTAATTTTGGTTAAAAATATTTCTTTTTTTAAAATTTACATTTTTCCTTTAAAATTATATACCTAAAAAAGCAACTGATGATAAAGTACATGTCAAAAAGTGCAGGTCTAATTTACCTCAGAAACGCTAGCATGGCTTTGAAAGCTAACAGCAATTAGCATGGTTATCACGGTTTTGTGGGCTTTAATGCTTCTTTCTTTTATTAATAACTAGCAAGATAAATAATAATTAAGTGGATCTATGAAGCTTTGAGGTAAAATATTGATCCAGATTTACATAGTAATAAAAAAAGAATTATGGGAGCAAGGAATTATTACATTAAGGGTGACTGGCTAGTATTGATTATGTAAATGCCGAAGCGAGCAAGAGGAAGTAGTAGTTTCTGAAGAGTGTGAGATGTAGATTTAGATTTTTTACTGAAATGTTGATAATAAGCATCTGTGTATATTTGTTTGCGGAATAAATGAAATGTGATCATTTTAAGCACTAAACCAGTATTTAGCATGATTTGCAAAATACTTTAGCTTTTTTTTTTTAATTAAATACTTTTACTTACTAATTTATACTCACTATTTTATACTATATTATAATTTGTATAAAATCTGTCGTGATGCCCTGAAATATAAAACATCCGCATGCCTAAAAGGGAACGCGTCCAACAAGCTCCTGGTATCCGAATTACATGGAACTAAGAAAAACAAATGTTTTCTGCATTCAGAGTGCCAGACGAAGCGTCGCGCGACGGTAAATCCTGTCCGGAAAGCAATCACCTCCCCTCCCCTGCTGTGAAGAATGCCAGCAACCACACGCCTGTTAAAACCCCCTCACAGGAAGTGCCTGCTAGCAGCTCCCTGCTCTCCAGCTTCCTGTATGGAATGCCCGTGCCTTCCCAGACACACCCAGACAATAAGTGTGAAGCGAAGACTTCGGTTTTGCAAGGACTGGTTACGGAACGGCTAGCAGCGTGGGCCCCGAGTGACGAGAAGGTGGCGGTGCCTATGGAGGCCCCAGACAACGGTAATCGAGTTCCCACGTTTTATTTACATGTATTTTTTTTTTTTTTTTACAAATTTCACATTAACAGTTTAATCATGATAGGCAGTTTTATCTTAACTCATTGCTTGGGTGTTTTCTTGTCTTTCTGCGCCTGCTACAGGTGAGCGGATAGCACTCGCAGGAGACGTTGCTCAGAGCCCTCCCAGCGTCCACATTTCTAAACGTCTACTCTTCTCTATAGTACATGAGAAATCAGGTGAAAATGTGTTTTACAACTCTTTAAGCATGCACTACATTTCAGTTAATACAGACTTCCAGACCAAAAAAGTACTTTCTATATAGTATGGTTACAGGTAGTATCAATGAAATTTGACCGTACTACATCCGCAGTTTTGATATCGTCACATGACCTATGATGTCACAACCACATAAAATTTAGGTTGGATAATGTTTACAATGAATAAGTGAAATTTAACCACAAAAAACTAATTGTACATGAAGCATTTTCCACCACTTTCACATATGATGAGTCAGCTGTCTGGCAACTTTTTATGTACTGTATTTTACATACTAAGGATTCAGACATACTACTTGTCTTGCATACTCTGTTTGTACTATATAGTATCTACTTTTGTGCAACTAATATTGCATTTTACATTTACAGCATATTCGCAGACGCCCCTTATCAAGACCAACTTACATTTAATCTTTATACAACTGAGCAATTAGGGGGTTAAGGGCCTTGCTCAGAGGGCCCCAGCAGTTGCAGCTTGGTTGTTGTGTAAATAGAACCCCGACCCTCCAATTAGCAGTTCCAACACCTTAACCTCTAAGCTACCACCTCCCTATAAGATTAGTTTAGTATACGACTTTGGACAGAGCCTTACTCTGGCAAAATTGTTCTATGGCATGTCTTATTATTATATATATATATATATATATATATATATATATATATTATTATTAACTGAAAATGCTGATTATTCACTCAAAATATAAACACTAAAAATGGGCCTTTAATCAGTGGTGGTTGACTGATTTTTGACTAAAGAAGCTTGGCCAGACACTCCAATATCTTTTCCTTCCAACTGAGCAACAGGAAGCCTTCAGACACTTCCAGGAGTCAAGCCCTGTGTTAATTTTCTCCACTGACTAATGCAAACATGCCAGTAGACAAAACAAAGCTCTGATTCTCGACAGCACGTCATGGTGAAAGATGCTCTTTAAAGTAGCCAGCGTTTTGATACAATAGGGTTTTTTTTGAGCTGCTTTGAAGGTCACGATTGGGTCAAAAGCAAACTGTAAACAAGACACTAGGGGAAATTGATTTGGTTTCAAAAGTCTCCCAAGCTATTGTCTAAAACGCTTTGTGTTTTGAAAACATTTTGACAAGAGCAGCTCATTTTCACGTCTATGCTGGACGCTGTTTTTTTAACAAATGTCGTGTCTTGCACAGAAAAATGGGACGCCTTCATCAGAGAGACAGAGGACATTAACACTCTGCGAGAATGCGTGCAAATCCTGTTTAATAGCCGATACGGTGAGACACACACACTTTCTCTTCTTCACCAGACGTTATTTTTAAATTAGTAAATAGTCCTTCTATGAGCGCTGTACTCATGCACAGCTGTAGATGAATCGTGATGTCACGTGGTGTATAAGTCCAAATCTGCAGAGATTTTGCATTAATTTCTACATTGATTGAAATAAAAAAGAAAAAATCATGGGTCAGCTGTTCGAATGTGTGTTGTGCAACTGAAATGTTCTGAAGACTCATTTTAGCTCTTGGCAGCTGACCAGTCAGAATCGAGACTTAAACAGCGCAGTGTAGGGATGCGCGGTATTAAAACGGTACAATACCATATTCTGCTGATTTTTCTGTATTTCATATGCTGCTGTTCCAGAATTCACCTGTAGGTGACAAAAACTGCTGCCGACTGTTAATATGAAGCAGCCAACAGAGCGAGAGGTTTATTAATGCTTTTATTCGGTTATTAGAGTCTAAAATGACTCTTTACAATGCAGCAACATTATACATTGTAACATACAGTAACACCTGCAGTTATTATTTAGATCATTTACACGACGGCAGGTCATTTCATGTCTCTACATAGTCGTGGGCTCTGCTCGCTGTATCACACACGATGAAGTTTTTGTGTCAGGGACTGGACTCCCCCAAGCCAACCAACACTGCCCGACCCCCCCTTAACCCCCACCCCACCCTCCGAAGCTATACTCCTACGGTGAAACTGTGAATTATTTACATAATAAATGTACTAATACGTTTAGTATCTAGACATTACTTTATGCATTACAGGCCTATACAGTACATACAAGATTAATAAAACGATTATCTATATGATGATCATTGATTTTGCTAATAGATGACATCTAATGCTTTACATAAATTCTTTTGACACTTACAGAAAGGAAAAAGAAAATTACTGGGTTCGATTCCCAGGCAGGGGTCTTTCTGTGTGGAGTTTGTATGTTCTCCCTGCGCTTGCGTGGGTTTACTCCAGGTTCTTCGGTTTCCTCCCACAGTCCAAAAGCATGTATGTTAGATTGATTGGTGATTCTAAATTACCCCTAGGAGTGAGTGTGAGTGTGATGGCTTACTCACTCCTATAATCGGCTGGGATAGGCTGAGACGGCTGGAGTAGGCTCCAGCAGATCTCCGTGACCCCGAATTATGGAATAACGGGTATAGAAGATAAATGAATGAATGAATGAATGAATGTAATAGGTCGTTTTTCAGAGTTTCTTAAAGAGCCCTGTTTAGCTAATTCCCTTGTCTATTTAAATTTGGCATTTTTTTATACATCGTAACATGTTCACTAACTCTGTATGTGTTAAACTCCTAGCTGAAGCCCTGGGCTTGGATCACATGGTCCCTGTTCCATACCGGAAGATTGCCTGTGATCCAGAAGCAGTTGAGATTATCGGGATCCCGGACAGAATCCCGTTTAAGCGGCCGTGCACCTACGGAGTGCCTAAACTCAAACGAATCCTGGAAGAGAGACACGGTGTCCGCTTTGTTGTGAGACGGTGAGGACTGTCTGAAAGAAAAAATTCATTTATAAAGAGTTTTTTTTCTTTGTAATGGCTACTTTTTTTTTTTATTTATTAACTGTTCACAATTGTCACCGCATCCTACCAAATTTGCATATATTAGGTAAAGGTTTTTTGCTGTATTGCTCTCTGGATTGCATCTGGTGAAGGTTCAAAAAATTTAATTAATAATAAATTAATTTTATTAATTATTTAATTACTAAAAAGTCCCCAAAACGAATGTGAAGTACATTCCTAGTTCAGAGATTCACTTTAGCTAATTTTCTCTTTTTATTGGACACATTGGACAAATGAATTTTGTCATTTATCTTTTTGCTAAAGCGTCCAGCCTTCGAGTGCCATCTGGCGGATCGGTGTTTGGCGTCCAAAAATGCTGCACCGCTTGCTGGGTGTAGTAACCGTCACTGTCTACGCCACCGATTTGGCTTTAATGACTAAATCCCCCAGCGAGTTGCCGGCTTTGCTCAGTTTAGTATGCTGAGGTGTAAGCCTACTTCTAGCCTGTGTTTGTTTACGCTCTTGTTTATTTCCTTTCAGGATGTTTGATGAGCGGATCTTCACTGGTGAGTGATACGTTTGCTGAATTACTCCTTGCAGCAGAGCTTTAGTTTGCTGTAACAGGGTTGGATGTAAAACTAAAATAACAATTTAGCATAATACAGTGCACCATTTTACACGCACTCACTCTCTCACTCTCTCTCTCCTAAATCAGCTGCAGGGAAAGTAGCCAAGGAGGAAGGAAGGCAGGACAGCTCCTCCCCTGAAGACGGATTTTCGGAAGGGTTTCGAGTGCTGAGCTCCACCCTCGAGCTGGTCAGCAACACCCACAGCAGCAGGTATGACTGTCGAGACTGCCAGCCTGGCTAATTAGTTGTAAACGTTCAAATCTCCTGTACATTCAGCCAAAGCAAACACTACTAGTTGTTGTTTAACTACCGCAATGCCCTATAGAAAAGGGTTTGAACTACTTTCCTGTCAGTCAAGGTTCGCTGTGTTTACTCACTAAATTACCTTTCGCCTTGTCTATGTTATGCAGATCCACCAGCTCTTGTGTCAGTCCCTTAGCAGACTGTGAAGCAGGTAAGTCTTTATCACTAGTTTCATGTCCGTTATCACTTTTCAGGTTTTTTTTATTTGTCATGGACACTAGTGTGCTTTTTAGGGCCCTCGGGAGACTGCCCACCTTTAAAAAAGGTCAAAACTGAGCCACCAGATGGAGAAATTATTCAGGTTACTGTACCAGGTATGAGTCTCCTTTTGTCCTGCTGGAACAGTGTACTTTAAAGATCTTGCACTGAATCTCAATTGTTATTGATTTAAGTCATGACAGAGTAAAGCCATCCTAGTTAAAAATTCTGTTCTTCCAAGTTGACAGGTCAAGTCATTTTCAGGAAAAAAAACCCCACCAAAAATTCAAAGATTGAGATGAAAAGCAAAATTGAGCTGAATGTGATTGACAATTAATTCACTAATTTTAAAAGTTAAATGAAGACAATTCCTAAAAGGCTTTAACATATACAGCATTTGGCAGACGCTCTTATCCAGAGCGACTTGGGGGGGTTAAAGGCTTTGCTTAGGGGCCCAACCGTGGCAGCATGTTGGGTCTGGGATTTTAACCCAGTTCTACCAATTAGCAGTCCAACACCTTAACCACTGCGCTTGTTATTTTTTTAAAATAACAGCATTTAAAAATAATGAAAAAGGTCATCGTATGATACATAAAATTGTAAACATGCATGCAATGGAGAAAACATAATAATAATCTATTTGTAAAACTATTAGACAGAAATGCCCAGAGAGCTTTTGCTTGAGTGTAAAAGTCTGATCAGCCGAGCTACATAAAAGAAATGTGTTTTCAGCCACCAGTATTATAAGTATTGTTATTTCGACCCAAAAAAAGCCCTGTCCATTTCTAATTTTTGTCTTATAATTTACTTGGGGAATATAACGGGAAAAGTGGTAGCCTGGTGCTTAAGCTATTGGACTTCTAATTAGACAATCAGGGTTTGATTTCCAGCACCACCAAGTTGCCACTGCTGGGCCCCTGAGCAGGGCCCTTAACCCCATAATTGCTCAGTTGTATAAAGGAGATGAATCTAAGTCGCTCTGGATAAGGGCGTCTGCCGAATGCTGTAACTAATGTAAACGTTTTATTATTCTACCTTTTATATCATTCTTTATTTATTTTACTGTGGTTTCCATGGTAGCTCATTATACTGTCTGATAAAAAAAATGGGCCTAGTGCTACCAATAGTTCAGCCCCACCATTAAGTCAAATTTGGGCCTTTGGGAATTTGCACACAGTCTGTAGTGTATCGCCTCCTTCCATCCGTTTAGATTGTTTCATCATGCTTAATCTTAGACCAATCTCTCTTCTATAGAGAACACGGCAGCCTCAGAGGAGCCAAGCGAGCCTCCGGTTGAACTCGTGACCCCTGATCTCCGCCGCCCCCTGGAGCCTCTAGCAGGTAACTGCACCCTGGCCTTTTTCTAATCAAAAGCTTGGACGCAGCAACCCTCTGGCTTTGGAAATCTTTGCTTCAGACACCGTGGTGGAATTCAAAAACAAACCTAGGAACTGGTGATGACCTTTGCTAAGCTAATCATTTGGTCCTCCCGCTAGTGTAGTTACCCTCTTAGTCCCCCTTGTTCTTGTGACTGACAAAAATAATTATTTGACTATTGTTTTTAAAAATTAGATTCCACCTGCCTTTCCTGTCTGTTAGTGAACCAATGCTGGCTGGCCTTCATTTGAATATTAAAAATTTGATTGGATGATATCATTTACATATATATCATCAACTAGATTTTTACTTTTAAAAGAATTGAACCATAAAACACTGTCTCAAACCTAAAATATGGAATCATGTGATGTTGCTTATCACGGTAAATTTTCTTTACAAACGTTGTAAGCAAGATATATGATTTGCTTGTCACAACGGCAGTGGTGATTGTGTCATGTGTAATAAAGCGGGGTTCTTTCTGCCTCAAACACTGAATGCCTGCTTCAGGTAGGTTCAGTTAGTCAGAAGCTGGAAGATACCATTTTGTATAAGAGTTTAGTAGTGGAAGACCTTGTAATTTGTTATTTCTTTCCCTCTGAATGACTGAACACACCTGAAGCAGGTTTATCCGCAATGGGTTTTAGGGAAAGGTGGGGGGAAGGGAAAACAAGTGTAACAACGTAATGTAACTAAAAATTCAGAAGGTTCCAAATCGCATCAGTAAAAGCTTGGTCCTTTTTTTTTTTTTTTTTTTTTTTTTTTTGCTGCATTTTACCACCAGCTCGTTTTTAAACATAGCCCTATTCGGCACTGGAGTTTCCGAAAGACTGAAATTTAAAAGAGAATAAGAATCTGACTGTAATGTCGCACACCACGAGCGTTATTAACTGTTAAGTGTGCGAGATTATGACACCAGTTACTGGGATTTGCAGTGTTCGTTTAGTTTTAAGACAACAATACGTCACATTTCCAGCATTTGGCGGGCATCCTTATCCAGAGCGACTTACATTTATCTCACTTCAACAACTGAGCAATTAGGGGTTAAGGGCCTTGCTCAGGAGCCCAGCAGTGGGCGCTTGGTGGAGCTGGGGATCGATCCAACAATCTTCGGGTTGGTAGTCCAACACCTTACCCATGAGCCACCACTTCCCACTTCCGTCACTCCTACTAAAATGGAAATAGATGGGGCTCATGGGATAGTGTTGGCTCATGGTTAAGGTGTTGGATTACCAACCCGAAGTTTGTGGGTTCGATTCCTAGGTCGACCAAGCCACCACTGCTGGGCACCTGAGCAAGGCCCTTAACCCCCAATTGCTCAGTTGTATAACAAGGAATATTGTAAGTCGCTCTGGATAAGGACGTCTGCCAAATGCTGCAAATGTAAAAGTACTTTTAAATTATGTTTTTTGATGTCAAAATATTTATAACATTATATGTGGACCTCAGAGAACAGTAAAAAAAAATGTGGTTAGATGCCAAAAGACTATTTTCATTACCATAACTTGACGTGAAACCAAATATCAGCCTAACAATAGTTCTTGATACAAATCTCCTGGTAGTCACTTTCCTCCACACATGCTGTTTTTCCAACCTAGAGAATGTTAGAGCGTCCCTGTTGTCTCCTAATCCTGGTTCCCAGTGTTCCAATGCGAGTTAATACCACTGTTCAACTCAATCAGCCACAAAAAAGTAAAAGAAATTCAAAACCATGCTAATATTTTTAACGGTACTCGATATGAAAGCTAAAAAATGTCAAATATAACTAGTGGCTTTGCATTTGGAGTTGAATTGTTTGGATTAACTCGCCTGTTTTTATTTTATTCAATTAATTTGAATGTTTTTATGTTGTGTTAAAATCTGCTTTACACAAATGGTCATTGGAGTGTGCAAAAGGTGAGTGAAACGAATAACAGCAACGTCTGAAAGCATTCGCTCGCTTATGTTAAAAATAAACACATCTTTGCATTTTGTGTAACGCAAAAATTATTTTTGACGTTTAGTTGAAGAACCGGCGCAGAAGTCGACGCCGCAGGGGCTCAGGAGAGCTGTCGACGGTTAGCCATGTTTTAATTAATTAAGTGTTTAATGTAAACGTAAATCCGTTCGTTTGATTGTCTGTCCGTTCTTCCAGAAGACATCGGAGAGATGATTCTTCAGCTACGAAAGCAAGTGGAGAGTCTCTTCAGCACAAAATATGGTGAGGAGCTTTAAGGTGTACAGTCGTGGTCATAAGATGGTTGTTTACGCTCCACTTGTTCTTTAGGGTTTGTATGGTTATAAAAACTGTGGAAAAGTCGTGGAATATTAAAACGGCAGCTTCCAGGTCTGGAAAAGTTTTGTGAAAATAAACTCACTCAAAACGTTTTTTAAGGCAACCTGATTCTATAAGAGGAATTAAAGGAATTAAATCCTGTACAGTTTTTTTTTTTTAGTATAAGTTGCTTTATGAAAATATGTTTAACGTAAATTTTGTGCAATAATAATTTCCCATCCTCTCCAGCGGAAGCTTTAGGCCTGCCTGAGCCAGTGAAAGTGCCCTACTCCAAGTTCCAGATGTACCCCGAGGACCTGTATATCACAGGGCTGCCAGAAGGGATCATGTTCCGGAGACCAAACTGTTTTGGAGCAGCCAAACTTCAGAAGATTCTTAGTGCCAGTAACCAGATCCAGTTTGTTATTAAAAGGTAGGTGGGAAAAAAAAACTCTGTCTGTCTGTCTGTCTGTCTGAATTCTGGCTAAAACACATTGAACACCAGAGAGTCTAAATCTAAATCCTTTTTTTTCTTTTTTTTTTTTTTCTTCTCAAATTAGGCCAGATTTGCTAACCGAAACTCAACTGAAGCAGGAACCTCCCTCTCAGCCAGTTTGTGAACCAGGTAAATATTTTCAAAATTTAATTAGTCGTTAATTATTCAGATGCCGAACCTGCAGCTGAGACTTTTCTTACTATTACAGCGGAATGCGATCCTAAAGACAACCTGGCAGAGGATCCTGGACCTGCCTGCAAAAGACCTGGATTCTTAGGTAGTCATGTGACCTGACATTTCCACCTCTTTAAAGCTTCACATCCAAAAAAAAAATATATATATATAAACTTTAATGTCTAATCCTTCTTGCTCACAGATAGCCTGGAGGCCAAACTGTCTCGCATCGACTTAGCCAACACGCTACGAGAGCAGGTCCAGGATCTGTTTAACAGGAAGTACGGCGAAGCGCTAGGCATCAAGTATCCCGTGCAAGTGCCTTACAAGAGGATTAAGAGCAACCCTGGCTCAGTGATCATCGAGGGTTTACCTCCGGGAATCCCCTTCAGGAAGCCTTGTACTTTCGGCTCGCAGAACCTCGAGAGGATACTGGCAGTGGCTGATAGGATTTCATTTACCATCATGAGGTGTGTGAGTTATTTTTATCCTGCAGAATTTATTGTGGGAAAAAAACATGATGACGTAATGTGAAAACACTGGCAAGAGCCTCGCGATACATGGGTCACGTTACACAAGATCACAATATATTGCTATGCCTGAAAAAAGTAAAACAAATAGCTAAAAGTACAACGGTCTGACACATACCGAGGGTTTAGTTAAGTATTTACATAAACATAAAGTCAGTTTAACATGTCAGTGAAATATGTATCGATACTAAAGGTAACAATATTAATACTCTATCTTGGAAAAAAAAATATATCGCAATGGTTATTAATATTTTTACAAAAGTATTAATTTTTTTTACACAGCTCTACTTAAAGTAAAATCCTGTTATTTTGTCTGAATTGCACCATTATGCCTACCTGTTACCGAAGTCCCAACAGGAGATAATAAACAGGAAGTGTTTTGATACAAAATGTCCCTAAAACGGCGGTATTCATTTTTATTCAATACTAAGATTTTTATTAATAAAATAGGGATTTCTTACAGAACTCAAGGTTGCATGTTTTATTGACGAGCCACTTAATTTCTAAATGGATAATTAAAAAAAAAAAAAAAATCAAGCAGTTTGTTTTTTATTCACAGACCTTTCCAAGGACTTATCCCCAAACCAGGTACGGTTTTTTTTTTCTATTATTTTTATTTGTTGAATCATCCGAGTATTTAATTTAGTTCAATTTTATTCTTTTAGATTTTTATCCAAATGAGAAAAACAGTATACAAAATTCCTTGTTATATTTCTAGTATAATACTAAGCCCTGAGTGTCTACTTTCATCTACACACTGTACTCCATAATTATTGGCACCCCTGGTTAAGATGTGTTAAAAGCCTTGAAACAAATGTACTCTCACACTGAAAATTGTAGAAAGATGTAACCTTCAACTCAAAGTGAATTTTAAGGGGGGGGAAAAAAACTAAGAAATAATCTACAATTATTGGCACCCCTAACAATTCCTAGGAAATAAATGTAATTGAAGTATTTCTGTCATTTCTACAGTAGTTTACACAGTTGATCAGAGTATCTAGGAACATTTAATTAGTAATTCATCACTTCCTGTTTCCGTGGGGTATAAATATGACGTGACACAGAGGCCTTTTCTCTTATCCACTCTTCAACATGGGAAAGACAAAGGAACACACAATTCAAGTAAGGCAGATGTGTGTCGACCTTCACAAGTCAGGCAATGGCTACAAGGAAATAGCCACTCGCCTGCACCTGCCCATATCTACTGTCAGAGGAAGCATTAAGAAGTTTAACACAACTGGAACAGTGGTAAACAAGCCTGGACCAGGACGCAAGTTTATTTTGCCTCCACGCACAGTGAGGAGGATGGTAAGAGAAATACAGGGAGTGCAGAATTATTAGGCAAATGAGTATTTTGACCACATCATCCTCTTTATGCATGTTGTCTTACTCCAAGCTGTATAGGCTCGAAAGCCTACTACCAATTAAGCATATTAGGTGATGTGCATCTCAGTAATGAGAAGGGGTGTGGTCTAATGACATCAACACCCTATATCAGGTGTGCATAATTATTAGGCAACTTCCTTTCCTTTGGCAAAATGGGTCAAAAGAAGGACTTGACAGGCTCTGAAAAGTCAAAAATAGTGAGATATCTTGCAGAGGGATGCAGCACTCTTACAATTGCCAAGCTTCTGAAGCGTGATCATCGAACAATCAAGCGTTTCATTCAAAATAGTCAACAGGGTCGCAAGAAGCGTGTGGAAAAACCAAGGCGCAAAATAACTGCCCGTGAACTGAGAAAAGTCAAGCGTGCAGCTGCCAAGATGCCATTTGCCACCAGTTTTGCCATATTTCAGAGCTGCAACATCACTGGAGTGCCCAAAAGCACAAGGTGTGCAATACTCAGAGACATGGCCAAGGTAAGAAAGGCTGAAAAACGACCACCACTGAACAAGACACACAAGCTGAAACGTCAAGACTGGGCCAACAAATATCTCAAGACTGATTTTTCTAAGGTTTTATGGACTGATGAAATGAGAGTGAGTCTTGATGGGCCAGATGGATGGGCCCGTGGCTGGATCGGTAAAGGGCAGAGAGCTCCAGTCCGTCTCAGACGCCAGCAAGGTGGAGGTGGAGTACTGGTTTGGGCTGGTATCATCAAAGATGAGCTTGTGGGGCCTTTTCGGGTTGAGGATGGAGTCAAGCTCAACTCCCAGTCCTACTGCCAGTTTCTGGAAGACACCTTCTTCAAGCAGTGGTACAGGAAGAAGTCTGCATCCTTCAAGAAAAACATGATTTTCATGCAGGACAATGCTCCATCACACGCGTCCAAGTACTCCACAGCGTGGCTGGCAAGAAAGGGTCTAAAAGAAAAAAAAGTAATGACTTGGCCTCCTTGTTCACCTGATCTGAACCCCATAGAGAACCTGTGGTCCATCATGAAATGTGAGATTTACAAGGAGGGAAAACAGTACACCTCTCTGAACAGTATCTGGGAGGCTGTGGTTGCTGCTGCACACAATGTTGATGGTGAACAGATCAAAACACTGACAGAATCCATGGATGGCAGGCTTTTGAGTGTCCTTGCAAGGAAAGGTGGCTATATTGGTCACTGATTTGTTTTTGTTTTGTTTTTGAATGTCAGAAATGTATATTTGTGAATGTTGAGATGTCATATTGGTTTCACTGGTGAAAATAAAAAATTGAAATGGGTATATATTTGTTTTTTCTTAAGTTGCCTAATAATTATGGACAGTAATAGTCACCTGCACACACAGATATCCTCCTAAAATAGCTAAAACTAAAAACAAACTAAAAACTACTTCCAAAAATATTAAGCTTTGATATTAATGAGTTTTTTGGGTTCATTGAGAACATGGTGGTTGTTCAATAATAAAATTAATCCTCTAAAATACAACTTGCCTAATAATTCTGCACTCCCTGTAAAAAGTTAAAGAATTGCAACAAATGATAGCATCTTGGGGTCACAAAGTCTCCAAAACAACCATCAGGCGCTATCTACATGCCAACAAGCTGTTTGGGAGGCATGCATGGGAAAAAAACTTTTCTCACTCACAATCATAAACGCAAACGTCTGGAGTTCGCCAAGCGGTACTGGGGCTTCAACTGGAACCGTGTGCTTTGGTCAGATGAGACCAAGATAGAGCTTTTTGGCAACAAACACTCTAAGTGGGTCTGGCGGAACACAAAAGATGAGTAAAAAAACGCACCTCATGCCCACTGTGAAGTATGGGGGAGGATCGGTGATGCTGTGGGCCTGTTTCTCTTCCAGAGGCCCTGGGAACCTTGTTAGGGTGCATGGCATCATGAATGCTTTGAAATACCAGGACATTTTAAAGCAAAATCTGGTGGCCTCTGCCTGAAAGCTGAAGATGGGTTGTCACTGGGTCTTTCAGCAAGATAATGACCCTAAACATGTGGCCAAATCTACACAGAAATGGTTCACCAGACACAGAATCAAGCTCCTCCGAAGATCCCTCTTTCTGTATTCTCCCATCTTGTGAAACATTATAGGAGAAGATTAGGTGCTGTTTTGTTGGCAAAAGGGGGTTGTACAAAGTATTAACATTAGGGGTGCTAATAATTGTGGCACACATGATTTGATGTAAAAGAATTATTTCTTATTGTGGGATTTTTTTCCCACTGAATAAATGCACTTGAATTAAAGGTTGGATTTTCCTCTTTTTTTCATTGGGGTCCTATATTATTTAGAACAAAACTGAATTTATTAGAAGCTAAAGAACACATCTTAACCAGGGGTGCCAATAATTATGGAGGGCAGTGTAAACCCTTAAGCGCCATCTAGAACAACTATTTCTAAACATGGCTACCACATACAAGCTGCAAATTTTCTTTCTAAACCTTTAATAATTTTCTAACATTTGTTGTTTTGTTTTTTTTCTAGCACCGAGAAGAATCACATTATTAAAGAAAGCTTGTCCGTCGATAAGCGGTAAGAAAGTTTTAATTGTTGTTTTTTTTAGCTGCATTTTACACCAGCAGATTTTTGATGAAACACTTTCTTTAAGCAGAAGATGAAGACATCAATCGCATGGGTGAAAAAGTCATATTACGGGAACAAGTCAAAGAGCTGTTCAATAAGAAATACGGTCAGTATAAACACACGGCTTTATTAATTACATTTACAGTAAAAACATACTAAGTACCCTCACTATCACATGTTCAGGGGAAGCCCTGGGTCTGGATCGACCAGTCATCGTTCCATACAAGCTGATCCGAGCTAGCCCCGACTCCCTGGAGGTGTGCGGACTCCCGGAAGACGTTTCCTTCCGAAATCCAAACTCTTACGACATCATCCGGTTGGAAAAAATCCTTCAGGCTCGGGACGACATAACTATCAATATCAACACACCTCTACAGTGCGTGTAACTCTTCCTACATTAGTATTCATACCTCACGTGGGTGTAGTGAAGGTTTAATGTAGCGTTATCTAACGTGTGTTTCTGTTTAGGCCTTTCGTACAGCTTTGTCCACAGACATCGAGTTCAGGTACGTCCCAGTGTCAGAAATAATTTGCTTCTACTCATCAGTATTACTAAAAGGCAAAATATCTTCTAATCACCTTAGTGATTAGTGACTAGTGGTGGCTCATGGTTAAGGTGTTGGACTACCAACCCGAAAATTGTGGGTTCGATTCCCACAATTCAAAGATTGTGGTTTTGATTCCCAGCTCCACCAAGCCACCACTGCTGGGCTTTTGAGCAAGGCCCTTAACCCCCTAATTGTATAAAAGAGATAAATGTGAGTCGCTCTGGATAAGGGCGTCTGCCAAATACTGCAAATGTAAATGTTTTCAATAGAACTAATCAACTTTTTCTATAAAAGTACCTTTTTAGTGCAGGTAAAGGCTGATTAACAACAGTAGAGCGAACACAGGAAATAAAATACTAAATCAGGTTATTTTTTGGTTACATTGATTACAATAGGCCGCACTGTTAATGATAAAAAATAGATAAAGCAGTGTAATAAATGGACTGAAAAATTATCCTTCATGGAGGATTGGATAAAAAAACGGCAAAAAAAATGTGATCATACAGCATAGAAATCCACCAACCCCCCCACACCCTATGAAGACATTTGGGAAGTTTTTAAAAATGTAATTAGTTATGTGCAATTTTCAACATTTCATCAAGTTCATATAGAGCTTTTAATAATAAAAATCGTGTCAAATCAGCTTTACAGAATCAAATAGTAGAACAGTGTGTCAATACAAAGGCAACAGTAAACACTCGCTAAAACACTCGGTTCAGTTTAACTATTATCCGTAAATTAAAAGTCCCCAACTAAGAAAGCCCGAGGCGACGGGCCACGAACCAAAACTTCATCTGTGACAAAATACTGTCCCCATTTGTGGTCTAAATTATTAATAAAAATTAAAAAAAAGATTCCTAATTTAAATTTAGGCGAAATTCTGCATACTTTACCAGCAGACTGAGTTTTTTTTTTTTTTTTTTCCTAAAATCAATGATTAATGACTTTTACTATTATAAAGCGTAAATGTGTTTGTCAGATTTACTCTGTGAAATTTGTTAGAAAGTTGGGGTCTGAGCGCAGGGTCAGGAAGGGTTAAGGGTTTTACTCAAGAACCCAACAGTGGCAGACTGGCAGGGTGGGGCTTGT
This sequence comes from Bagarius yarrelli, assembly GCA_005784505.1. NCBI lineage: Eukaryota > Metazoa > Chordata > Actinopteri > Siluriformes > Sisoridae > Bagarius > Bagarius yarrelli. Next base: position 1,648,497 of record VCAZ01000075.1, on the reverse strand, counting down.
CCAGACGTCGAAATAACGACTCGGCGCCTTAACTACTTTAGCAATTACTGCCACGTGTGGTAAAATTGGTTGCATCTCCACTTAAAAGGATAATAATAAATGAAATGAATACAAATGGAAATACAAGAAATTTTGTTGGGATAAAACAAGAGACGGAGTTTACGCGCTTTAGGTTATAAAGAGTATCATTAGTTTAATGTGCATTTAGCTTTAGCTAGCCTAAAATATTTAGAGTAAATTCAGGCATAATCTATTTAATATGCTGACTCGTAGCCTTTGTTCCATCACAAAATCTAAAATGATTGAAAAGATTATCTGTTTAACAGAGAAATTTATTTAAAATTATTATTATTATTTTTTTTTGTTTAGAAGGAAATGTCACAGTCAATCGACGCAAACGGAAACGACTGCTAGATAACAGTCTAACTGCCCCACCCCAAAGAGCGGACCCTTCCAATTCCACCAGTCAGATTCCAGTGATGGTAGGCACATCTTCGGTTTCTGTCGTTTATTTTGCATTTCTCATCCTAATTTTTCTTTCTTTAGTTTTTTCCCTAAATTCTGAATAATTTTTTTTTTCTTTTTCTTTTCTTTACTAGCAATGGCCCATGTACATGGTGGACTACAGCGGTGTGAATGTCCAAGTTCCAGGAAAAGTAAAATACTAAGCCTGTCTCAAGAAAAAAAAAACTGTGAACTTACCCGGAGCTTGCGTGTCTGATCACGCCATGTACGCCGAACCCGTGTGTGGAAACTGCCGTGACCTCAGAGACCGAGAACGTTCTCGGCTGTCGCGCTTTATCTCCACGATGGTTGTTGTAGTGATGGAAGAAGTGTTTTTTTTATTTTTTTTTTATTTTTAAATATTATTTTTATTAATAAGTAATGCATTCATTATTAATGCATTATAAAGTTGCCCTGCAAGCAATCATGAACTAACACTCGTTGCCCGATGAGACATGTCTGATCATAAAAACTCGAAATAAAAAGAAGTCTAACTGGTGCTGAAGACGCGCGTACTGCGTACTGCTCCTGTAGTAAGCGGCTTTGACGCGTAGCTACAAATGTTGTATTGTTATTTATTTATTTATTGACATAAAAGGAAAGACGTTTGTATATGCAAGAAATTAAAGCGGTTCAGTACAACACGTTGTGTGCTGAATTTTTGTGACCCGAAAACACAAAAACTGTTTCGCTACTGTATGTAGGTTTTTTTTTTTTTTTTTTTTTTGTCTTCAGCATTGGAGTACTCTAACACAATAGCACTAACATATTTCAATGAAATGGATCATTATTATTATTATTTGTATTATTATTGCCTTGTAAGTTACTCCTGCTCTCCTGGATCATGGAGGAAACGATTTCAAGGACAAACACACCATGAATGTATTGTATGTAAAGAAAAGACCAGTATAATGTTATGTCAATTATGGGCTGTCTCTGGAATCACCAGTATTTATATGCTGTACTTTAATGCCATTTAGGCCTTTTAAATAAAATGTGTTGCCTTGCATTCGTTGTGTCTGTGCGTTAAAAGATTCACACTGATTATTTGTTTTACATAATGAATGAATGTAAGTTTTGGTTGTAAGCAATATGCGAAAAAGTTCATGGGGTATGAATAGTTTTTCAAGGGGCCGTAGTTTTGAACCCCAAAATGCAGTTTATTTATGATAGTTTCAAACAAATAACTTAAACTTGACGATAAACCTAAACTTAAGTTGACGTTGCTTAGCTTAATTTAAAGAAAAGCAACACAAATGTGACTACAAAAAACTTTAATCGACAGCGGTACAGGGACACAACCGAAATCCACAACAAAAGACAAAGGGAAACACAAGGGCTATAACTACACAAGACTGACCAATAGGAACCCGACACATAGACCAGGGGATCACATGATAAGGAGCACATGAAAAACAAAGATCAGGTGACACATACAGGACAGGAAGTAAACAGAAGATGAACAACATGAACTCAAAAACACGACATAATATAAACTAAAACAAGAGACAAGACCGGATGATAAAACATGAACCTTAAACACGACATGGACAGGAAGCAGAACATAAAACCAGAAATACAATCCTAAGTTCACTACAGTATTAACCAGGAATTTATTTAAAAAAAGAAAAAAACTTTGTACAAAACCTAAAACTATTGCAAAAAAAGTTTTTAATTAGTAAAAGTGGGCGGGTCTAATTAATCATACAATTTGTTTACAATTAATTGAGTAATCAGATCCAAACTCTAGTCTTTTTACTTAAATCACGACACCTGCCGGTAAGATGTGTGCTATTACACACAGAAACCCAATAATTAGGGAGTTTGAAAAACAAAATGGGCAAAAAGCAATACTACCAGTAAAACTACTAATACTTTTATAATTATAAAAACAATTATAATAATAATAATAGAAAGAAAACATTTCCTTTAATACGTGGGTAGTTAAAAAACTATTGGAAGCAGCAAACAAGAACAATACTATCCCTATAACTACTAATAATACAGTTATTATTACTATTACTATTATTGCTATTATTATTATTCTTAGCATCCACCTTGGCAGCAATATTACTACTACTAATTATTATTACTATTACTATTATTGCTATTATTATTATTATTGATAATATTAATATGTTAAAATGTATGATGTATAACCTTTAATACTACAATAGTTAATAAAAACACTAGTGGAAACAGCAAACAATAACAATACTACTCCTTTAACTACTTATCATACTGTTATAATAGTTTTTATGTATTGCAATAGTAATAATCAATATCAGTCATTGAAAACTTGCAGAACTAATATCACTGATAATAATATTAACAATATCAGTATCACTACTACCGCTACTACTACTACTACTACTACTACTATAATAATAATAACAATAATAATAATAAGACTTATTGCCTTTATATTATAATTATAAGCAATATCACTTATATAATAATAAAGTAAGTAATATAGTAATAATTACCATTAGTGGATAGTACAATCCCTGATAATAATAATTAACAATATTACTACTACTGAAGAAGAAAAAGAAGAAGAAGAAGAAGAAGAAGGAGAAAAAAAAGAAAATAATAATACAATAATAAGAGGGAGAAGAAGAAAAAGAAGAAGAAAGGAAAATAATACAAATAATAATAGTAATAACAATCATAATAATAATAAGAAGAAAAAGAAGAAGAAAAATAAGAAAAAGGAAAAAAAAAAAGAAAAAGAAGAAGAAAAAAAAGAATAATAATAAGAAAAGAATAATAATAATATAATAAGAAAAGAAAAAAAAAAAGAAAAAGAAGAAAAAAGAAAAAGAAGAAGAAGAAGAAAAAGAAATAATAAATAATAAAGAAAAGAAGAAAAAGAAGAAGTAAAAAAAAAGAAAAAGAAAGAAAAAAGAAAAATAATAAGAAGAAAAAGAATAATAATAATAATAAGAAGAATAGAAGAAGAAGAAGAGGAGGAGGAGGAGGAAGAAGAAGACCCTTTTATTTTAATTTTTCTTTTCTCTTGGGGTTTTATTGTTCAAGTGGCGCACTTTGTCGCGCGCTTCCCGCTTTTGTTTGTGTTAGTTTTGGTCTCCGCTTAGCGACGCTTAACATACGCACATTTACACACACACACACACACCGCGGACACGGCACACACTTCAGGCCATTTTTTAACACTTATACAAAAGCGAAATGGCCTTGTCGGACATTTATTCACCTGTAACCTGATAATTAATTCAAGGTTTGACGGCGTGAAGCTGAACTGCTTGGTGGCTAACGTTGGCCAGCTAGGTTTAGCTGCGTTAGCTTAACAGTATAAAATGGGAGCGGATTTTTAGCGAGATTAATACAGTTTTTCTTTTTTTTTTTTTAAATCAGCTGGGTGAACAAACTGGGTTTTTATTCACATTGAAGACTTCAAATGAAAATCCGTTCAGCTAGCATAGCGACTGTTAGCTCGATTTATCAAATTGCTAGTTTGGGACACGAGCCTGGAGTGAGGAATGGCCACCGCTTCCGGTTTCACTTCAGGCGTGAGTGGCTCGCGGAGCGGCGGGTCTCTGTCCGTGTCCGCTTCCGGAGCGGGCAGTCAGACGCAGGGCATGGCGGCGGTCTGGGAATGGCAGGATGATGCGGGTTTTTGGCGACCTTACAGCAGTCAGGTGAGCTGTTTTATAGAGCAGTGTCTCCAGCACCATCGAAGCGCAGGCCCAGCTGTCACCACCATCTCCCTGGGGCAGAGTGACCCAAGCCTGGCCGCCTACATCATCGACATCCCGAGTCTTAAACAGTTCCGCCAGGACACCGGTAAGCATCTCATTTCTTTGTTCGGGCCACTGTGTATCGATAGGGGTGCCGATACTTATGGCCAAACAAAGAATTTCTCATTTAAACCCTGAGGGCAAAACCGTTTGCATCTAGTGAATTCCACCCTGTTGAACATGAGGCCATGGAGCTGTGTGGTGCAACCACCGCCATGCTACACTCGCCTCATTACAGATAGTGCTTACATTTGCAGCATTTAGCAGACTTACATTGATCTCTTTTTATACAACTAAGCAATTTTAAGTTAGGGGCCTTGCTCAGGGGCCCAACTGTGGTGGTGCTGGAAATGGAACCATGATCTTCCAATTAGCAGTTCAACACCCTAACCACTGTACTACCACTTCGCCTTTACATTTTTTTTGTCATTCGGCAGACACCCTTAACCAGAGCGTATTACATTTATCCGTTTTTATACAACTAAGCAGTTGAGAGTTAGGGGCCTTGCTCAGGGGCCCAACGGCCATGGTGCTAGAAATCGAACCACAGTCTTCCAAGTAGCAGTCCAACCACTCTACCACAAGTAACTCTTCATTCATTTGTCACTTTTATACAACTGAGCAATAGAGGGGTTAGGGGTCTTGCTCAGGTGCCCAACTGTGGTGGTACAGGAAATGGAACCATGATCTTCCAGTTAGCAGTACTGTACTAACCACTGTACTACCACTTCTTATTTACATTTTTTTTTATCATTTAGCAGACATCCTTAACCAGAGCATATTACATTTATCTCTTTTTATACAACTGAGCAATTGATAGTTAGGAATAGGAATCTCCCAAGTAGCAGTCCAACCACTCTGCTACCAGTACCCCTTTATTTATATTCACTGAGCAATTGTGGGTTAAGGGCCTTCTTCAGGGACCCAGCAGTGGCAACATGGTGGTGTGGTATTCCATAGCACTAAACCGTCGATTTTCTGGTAAGCATGCCAACAAGTCCAACAGATTATATAACTGTTCTATTTCTGAACTTTCCATTAAGTTATTATTTATAAGTATAGTAAGAAAAAGAAACCAACACTACAGCCCTCCTGGCTGTGCATCACAAACCCGAGTTTAAGTACACAATGATGTATGTGCTCTTGGAAATAGGGCAGAAGCGATTAGTCCATATAATCAACAATGTCCACATTATCAACAATAGAAAAAAGAGTTAAAGTTTGCCCTTAGGTGTTATAGCGCGATTTAACCAGTGTGTCGCTGTAGCACAAAACCATCATCAGGTCTGCTCGATAGAAAAAGACACGGCATGCATGAGATGATGTTGGAGCGTGAATAAAGCCAAACCAGTAGTGTCACAAGTGGTAGCGCCGTGGTTAAGGTGTCGGACTGCTAATTGGAAGATCAGGGTTCAATTCCCAGCACCACCACCCAGCACCACTGTTGCAAATAAATATCAATATATAGCAAATAAAACATATATAAATCAATATAAGCTAAATCATCAATATATACCTAAATATTGTGTGTATATATTTAGTTTAGTTAGAACATGTATAACTCATTGTTGTCTAATTGCAGAAAAAGGCTGCTTAATCAATCTAATCTTAATCAACCTAATTTTGCCTGCTATATCTGTATCATATTTATTTATAGATACCATATAGACCATATATACACACACTACTGCACCTTCTGTACATTATTTACCCACCTCTGTAATTATCAACCTCATACCCTATTTATTACACTGCCATTTATTGTAATTAAGCCACTTATGCACTTCTGGTTAGATGTACATCTGTACATGTACCTTGCACAATGCCAATAAAGTTGAATCTAATCTAATCTAATCTAATCCAATAATCACCAAATAATCGAATATCTAAATAATGTTGCAGCCCTACTTGGAAAATCTAGAAAGATTTCATTATTTGTTGCTGTGAGTCGGTCCGGCTTTAGTCAGGGTATTGGACAAGTCACAACAGTGACACGGTTCCTGATGGGATCCGATTTTAATAAAAATCAGCACAGTGAACCTCAGCCAATGCAGTTAAAGGTCATTACAGCGGATTTTATAAAGTCTCCGTCAGTTAGCCTTTTTCACGGGGTCAAATGGAGTACAGCAGCGCTATCACTATATTTTCTTTTTACTATCTCCAACACAACGGTGGGCTTGTTTTTGAAGCCTTCAGACATCTGCACTCCTCCCTGCTGACTGAACAGGATGTACTAAAGAGGAAATAATAGTAGGAAATGTGTTTTAGGTTCAGAAAGGAAGGACAGTGGTTAGACGAATTCTTTGAAGTCACGCTCTACATAGTGAGTTTTGCATTTTTTAACAAACGGAAACATTTGTTACTTTCTGCTAATAGCTTAAAGTTGCGTTTTTAGGAAGAGACTCAAAGGCTTGCAAGTCAAACTGCGCAGTCATGATGATTGCAACAGATCTTTAATTTATAAACAGTGACCTGTTTCGTTTAAGCAGTTTCGGTTCCTTTGCTTCATTATTTACACAATTGTTATCGATAAAGTGTGTGTATATATTGTTAACCCGACTCTTAGATTGCATAATTCACTTCCACATACCACGGCAATCCTTTTGCAGCTAATGTAACCCGTACACTATAAAACAAATTCCACATCTTCATATCAGAAACCATGGCGCTGTCAGGTGCTACAACCATTGGACCACCATCACCTCACAACAGATTATTGTTTTGAAGGTTATAATCCTGACAAATGCACATTTACGATTTGGGGTGCGCCAGTCTGATACTCAGTATCTGTATTAGTTCAATATGAGCCAAAATTACTGGATCGGATATAGTGGGAATTGGGGAAGGATCATCAAAACCGAAACCGAACCTAATCTCTAAATTGTCAGTGTATAATATTAAAATACCTCCTGACAAATGTGTTAACACCTTAGGAACAAGATGGTATTGTTTCATTTCGGCAGATACTCAAGTTCATAGTATCTGTATAGCTATCAGACATAAAGAAGTGATATAACCATTAGATATAAACATTAGATATGATAATGATAAAAAGTTACTTGTGTTTGCTTTATTTGGCAACGTGCCCATCCTGGACATCATCTTAAATGTTTTATTCCCCTGCAGGCAAAATTCGCTCTGTGCGGCGTAGCCTGTTCCCGCAGTCGTCCGCATTGGGCAACGGCGTGCTCTGGGAATGGGCCAACGATGAGGGCGGCTGGACAGCATACGAAATGCACACTTCTGGTTTAGTTGAACGTGGTTACCAATCACGCCAGGCCACGCTAGACTTGGTACCACACGGCCAAAATTATGTGGTGGACTTTACATCGCTCGAACAGATCAACAAAAGCTCTGGTTTTCGGAGGCGTGTGCGCAGGCAGACCGGTACGCCGTACCCTCCTGCATCAGCCTCAAGCACGGGATCGATCATCCACTCGGGCCCAACATGCACCTGCCAGCAGTGTTTAAGTCATGGACCCATGCCTGGTCGCTCGCGCCACTCTTTCTCAGCAGGAGCTGGCCCGTCCTCGGCGTACTCTCCATATCCAAGAAGGCCGCTCTCTGTAGGGAACACGGCTTGGGGTGGACCCTGGAGCCCAGCGGCTACGTCTATGGCTCATCATTCAGGGCCAGTGCAGTCCTTCCAAGCGACTCCCAATGGCTTAAGGTGAGATAAAGATTGGAGGTTTTTTATTTAGTATTTTCTGATGGCAACCTTGGTAGCTGTTTGACCATCGACTTGCTGATGTAGCTGGTGTGAAAGAAATTATGTTGTGTGTTTTGTGTGTGTGTGAGAAAGTTCGATGTAGTTCAGTTCTGGGTGTTGAGGAGCCTAATTGCTTGTGGGAAAAAACTGTTACACATTCGGGTTGTGAGGGCCCAAATGCTGCGATACCTTTTTCCAGCTGGTGGAATGGTGAAAAATGAGTGTGATGGTTGTGTGGGGTTGTCCACAATGCTTGTTGACTTTGCAGATGCAGTGTGTGGTGTAAATGTCTGTTATAAAGGAAAGAAAGACTTAGATGATCTGAGCTGTTCTCACTATCCTCTACTTGGTTGCATAACTATTTAGAACTCCTGCAAGGTAGATGAAAGGCTTAGACCTGTGACCCTGGCTTTGAATTAGACTTTATTTTAAGCTTTTTGCTTTGAGGTTTAAAGACTTTTACTTTGGGTTGGATTTGACTCAGCTTCCCGTTTGACGCTCATCTGGGGCACCAAGTGTTCAACTTCTGTTTCTTGTTTCTAAAGATAACTCTCAGTACATTTCTCATTTTCTGGAACTTCTGTGCTAAATTTACCACCAGCTTAGAATAAAAAAAAAAAACATGGTTTGTTTAGCTAACAATTTTTTTTCGAATTGTTGCTTAAAAGCGATCGAGTCTCAGCGGTCTTGCTTCTTTCTGTGCTATAAGTTAATCTGTAAGAGGCCGCATTTACACTGCATGTATCAAGTGACCCAATTCTGAGTTTTTACTCCTCTAATGTGGCACAGATTCGATGTGACCCATGATCATGTAAGCAGGGAAAGGAGCACATGGATTCGGATATTTTTGGATCAGTTTCAGGCCCCGTTCATATGTGGAAATAAACCGGACATGAAGTGGATTTGTGCCCCAGCGTCTGCCTTGTATACAGACAGATCGGCTTTTCACCCGTCAGTGCGAGTCATACATCATGATGTCAACTCAACACCAACAGTGAACTAATATATGAGTTTTTTACTGTTGGTGTTGATTATTGCTATTAGTATTTATTAATAAAAATTATGAATTAATAATTATTATATACAACCCGCTGTCATGTTCTGAGCAGTGCAGCTTACTGAAAGACACTATTTACAGTTGTACCCGTTGTAGCCGCTGTCAGTGACTACCACACTCGTACACACTGACTGACACACCATGCGATTTTTGTGAATCATAAATACAGAGGTGCTTTGACAGTCTACTATCATTTCTACTTGCTTTCCTATCTGACACGCCCACACCAATAAATTGTAATGGTTGTGTAGCTACAAATGTGTGTGTGTGTGTGTGTGTGTATCTTTTTGTCTTTGTATCATTTTTACAAACATCTTTTTTTTTTTTTTTTTAAGCTATTTTTAATTTTGGGAAAAAATTTTGCGTCTTGGCTGCCAGGCACCAAAGTGGTTAATTGCACCATTTTGCTTTTAAATTTAGGAAGTAATAAAAAAAAAATGCTCATATTAAGAGCAATTAGCAAACATGCTAGTTTGGCTCGAAATGCCTGGTTTGTTGCATTGTATTAAAACCTGATTATGATGAGCTGATGGCAGAGACTCTGTGGGAGAGTGGGAAAAAAAAAAAGTAGTGTGAGTCATTAGAGAAATTACATGGTCAGGAACAAGGCTGCAACCTTAGACACATGACCTTAGCCCCGGACCTTTTCTCTTTTTGTTTTTAACTCGGACGCCGTCTTCGGGTTATGGCAATATGCATTGTATAACAATATATATCGTGACCTATAAATCACATCATGATGTCCTTGCCATGGCCTGTTTTTTTTTTAACTTTAAGTTACTGTTAAATTGTGGGCCTGTCCCTGGAAGCGTGGGAAAATTGTAACTGCTGTATGTGGTGACACAAGAAGTATCCTGCAATCAATTAAGCGGAAAGAACCTGTTTTTAAACAAGTGTTATTGAAGACTACACCGTCTGTCCTGGGTTAGACTATTATCCGTGAGCCCTTCTGACTAATCTGTTTTGACGTTAACCTGCACATGCGTGACGTAAATCCTAGTAATCGACAACCGCCAAAATCATTAGAAATTAATTGTTAATGATTGTTGTTTCTATTTCCACAGCATTCCATCTATTCCCTTGCAGCTGAACGGCTCGAGCAGCGTGAGTGCGGCTCTAGCAGGTACAGTTCTCACACACACACACAAACACACACACACACACAATCCCTATCTGTTGTTTTTCCACAGTTCCTCAATGTTATTACCCCTCCATGTTTTTGATGTTTGCTTTGTCTCATTTAGTAATCACCTTTCTTGTGAGTGTCGGTCAGTCAGTCACTAAACGGGATGGAAAATCCTTTGCCAAGCGTGTCCTTGCCTTTGTGCTAGAAAATACAATATTTTAAGTTGGTGCAAGAGTAGATCAGCCCCAGCTCATCGTCATGGTACGCCATAGCGGTTTGTTTTTGATATATTTATAACAAAATCTGTTCTCATGTAAGCTTTGCCCTTATCGAATACATTATGGCAATTTATTTTTCACACCAGGTCATAAAACAGGCTAGATATTATAGTTTTAAAATTCAAGTTGACAGGATTTCTCCCTGGGCTTTGGGGGGTGGGTTAGGGGGGATTTCTGCAATTTATCAGCAAGGAAAAATGGAGCTCTGCCGAAAGACAGAACTAGGGTAACGAGCTGTTTGCCGCCCTCTGTGGCAAAGCCAGATGGGCTCCAACTTCTCATACTCTGCCGGTACAGCTGGCTAAAGCGCAGTCAGGTGGATGACACTCACTGTCAGAGTTCCTCAATGTCAAGGGATGCTCCGACGTGCGCCCCTCATCACAGCATGCAACCACCCCCTCACTTGTGGTTGGCCTGCTTCAGTTTTTGGCTCATCACTTTTCCTCTCCTCTCCCCCCTTCCCTCCCTTCCTCCCCTGCATGTTTTTCGCCTGCCTCTCGGGGCCGGCTGTCCAGGCATGGCTTCCATTTTGATGTCAGCAGCAGGACTTGGAGTTCGCTTCATGACCAACCCCCCCCGGCAGGCCCAGCCAAGCCCAGGCCAGCTCCGTTAAGAGGGCAAAGAGACAGCACAGGACAGGTAGCTAAGCCGTGCCAAACTTAAAACACCTAACCTTGTACCCTTAAAATGCCCCTGCTGCCTACACCCCTCCTTTTTTACCCTAACATCATTCTGCTGCTTGCACTAAACACCGTTTTGTTATTCACAGGGAATGTTAATTTGTCTTTGTATGTTGTTCTTGATTTCGTGATTTATTGCTGGGGTGTACAACAGCAAACAGTGTATTATGCTTACACTCTCCACTTTTGGCCACGCCTGCACCACTTCATCCCTTCGTTTGTGTTCATTCATTACTTTTTTACTTTGCTTGCACCCTGCATGTTTTCTAAATAGACTAAACCCCTGCATCTTAAGCAGCATACATAGCGTACATCGCATCAACACCATGCTCTTGCGCTTCCTGGCCGCTTTTAAATGCCATTTAGACGGAGCGATCTGACGAGGTTCAGACAAGACTGACACTTACAAGCAAGACTAACCCACTTCCTTTAAATGTGTCAACACAATTATTTCAGCGGTGCTGACAGTGTGCTAAACTTTTGCCCTAAACCTAAAGTATAGCAAATTGCACTGAGAAGAATGAAACCCAAACGGCTACTTATTGCGTATCAAATTTCTAACTATTACTCCAGGAACGAGTTACAGGATGATTTGTCTTTAGTAATCGCATTGACTTTGGAGCCATTTGTGCATGCAGGAAGCAGTGCTGATGCAAATATGAGACAAAAACACTTTCCCAGAATGCGCCTAGCTAAACTACTTAACGTCTCAGTACAGCCCTTTTTTTTTGTTACCGTGCAAATGGTTTGTGCTCTTAACAGTGAATTATATCAAACTAAAATGTAGCAGTTCTCTGAAATATAGCTGTGAAATATTTGCAGCCCCATTGAGCGCATGCTTAGCTTTTAGATGCCTTTAAAATGTCTACCTTGTGTGTCCTCAGCTGTGCAGAAACCTGAGGAGGTAATCAAGAAATACATGGAGGAAGTTGGCACAATTCCCGATGAGGTACAAGACACGTTATCATCATCTGCTTTAAGAAACGGACCAGACAGCTTAACTATTTTATATTGTTGGTTACCTGTTATATCACTATAGTTATTAATAGAAATATAGCCTTTTGTTTGAACAAACTCTTAAATTAATTTAGCCATTTCTTGTTATTGTAGTTAAAAAAAACTGAGCTGCATTGTGTAATTTTAGGACTGCATGATATGCATGGAGCGTCTGTCATGTCCCCCTCCGGCTATGACAGTCCTGAGGGGGGCAGCCAGACCCTGCAGCCCAGCACAGTGGGCAAGTTCACCAAGTGTGGGCACACCTTACACATGCTCTGCATGCTGGCCATGTACAACAATGGCAATAAGGTAGGATCCCTTTAACACAGAATAAAAAGTGTTCATTGAAGACAACAGAAACTGCTTATTTACTAATCCAGGTTTCCTGATACCAGGAGAAATGTTGTGAATTGCAGTTAAAAAGCGGGTTAATTGCTGACGGATTGATTTTACGCCTGTGTTGTCAAAACCAGAAAACGTTTTATTTCTCAAAAAAACATTTTTTCTGAAGTGGAATTGAATCCAGGCGAGCCGGATCGGTTCGTATTCTGTAAAGTGTGTTTACAGGCAGGTTCATAAAACAACCCGTTATCGATTACAGTATTATGAAGCTCTACCTTCAGGCTGAACCGTGTCTTAAGCTGTTGCCTAATGAAAAATTAACAAAGAAAAATAATTAAAAAAAAACAAAAACCTAAACTTAAATCAGTATTTGGCTTGACTAACCTTTTTGGCATCAATTCTCTGACTTTGTACGCTTGCCCAATGTCAGGGATTTTAAAGAACAACAAAGGGTTTCAGAAATAAAAGCTTGGCAGCCAAAGAGTCCTGATCTCAACATTTCACGAGTCTGTCTGCTATTACGAGGATTTAAATTGACTGTTATCGGTGGTTAGTTCTCGAAGATGTTTGTAACCACCCGCTGTCAATCCAACCGTTCATGAAATATTCCCAGTTCTGTTCAACACCTATTTTTAAGCTATACATCAAAACACTCGATACATAGTCGTAGTAATGTTACTAAAGCCATATTGTTGAGTCCCAATCATGACGTATCAAAACGCTCAAAGGCATAAAAAGTGTAATATTAAGGGCCGACTTTTGCCCCGGCAAACACCACTTACATTTTCTTCAGGAAATGTACATGTCTGGTTATTTTTAGAATCATGGCTTACATGATGATTGGACTGTAATTGACGCTGGTATTTATACATGTTAAAAAATCCTATATGTGTATGCTACATTCCCTACAAATATAAATACAAATACAACCACTAGATGCAAGTATACAATATAGCATCATTTTCTGTCATACAAATATGACCAGGTACTTGCTGTGTGCAGCTGTATTTCTATTTCTTTTGTTATTATAGACAATCAGATAAAACAAAGATGCCTTTTTTATAGTTGTAAACAGTACTTTGTGTATTTGCACTCATTTTGCTGTGTCTGTCATATGCTAGGACGGCAGCCTGCAGTGTCCCTCCTGCAAGACAATCTATGGCGAAAAGACCGGCACTCAACCAAAGGGCAAGATGGAAATATACAGCATCCCACAATCCCTCCCTGGCCATCCAGACTGTGGCACTATACAGATAGTCTACAACATCCCACCTGGAATACAGGTCACTGTTTATTTAGCCTATTGTGCTGCCACCTGTTGGTGTGTCTTAAAACATTTTGCTGCACTTTTGCGTAAATTTCTATTTAACAGCTTGGGTAGTTCTGTAATTACATTGAAATAATTTAATGTAATTACATGACATTTTGTTATTTTTGTTGTCTCATTTTACCAAATTACAAACAATCAAACTTTTTCTGCCTCACCCCACATCTGACTCGTTTCAAGCTACACCTTCCTAGTGCCAGACACTTTAATTATAACGAAAGCTTTTGTGTTTTTGTCCTTAGGGCACCGAGCACCCAAATCCTGGACAGCCTTATACCTGTCGGGGTTTTCCCCGCTTCTGTTTCCTTCCTGACAACGACAAGGGCAGAAAGGTAAACAGTTTGAGTACACACACTCACTAAACAAAGACGCGAAAAAGTTTTAAATGACTGGACTAGAATATGAAGTCCAAGTGTTTGCGTAGTATTTATTTTGCAAAGAAGGTGTTTAAAATTTAATTTTAGGAAATTTTTTCAGTATCGAATTGAAAACACTATACTATAATAATAAACTGCTTGCCAAACACAAGTTACTTCCTTTTTTTTTACTTTTAATATGACTTATTTAGTTATAGTATTGTTACAGAAAATGTGTAGTAATAACGTTGGTAACAGAGTTCGACAGTAACAGAATTGACAATTTTACAACTTTTTATCCAAATAAATGCTAAGAGCGCAAGGAACTAATGAAATGATTAAAATTTCCAATTACCCAATGTGTGATCAATGATCATTGCTGTTTTTTTCCAATGAATGTGTTAACAATTTTGACAGTTTACGTAATAAACTCTTGGTGTAAAAGTTTCAAAGATTAAAATGGTTTCTTACAAAGCGCACACATACCGTTCAGAGGAAAACACACTTTTTGTAAGAAAAAAAGTTATATATAAAAACAAATACTACCAAAGGAAAAAGTATTAACACAATACATGATGAAAAAATACACTGACTGATTCGAACAAGAAGAAATCATGATTTTTAGTTGTATAAAACACTTTAAACAGAAAATAATATACTGTTACGGCCTGTAACATCTTGTGATCCAAAAAAATGACACACAAAAACACATTTTTATTATAAATCTTATTATTTAAAAATAAGCAGGAAAAATATGATGGCTTTGGAAACCAAATTATCAATTACAAGCAATAAAAGAATCATTGATGTGCTTAGAAATGCATTTATATATATATATTTTTTAGCAAACTTCACATGAAAAGTGTTGCAGAAATTTGCAGTCATTACACACAGTCTTTGCAGAGTTAGGAAGAGTTTGCATATGTACGGTTGGGGTTTCTGGGATAAACAAGAGGTAATTTATCATCCACTATTTATTATTGGATTCTTTTGTGGAACCAACAGCACCACTAATGGATTCATGCTGTATGATAGCTTGGTCCAAGCTCGTAAATTTGGCCTGAGTTGCCTAACGTTTCACCTTCAAACATCCATTTACAATTTCTTAACAGGTGCTGGAGCTACTGAAGGTGGCATGGACACGGCGGTTGATCTTCACAGTGGGCACATCCAACACGACAGGCGAACCCGACACAGTAGTCTGGAACGAGATCCACCACAAAACCGAAATGTTGTCGAACGTCTCAGGCCACGGCTACCCCGACCCTAACTACCTTGATAACGTTCTGGCAGAGCTGGCAGCTCAGGGTGTAACCGAGGACTGCCTGAGGAGAGACACACCCCGTCCACGTGAGCCTGAGTAACTTGCCAAACCCTGTGCAAAATTGGCATAATCGCTGTATCAGGGTGGATATAACAGAAACACTGTGTAAAAGAGTAGTTGAGCATGTAGAAATGCTTGAAAAAAGATGCCATCACTGGAAAAAATTGCATCTTTCACAAAAAAAAAAAATCTGGTAGATTTACGATCTAGATTTAAAAAAAAAAAAAATGCAGAACAGGTCCAGAATTCTAACACTAATCCTTTGCCACTGATTGGTAAGTCCTTAACCAAATTTTACTTAGTATATTAGAAAAAAATTTGGAAAGGTTGTTCACAGCATTATATTTTTTGTGAATGTAGGTGGAGTTGGGCACAACGGAGGATTTATTTTTCTTACTTCAGTGTTTTTTATTGCTCCGGAATGTCTGTTTGCGAACAGTCGCGTCACTTTCATCCTACCGTACGAGAGGCAGCTATGACTTGGGTTTAAACATGCAATTTTCCGTAGCACTTTAGTTTTTGCAGTGCTGTGAATCATAAACAGATTTTTTTAAAGCGTAGTGTAGCTTTAAAAAAACCTAATAATAATAATAATAATAATAATAAAGCTTCTTACCGGCATTGCATGTATTACAACACATGATTTATAGTACGTCCCGACACTTCCAGCGCCTCGAGTGTTTCGGATGCATTTCCAGGGCAAGAGTTGACAATTAAAAAAAAAATAAAAAAAGGCACATCGCTGAATTGAATTGCAAAGCATTGCAAATAATTTTTACTAGTACTGTGTTCATTGTATTACAAAATTAAAAGGTTACAAATAACCACTGTTCTAATTCATGCTTTGTTTTCTGTTATGAATTAGTTTATATAAAAATACTAATGTACGATTTATTTCTATGATGTACTGATGTTTAGATGTTTTTCTGCCCACATACATCTCGATTTTGCACTTTTAATTTAAAGAATGTAATAACATGCTACTTAAATATAAAAATGATTACAGAGCCATGAAATGGCATGAAAGTTACATTACTTGGTACAGCTGGTGATGCCCGTCTGTCCTCGACGGCTATACGTAGTGCCACTAGTCTTGCTTTACCATTCGTCGTTGGAGATGGGCCTTGTGGAAGATTAAAATGTTTGCAGATAACGTTTCTCTCTAATATAAACGGAATTTACAGGTACCCACTATATTTTCTCTGAACCCATTTTTGCACAGCAGGATGTCACAAATCGTGGTGTTAGAAATGAAAACGAAACCTCGTTTGTTCCCTCTTGGTGAATCTTGTTCCCCCTTTTTTTTTTTTAGTTAACTAGAAATCCTTGAAATTGCAACTGTTTAATTTGGAATGTGATGATAAGAGCATTAAGCAGCGTTACTGCCGCGGGCCAGTTGATTTCTTCCTCTTAAATGGATTTGTTAAGCAATGGGAAGCAAAAGACATTTCAGCTCATTTGATGGACAAAATTATTGTCTGTGAATGTGTGTCTCTATATATTGGGGACTAAATTAAAAGATGCTTAAACAGATTAGCACATAATACATTATACCCAGTTTTCCTATTTTCACCATCAGAGGGCAGTATTGAACTACGAAATTTATAGCTGATCCATAACCTTAGTGATGCGTCTCTTGTTGCTCAGAAATAATACCACATTGTGTAAGAAAAGGAAAAAAAACCATATTTTTTTCCAGCTGTCGTCGCAGGCGTGATAATGTCTGACGGTAAAGCCGTCACGACCCACCTGTCATAACTAAATAACCATCTTTTACAACAGAAGCAGAACAGGCCACGCTTCATTTGTTTAGGGTGCCACGAAGATGTTTTGTTCCTGAAGATACTGTTTGCTCGAAAAAGCCATGGCACCTCCCCGGCACGATGCACACTTTAAGCCCAGGATGTGTGTGACCAGGCCGTGTTGATGGTTCATTACTCCACATAAATTCAGCAGTGCACAAAATGAAGTGAAGGGTAAGTAAGCCATGTTCACTTGTTTTATGACCACTGTGCAACTCTGTGTAATAAGTATAGGTTGAAATGAAGAGGTAGTTATGATTGGATCCTGATAGAAATGACAGTCTGGTTTCTTACTTCTTGTGTTTCGAAATGCAAATGTTATAATGACCCTGAGTTTATAAGGTAAGTAAACTTGGCTATCTTACAATATTCTCTATCTAAAAAAAACCTAATATATATATATATATATATATATATATATATATATATATAAGGAAAATATCCGAAAGCAATTAACTAAGAATGCTTCAACGTGCCAAAAATACTTAATAAAAGGTCCCTCGAAATCGATACAGTCAATTTAGATGCATGCAAAAAAAAAAGCAATGTCAGCATTTTTTTTTCGAGCCCCCCCCCCCCCCCCCACACACACAATGGATAGAATATTAACTCTATTATGACTAATAGCTCTGGTCTAAATGGCTGGCATTTCTTTTTAAAGCAGTGTGTTGATTGGCTAATGTAAAAGAGATGACTTTTTTTTATAAACCTAATATTTTTCAACACATCATTTTTTATTTATTTATTTTTTAAATATTTGTGTAGTGTAATAACGTCTGTCTTGTATTTCATCCAGCAAAGTTTTTAACTGTAGCTTTTATAGTAGGGCTTCCTCCTGGTGTTAAATGACCCTTTTTTTCTATGAAAGCTATTTCTTCACGTTCCGTCTGATTACATCTTATTAGAAAACGTCTATGCTGTTTGTTGTCGGTAACTAAAATGAGGGAGGTGCATAATGAATGTAGTGCAAATAAAGTTCTTCTGTCAGCCCAATTGCTCATTTTCCTACTCATGCTTGCTAATGAAAGGCCGAGACTTTATTTTAGGGGCTGTACCGATTGCGGATTGGGTGTGGGGTGGTAATGGTGGTGTGGTGTTGGCGAAATTAACAGGCGTTCGTGAAATTAAAAGGGCACTACCTTTATATAGCTTTTGGAAATAAGGAAATGGGTGTCACATCCATTTTTATGGTGCCATCTATTTCAGCACTCAATCGGAACCTGACTAAATCGAAGGCATCCCGTGATAAATGTGGTCAGTGGTGTTGAAACGAGGCTGAATCTCGACCACCGGGCAAGACTCGTTCACAGACATCATTTTTCAGCACAAATTCTAGTCTATCTTCTGTGCAACTGTTTATAATTCAACTTCTATAATAAACCACCTCATTAAACATATCCAGATTCCACTACAAGGTCTTCTATTTCAAGTGCAACTCCATAAGAATTCGTGGTGTGGCTAAAAGTCATAAGTCTTTTGTTAGTATTTGTACCTTCAGTGGACCAATCCACTTTAAAGTTTGATTTCTAACAGAATGACCACCACAAATTACCAGCATTAGTCCTTCTATCGCACAGCTATTGCTGGCCATTACTGCTCTAAAACATCTGATAAGATGTAATTATCTTGTTGAGGCTTCATACCTCAGTTTTAGCCCACTGCTCTGGGCAAATTTTCTTTCTCTGTATATTTTATTCATTTTTGGATAGGATTTGGGTCGAAAGTTTGGTGGTGGCATGCAGTTATATGAAAGCTGTCTGGTGGAGTTGATGTGCTTTTAAAACGTTTATCTTTTTTTTTTTTTGGGCATAATATTTGTGTATTTCATTCGATGATGCGTAACATTTCAGTAGGGCTTCATCTTGTCGGATGTGGTCCCATATTCTGATGCTTACACCACCATGCTTTACTGTGGGTGTGAAGTTCTTAGGAATAAAAAGACCAACCCCTTTTCCAACATTGTTTGTTTTCCTGACTGTGATTCTGTCTAATCATCCTTGTGGTTACTCGTCTCGAATTACTGTCTGTTAGATAAGTGTTTAATGCTGTCCTCACTGTTGATGTGAAAATACCCTTGCAATATGGTTTTTTTTTTACGAGGTACGAGGAGCAGATCAATGTTAACATCTTTAGTAAGTTAATAAAGCCAAAAAAAGACTCATGTAGAAAGTTATTTTAAATGTAATTATTCCAATAACAAAACTTTAATTTGCTTTTTGTTAGTGTTACTGAAATTAAAGCACTATAAACAGTTTTTATGAATGTTCTATCAACAATTGGTCGCATTAGTTAGTCACACCATGACATTAACGAGTGTATATCACACCGGGTATGTTCCTGACTCCTGCTGAACAAAAATTACAATTTTCTAGAAGCACTGCCTCTTGCGAGTTCTTTAAAAACAATTTCTGCTTCTGCTTGCACTTCACGACCCTCTCTGGTTCATTACTAGTGGCTGACTAAGCAAAGCTTCCAGGCTATACCCTGCAGCTCATAATTAATAATGTAAATGGATGGGTATCTGAAGCTCCATGGGGTTTCCAGAGTGCCATAGCATTTATTTCTACACCTCATGTGTGTCAGGTTGTAGGACTGGGTCAGCCTGCATGCTCTCGTTTTGGCCATCAGTTTGCAAAATACCAAAGAAATAGCCGTAAGAATAAATATCCAGCCAAGAGGGCTTTAGGAGGTCTGCTGAATTAGCTTCAAACAAGGGCTTCTGGCTCGCCTCTTCTAAGCATATCTGCTCCCTCATTAAAAAGATATGCTGTATGTTTTGCTAGATGTTTGATCATATTCGTTGTTTTGATAGAATATATGAGGTAATATGAGTGTATATGTGTGTTTGGCTGTAGTGCCAGTGCTTAAAGTTTGGATATTAGCTTTTTTAAATTAAATAGTATGTGAAATATTGGGATGTTCTAGCAGTGTCGTCAGGATTGAGTTATGGCCTAACTTTGTGCTCGGGGGCTCATTCAGAGAATGGTTTTCTTTTCTTACGGCCCTCACGGGGAATAAACTGGGCTTATCTTTTCCTGCTGACATCCATCAAATTATCTATTGATTCTCGGCACCTGAAAATTGGACAGGAACCTCTATCTAGACTCAGGCCTAACCAATCTCTCTGGTTTAATGGGCAATATGAGACAATGAGGAGCTTTTCGGACAGAAGATATAAGATGAAGTAAAGCAATAGAAATAATAAAGGCAATTGGCGCAGAATGATAACCCAGTTTTGGGGGCAGCGGAAACATTAACAAATCTAGTGTCTCTTTTATCAAAGTGGGATGATTATGCGTCTAGTTGTCTTAGGCAAGACTGGGCTATAATTGTCACCCTTAGGCCAGTGGTTTCCAACCTTTTTCTGCCTGACACACATGCATAAAAACATTGACACTTTCAGAAAGATTTAACATCTGAACATGAGCGGTATATGACTAAAGTGTTCATATGAGCCATAAGCACTTCAATGGACAAACATTGATAGAGCTGAATATAAATTTGGGGTCAGAGTGCAGGGTCAGCTTTAATACAGTGTCCCTGAAACAGGAAGGGTTAAGAGTCTTGCTCGAGGAGTGGCAGTGGTGGAGCATGAACCCAGGTCTTCCTGGTCTTCCAATCAGCAACTCAACGGCGTAAGCCACCACTGGGCATGGCATATAATTTCAGCTCATATTTCTAAACTCCTTTATTTATTCACCCATTATAACTGCTTATTCCCTAATCCAGGGTCACGGGGATCTGCTGGAGTTTCCCCTGCCTTCTCTGAAAGGGGTACACCCAGGACAGGTCACCAATCCATTACAGGGCCACACACACACACACACACTCACTCCTATGGGCAATTTAGATTTACCAATCAACCTTTTGGACTGTGGGAGGAAACCGGAGTAAACTCACGCAAGCACTGGGAGAACATGCAAACTTTACACAGAAATCAAACCCTTCCTGCTGTGAGGCAACAGTGCTAACCACTAAGCCACCATGCCGCCCCTTTCTGATGTTTTTCTCTTTCGAAATTTTAGTTAATTCCTAATCTGCTGTTTTCACACTAGACTTCACTGACTTCACCTTTTCATGCCTGCTCCATGATATCTCCATCCCCCGTTGGAACCACTACCCTAGACTATGAAAAGAAATGTCCTAAATATTTTTTTGAGGTAGAAGCTGTGCTGTTAAATCAAACTTTGTTGTTAAACATTAACAATAGCTTTGATTGAGTAAAATGTCTGCCACTCTGTCCTGGTCTTGTCCGGCATTGGGCGTGTAATCAAACCATGTCATTTATTTTCAATTTATACTGACCCAAGACAGTGTCACTTTATTACCAGGCAAATGTTATACATGAAACAAATTATTCACATATCGACATGTCCAAAAGGTTGTCAATATACTGCATATTGTAGCCTTTTATTATAACTTGTTACTTATGTTCTTTCATGATTTTTAGGCTTCCTCCAATTGCCATAAAACATCAATAAGATTAATTAATGTGCATAAAAATTGCACTTTAGTGTGAATGTGTGTGTAGCGTCACAGGGAGATTGGATGATCCTAAGACTCTGCACTTTTACTATTAGAGTAACAGTTCTGGCAGTGATGTAATAGTATATTTTTGGTGTTGTAGGGGGGCCCAACCACCATTGCTAGTGATGCCCCTGTTCGGATCGATGTTTCAGGTTTTTAGGTCAGAATCTTTGGTAATGCTATGCAGCATCAGACACAAAACTACATTTTGTGACTCTCCTATGGAGAAAAACAGAAACAGAAATAAACTATTGATCTTAGATTTTCATTCCAAAATAAGACTTGGATGGCATGAGATTTTTTTTTGTTCCTTTCGAAATATAAACAAGTTAAATTGAGTTCGATTTCTTGCTTTTTTTGACATGCATACTATGCATCCACCCCCCCCCCCACACACAAATAAGCCTGCATTGATTCAGTGCCAGTAGACAATGCTGCTGCCAAGAAATGGCAAATCAGCAGTGGACACTTGGGCTGCATCTTCAAGCAAACAGCTCTGAGTGTTTTTCCTCCACTAGTGTAATAGCTAAGGGGCAAAGCAGGACAGTGAGCCTTTTTTTTTTTTCTTTTAAAAATAATTTTTTATAACTTCTACCTAAAAGAAGACATTATATTTGAATAATGCTTCAGTCACCAATCGAAAGTGGGCTTCTTTTGGCAATCATGCATGTTATCAGATAGGAAGCAGTGCACCTCGTTTAGATGTTCTCATTCCTTCTTCTTTTAACCCAATTAACACACAAATTTAAACGTTTTTACTTTTGCACCTTTGCTGAGAATGTTTACCCTCCTGGATCGCTCAGAGGCTCTTTAAACCGTAGCGATGCGTACTGCGGATATAAAAAAAATCCAGACAAGTCTATCCGTGTCGGCTCGGCTAGGAAATGATTGATGCTCAATTCGAGGCTGAAGCGAATCCAGTAGGCCGCAGAGGTGCTACACGGAATTCATTTCTTGCTCATTCCTCACCTCCTGCCTGTGTATACTTACCGCCCTGCGAGGCGCCTTTACTGGTTTGAGCGGTTCATTAAGAACGTGTGAGTGATGAATGAGTTCCACAACAGGTTTTGCTCATTTGGAGGTTAGGGGCTTATTGATTTCGCCGAACCGCCCCTGTATGGCGCATCAGCATAAATCAGTGTGTGCAGTGATGCGCTTATGGTTAGCATCCAAAGATCCACGAGCCCTATAGCCGAACAGAACCAGTCCCTTTAGACTTCCTAACTCTTCAGGGATTACATTGAAATGACATTCGGTTTTGTTTATTTATCGACATGTTCTTACTTCATTTTTACACATTCTAGACAATTTATCATTTCCATCATTTATCAAGAGGAGACTTGGCAATATAACATATGCATTATAGCATTTATTGTAATGCAGTATTTATGCTCCAGTAACATATTACTGCTTGCCTTCGGTGCGCACTGGAGAGATCTACTATTACAAACAATGCAGCCGTTCCGTTTCAGAAACTCCTAGGCTGACAGCTGAGATGGAAAATACAGTATTCCCAAAACAGGGGGGCTGCTCGCTGTATCAACACTTTTCCATAATGGAGTGTATTTTCCCGTTTCCCCAGAGGCTTTTGTGAGATGTGGGGTAAATATTATTTCTTATAAAATCATTCCAAGGATTTATGGGTGATTGCTTGTAAAGTATTTGTTTAATAAACAAACAAAAACCTAATTTTGTGGATAGTTTTAAGTAGTTTAGGTCGAAGTGATGTTTTGATAACTCTAGTGGTCATACTGAAGTTAAATTAGTTCAAATAGAACGTAAAATTAAACCCATTATAAAGCTAAATCTTAACCTTCATGTTGTCCTGGTTATCCATGGGTAAAAAAAAAGTTAAATCAGGAGGACATGAGTTGTGTGGTTGATGGGAAGAAAACACATGGGTTAAGGAATGTAGTATACACTCGATTTTAAATCATTGGATTGAATATATATCCTTAATTGTCTCAAAAGTATTTATTCATAATATTAATAATTGATATTAAGAGACAGTTTTTAGTATTGTTTATTCTACACAGAGTCATAGAAAGCCTTGAGCCACTTTTTCATATTGACACTCGCACCTACTGTAACTTATAACCATTCAACCTGTTCAAACACCCAGGACAAATTAAAAATGGAAATTAATCTAAAACATTTTATTCGACTAGAAACCCCAAAGCATGAATGCTGGAATCAAACCCCAACTACCCGACTGATTTTGTCTTCCCTAAAACTGTGGATCTTTCAGTACTATTTTATAGTTAAATTCTTTCAGAAAAATACAAGCTAAATTAGGGCTGTGTTTTGGCAAGGGCCTTACGGTACAATACATGTAACGATATATGGCTCATGAAACAATGTATGCTGCAATACAATACTGGAGGATTAGCAATATCTATACACTATTTCTGGAATTTTTAAAAAAATTATTCAAAAGTCAAAAATAGTTTTGTGGATATCTTTACAAAACAAGTCTGCCTGTCTATAAATCAAATAATAATAATTCCTAAAATAGTTTAGGAATCATATTAACCAAATAAAAAAAATAAATAAAACTGAATACGTTTAGGCTAGACTAGATAAATTAATGGAGAAATCCAGATTGTTGTTTCATGGCGTGAGTACTGTATTATTTTTTCCCTCTGAATCGAGGTCATGGCATCATTTTCAAAATAGAGTATTTGTCACTTATAGTTGAACTGCACTTACTACATAAAATAGACATTGTCTTTGCATTGTAAGGGCAGTTTTTGTATAATTCCTGACGTAATTGTATAATTTACTCGGTCTCTGATTTCTGTAGGTAGAAGTCGTCGCAATAAAAGATAAAAAAAAAACAAAAAAAAAAAACACCTGGACTTTTCCAACTAAAACATTTTGCCTGCCAACCTTATTTTTGTGTGTGCCATTCGGTGTGTAATTCATGCCTAAACGTTTATGTTAACTTAATGCATAATAAAGTAGAAGTAAAGCCATTTTCCAGATTACTGAGCACACGCCTGTTTCTCCAGACATTAACTAAATTTATCAAGCAGCAGATTAAATGGCGATTCCTTCGAATGAGAAATGTTACATAATGCCTTAAGTTATTTTACTCTACGATACAATACAAAACAAATTTATTTCTAAAGCACATTAAAACGACCGTCATTAACCAAAGTGATTTCCAGCACTGATACATTAGAAATTAAAAATTAAACCAATGGTCACGCTAATCGATTCTTAAAGCTATACTCAAAAGATACAATTTCAGTGTATATTTAAAGGTACGTTTCGGAATACGCTAACTGTAGCCTGATTAGCACTAAAACGTGAGTACGTCCCATTCTCGCTGTCCGAATAAACGCCTTCTAAACGCATGAATACAAGACAACCAGAAACATTATTACAATACATCATGCGTCATTCACCAGTTATTAACAGTACTAATATACCAAACATAGAAATATGCCCCGATTACACACTGCTAAATCGTAAAGTTACACAAACTACATAAGCTAAGTTTGACTATCAAAACAACAAAATCCAATCCCACCATATTCCTACCTATTTAAAAGAAATACTGTAACCATAGTGACATCTTTTATATCCTATGAATCCTGTAGTCAACATCAGCATGGAAACACAACACCGAGATCAATTTGTGTTATTGTTCTGTTTTAATTCAATGCTTAAGATATTGATTGGGATTGGGATGTAAATGTACTTTTAACCAGCAGAACGAAAATGTTTCTGAAGACCCTGTCATCCTTTAAAAGCATTTTAAAATGGAGAAGATTTAATGTGCGACTGAATAAGGGTTCCATAATCAGGAGTCAGCCATTGAGAAGCCCCATCATTCTCTAATTTTAATCTAGTTTTAAAAATATGAAGTATCAGCTTCTATTTCGTTGTTTTTAGCAGAAATTAAAAGGTTTTCTTTAAATATAATCCTCCAAACTCCTATTATTTTTTCCATTGCAGTGTGCCTTGTAGTTTAGGCTAGAGGTTAAAGTCGACCCTTCGAGGCTCCTCTGTGTGCAGAAATACACTAAATTAAATAACTAGCTATTTGACAAGGTTCCAGGTTTGTAGTGTGTCCTTTTTGTGTGGTTAAGGTAAGAAATAAGTCCTTTTTGTGTAAGAAAAAACAACTGAAATCTGTATACCTTTTGTAAATCCTATACAGTCTTATGCTAAAACCCCACTGAAATGAAGGCAAATTTTGGGTTCTTGATGTCACTCCTGAGCTTGATGTCCTTATGCAGCGATATACAAATATGCTTTGAACCTCATCACTGAACCAATCAATACTCACACACTAGATCACCAAACAAAGTATAACAACCCACAAAACCGTTAAAAACATTGAAAAAAACAAGGTATCCGGGTCTTAATCGTCTCTTGAAGATTGCCAGTGCCTGTTCTAAAACTGAAGGGACGTTCATTCCACCATCTTGGTGCCAGAACTGGAAAAAAATCTTAAGGCAGAACTACCTTTCCTACCTATAGAACTGCGTCTAGATGATGGTGGATAGTAAAAAAACCCCCACCGAACTACCAATCAATAACCCAGAGCCTAAACCTGACTGACATGGACTGCCATCCTATTTATGCTTGCTAGATATTTGGTTTCTAAGTACATGAGTAGTTTGCCCTTCTCAAAGCTTTTTACAGGCCAGTGGTGATATGCTGTGGAAAGCTCCGTGACATTAAGTTTGTTTTCCTGTTTCCCAGTGCATGGAGCTGTCATGACATCCAATGAAGCTGTAACTGACAAGATTGTGATAAGAGTGGATTAGCAAGATGAAAGCTGCCAAGTCGAATCAACTTCCTGGAATGCATCATGCAGGTTTGGAGAGCGGGATTAAGGGACTCTCCTGTCCTTTATAGCCGTCTTCGGTCCAATTTGGACCGACATCTCAAAAATGATAGAATGGATTTGGAGACATCAATGCTAAGCCATATTAGTGAACTTAAGACACTCAAGATGTCCTTTTTAATCATTTGTCAAAAACTAACTGGTACATTTTAATTGCCCCACCAAATTGATCCTATTTCTAATGCAGTTTCTATTGAATTAAAATTTATGACTTGGAAGAGGAAAAAGAGGGAATAGAAAATGCCTTGTTTACATTAGATTCATTAGTTAAATTTTACTTTTCACCTTTAAATTTCAGACAGCTTTCAGCTCAAGCCGTTCTGAAAGGAATAAATATCGTCCTTTTTCAATCTCAGATCCTATTTAAATCTCAGGAGCCCAGTCAAACATCTATAACGAGTAAGAAACCTACTGCTTAGGCTCATCTCTGGCTTAGCAGAGGTGTGTGTGTGGGTGTAAGTGAGCCAGGAGAGGCGAAAGGAGCTGTACATCGGAGAAAAACATAGTCTCTACGTTTTCATGCTAATCAGGTAGAAGAGGAATGAGTGTAGTGGGCTCTTTCCCACTGTGTGGGTTCAGCAATGCGGGGTTGCCAGGTCTGGATGGCAAAACCCAAAAAACAGGTTTTCAAAATTTTGCTCATCTGAAGCATGTATTAGGCACCAAATTCACAACTATAGTTGCCAAGTCTACAATAATATCAGCAAACCAACGGTATATGATGCATTTTATAAAAATACAATTTTATATTTTAAATATATATATTTTTTAATCAGCATTTAAAAACAACTGTTTTATATATATATATATATATATATATATATATATATATAGTATATATATATATATATATATATATACACACAAGGCGTGTTTACTGTTATATATTAATATATTCAGAAGGAAGGTATTGCAAACTATATTTGCAGTATTTTTTATAAGTGGATGCATAAATTGTGACATATTCCAAACTAAGTCAGTTCGTGTCGGAGTAGGACTATACTTGTTTGTTTTCGGGAGTAATATCAACGGACAAGAGGGGAAATAACATTAATATTTTCCCGACATTATTTGTAGACTCTGTTATGTATAATGTAACCAAAGGTTGAAAGAGTTAGCCGTCTACTTATAAAAAATAATATAACCAAAGTAAAAGTAAAGAGTAATAGTGTGAAATAATAAAACTAACCAAGTAGTGAGTTATTTTGTACTTTTTACTCCTGAATCCTAAAAAAAAGTACTAACAATCGGCTACACTATAAAAGGCTAAAAAGAAGTGAATGTGTGAGATTTTATAGTATTTTACAGCAGGATTCAAGTATCTATAGTTACAGAATCCCCATCAAACAGTTATTATTATTATGAAACTTACTGTAAAATGTATGTTTTCTCAGGTTGGAGCTGGAATTCTTCTACACTAAATGATCAGTCGTTTTGGTCTGCATTATGTAATTGTTCATGTAAAATTGTTTAAATTTGAGGTTATGTTTGTTTCTGTCTCTACTGATACTTAACAATTAGCAAGGTTCACTTCTGTACTTTAGACTCGCAAAATACACAGCATAATGAACATAACATAACATTTATTGAAAATAAAATTGTTATAATTAGGATTTATTATTACCGAAGGAACTACAAATCTAATGAAGTAAAAGTAAATGTCTGCAATTAAAAATGAACTTAAAGTAACAGATCAATTAATATATACCTCCATACTGCAAAGACAAATAAAACTTGTTATAAAAATGTTTATCTAAAACTCTAACAATAGTAATCATTTTATTATAAATAATTTTAAGTACTACACACACACACACACACACACACGCACGTACAATCATTATATAATTTTACTTGTTCTCGTTCTTGACCAGTTGATTCCCAGCATTTTGCTCAGAAAAGACGACGTCAGTGTTTTACAGAGAGGCTAATCATGCTGTTGTTTGTCATCCGCTTGCTGTTGATTGAGGCTTGTTTTATACATGCTTCTTCAATCAGTTCAGTGCAATCTAGAGGGGAAACTTTGTGTGTACAAAAAAAAAATCCTTAAAAATATAGAGCATTTAATAAAAGATAAAGCTTTAAATACTTCAGTCGGATTTGGCGACAACGTTGACGTTCGCTGCAGTTGCAAAAGAACTGATGAAGGTGTTTGTATTTATAAAATAAGCAGGGTACAAAACCGCCTGGGGGGCTGTTGATGAGCTGATGCTGTCAGATGAACTCATACATGGGATTTACCCCATTAAAGTTTTGTTTGCTTGTTTGTTTGCTTGCTTGTAAAGAAGCAGTCAGTCTCCTGATGCTTTCACAATCGCGCTATAGTGGATTTTAGACCATGAGTGTATTCCGCTGTGTTTTTTCTCTAAATTGGCGTCAGTGTTGTCAGTCACTGTTTTTTTGTTTTGTCTAATCAGAGTATATTGTTGATAAGCAGTTTGGATGTCTGTGCTTCCTCTTCTGTACAAGAAGAAATGCCGGTTTCTCTCCACTTTCCTTATCAGTCTGAGGCTGTGCTATGAAAAGCATATATTCTTCCATGACACCCTTGCTGCAAAGGTCTTTGTATTTTATCTAAAGTACATAAGTATTAAAACACTCGGGTCACCTTAGATGAGGTTAGTTTACAGAGATGCTGCTTCACTGTAGGAATGGCGTTGTTTTGAAGTAATTACAATCCATTTTTTCCAAATTAAGTATTTTGTTAATCAACATTTTTGATTTCTTTGCACTGCTTATTGTAGGCAGTAGTGGCTTAAATAGTTAAGGCACGGAGTTGTTGTTTGGATGACCAGGAATACCAGTTCAAGCCCCACTGCCTCCAGTCTGACACTGTTGGGTCCTTGAGCAAGACTCTTAATCCTTCCTGCTCCAGGGGCACTGCATTACAGCTGACCCTGCGCTCTCCATAACTTTCTAAGCTGTAGCTGTGCTGTAGAGTATATGTGACAAAAATATCCCTTTAGCTTTTTTTTTTTTTTTTTTTTTTTTTTTTTTACTTTCGGGTCGTCCTGTAATATATCAAGTGTTGGTTTCTGTCAACCTTCCTTATGAATGGTGTAAGACTGTGCTGTAAAAAAAATTCAAAGTGCACATTGATAAAAGCTTTAAGGTACTTATAATAAATCACTTGTATTGGCCAAAATGTTTACGGTCTTGGTTATGGTTTAAAGTTTTTTTCACGTAAGTGTTTAAATTCAAGTGCTTAATAATAATATTGTCGCTGAATAATTTCACAGGCTCCTTAACCTGATTGCTACTTATTACATGAAGTATAACAATGACTTTTATAATAATTATGCAGTTTGAGCAATTTTATCTTCTTATTTTTTGTATTATATATATATATAAATAATATTAGAAATAAAAATAATATTCATGTAATTTCCAGAACATATACACAAAATCGCTTGAAGGTGCAGTGGGACAATTTGGAAAACTGTAGCCTGATAGAACGAAAAAAGTTTTCGTCTCACCTACGCGGTCTCAACCTACTCCTACTGAACAGACCGAGCGCACACAGACTAGACAACCAGCCTTTTTTCCGCAGTATGTGAACGGGCTAATAACAGAATTGTCAGATAGAGCTAAAACCATTCCATAAACTTGAAGGAACACCAATTCTACCATTAGACAAAGTTTTTTTGGTCTTACGCCTTTTATTAAATATATAAATACATTTAGATCATTAAATTAATGATTAATGACTTTCAACCAGCAGAACAAAAAATGTTTTTGAAGCAACTCACCCACCCTGCCTTTAATGTGTACTGTATGTGCAACTGCAATATAATTGTTAAATGCGCGACTCATATAACGTTTCAACTCTATAATGTGTATCGAAACCATCGTAAAGACACTTCGCTTGTTAGTTCTGTGGTTAATTGGAATTTTGAAGTTTTTAGATTGAGCATGAAAGCATAAAAGCACTTTCCCAGTTTGAGCTTTGCGGTTGGAAAATTCTCTTTGTGAATATAAATATTCTCTACTGTGAAAAATGTCCGCTTTAGTTTTAGACGAACAGAAACGGAACAAGGACTCGGGTGGAAAGGAAAGATTTCCTGGTGAACGATCTTGCCAAGTGTAAAGCAAACAAAATATATAGATAAGAGCTGACCTTCGGAAAACCTTCTTGGTGTTAAACTTCAAATTTTGACATTATATTTTAATGCACTCAAGTTTATAATTACTAAATAAATAGTTCTCTCCATGTCAGCATATGTTAAATGCAGCTGATGCAGTACTTCCATACATTATTGCAATTTTCCCAAGCAGTAATCTGTTGAATTTTTCTATTTTCATAGTACCACAAATGGGAACATTACGTTAGAATGTAATGACTCGCCACGAATGACGCATATTGAAGCAAAAGTGAATATTCATCTACGCATAAATAAACCCTACAGGAAATCTAAAGAAATTGCTCGGTATATGAAGAGAAAGTTGCATTATTCCTTTTTTTAAAGGATGTCAACAGAAGCAAATTAAGTGAGGAGATATTTAGATAAATTTTTAATTAAAAGCATGATTAAAAGTAACATAGATACTAGATTGAAATTTTTATTTGCATTTATGAAAATGTTCAATCCTGTCATTAAGGATTATAAACCATTTAAGTTAAATACATGTTCTTTTAACATCAATGATTGTTAATGTTGATTAAATGACACCCTAATTATGGAGCCATCCACTCATTTACTCTAAATTCTGGGAAGTTGCCTCAAAAACGTTGGAAAGTGGCCAGGTCCTCCTGGAAAAGTAAGACTGATGCAGTATTGATGTTCAAATATGTTACCATGTTTTATGGTCCCAGAGCACTAAAAGCTGCCCAAAGAGCATAGGTTCGACCCCACAATGATGAATTTATGAGAGGAGACAAATTGACGTCAATTAGGAAGCTCTTTCTGGACATCTTCCATTGGTCATAAAAAAATATTCCGCTTGAAGCACCTTTATGTAGCCAGGAAAGGAAATGCAAAGTACACACAGGACCGGCGGGAAGAGTTTACACTATGTATAACTAAAACATTACTGGAAAGTGGACCATCATTACAAGTTCTATTCCAGACGTTAGTCTCAATCGTTCTCCTGTTATCACCTCCACATTTCTCTTCTAGTCTTTCCAATAGATTGAGCGTGGATTCCACTGTGTTACCGTGGATTTGATAATTTAGTCACAATCAATTGGACTTATTTTGATCACCTCATTAAATATAAGTCTATGGGTGAATCTGTCCATACTGATGAAGTAAAATTTAGTAACAGAGGAATGCCATTAAATTCAGCAAAGTAAAGGTATATTTCTGCAATTAAAAATTGAGTTGAGTAAGAGTAAATGTAAGATCAGTTAAATCTACTTTTAAAAGAATATTTTATCACAAAAAAAATATACTTATTTAAATGTAACAAAGTAAATGTAACACGTTACTATCCACCTATGGTCACCGTAGTATTAGTGGGATCAGATACTAATGTCGAGATGAGGAGGTCTGGGGTACAGTCGGTGTTCCAGTTCATTCCAGAGGTGTTCAGTGGTGTTGAGTCAGATAAAAGGGATCTGTACCAGTTCTACCAAAAAACCTTCATGGAGTACAGAGCCTTTTAGAGCTAGCTCTCTCTGACCATTTTTTAAGCTGTAAGTTGCTGAAGGTTAAGGTTTTGGACTGAAGATCACGGGTTCAATTCCCACTGCCACTGCTGAGCATACCAAAGTTTTTTTTAAATCTTTTTGATAACTTTAATAATAATAGGAATATTAATATTTTTTTCTCACCGCCTTTGAACAGCGTGCCAGTGTATTTTACTTTAATACATCATGAACAAAATGAGAGCTACTTCAGTGACCGTGAAAAAAACGTAAAACATCAACCACAGTGAGGTCGAATAGGACTTTAATAATGCTAAGGGTTTCTAAATGGGAAAGACAATGGGCTACCTCACCTTTCAACTGTTTAATGAATTGGAGCCGACGGCGCTAAAATTTAGCTAAGCTTGGCAGCGCAGGAACTGCGAGCGCTTTGAACCTGATGGCTAAGTCACGCCTAAATGCTTCTTCTAATTGTGGCTTGGACCCTACAGCAGCAGCGATTCACATGTAGGTTATCACTTATTTGTTGTAACCCATGTCTAAGAACATCACGTTGAAGAATAGTGGTAGAGAGGACGTTCGGTTCGAGAGAGATGGTTAGAATCGGGGACTTAAAGCCACTTTGCTGTTAAGTTGCTTTCAATTTGATGTTGCTCATAAAACCGTTTGTACCCCAACCCTGTGCTTTCCACTCTGGGCCTTTCATCTTCCTTTTTATACTTTAAAAATAAGCAGACTCTAATTGATTGATTCTTATCAACTTCATTTTTAAAGCTAATTAGGACGAGCTACCACATCTTGACTCAGCCATCTGTGTCTGAGTGTCTAAAATACAACCCTACCCTTCCTGATTATTAATAGTTATTTAAAATCTGAAACGACAAACTAAGTCTATTGGTTGGGACACGTTGTTACCCTGCAATGTTATGGATTTTGACTAATCAGAAGAGAAAAGCTTGGGCTCTGCATCCAAAACATCAATCCTGTGCATCTCAGCTGTCCAGACAATGACTGATGGATCGATATGCAAATGCACCTGCTGCTAACGCTGTGACTCCAGAAGATTGAGAGCAGCCGTGATAAATCACCTGGAGAAATAAACACGCAGAAGGTTACGCCGTTTGTCTGCTTACCTTCTGCTCTGCATCTTTTTAGATGGAACGCAAGTAGAGTCACAAGGATTTGTCTCACCTATCCCTACATGTATGCAACTGAGCTGTGGAAAGAAACGTCACTGAGTCCCTGATGGCATGAGGCACATCTGTCCCTGCCCAAACGCATTAGGGTTTAACACTGTGTGGGGTTTTTTTTTCTTTATATGATGAGAATGGAGAGTGTGTGTTATACTCTCCCAGTCTCAGCACTGTCAGCTACAGGACCTTAGCCCGGAGCCTAATATCCTGCCTCTTACTTGCTCTTTAGTTTAACCGGGCAGTGTCAAGTGCTTGGTCGGGTCAATGCAAGTCTCTAATAGCAGTATGTTTTTTGCTCCTTTTCTGACAACCTGGTTTGTCTTTGTGCTTCCTAAAAAATTAAGAGCTCTCACTTCCTTAATGTTTGAAGCCACGCCTCCTGACCGCATGACTGCGGTCAACATTACTACATCAGAAAATGTATAATACAGTTAATAAGAATATAAAAATACCAAACATAAAAATAGTACCAATTGAACTAATTCATGAAGGTACACAGACCACATATTCCTACCCCTTTAAAAGAAATACTGCACGACCACGACATCATCTTTCAGACCCTTTGACGCCTGTAGTCGACTTTAGTGTGGAAACGCAACGCTAATATTGATCGAGGTTTTTGCTTTGTCTGTGCAAACATGAGGTTTGCACTTACATATGTGGACGCAGGCAGGTAGGAATGCCTATCTTAATGTTCAGACCAAACCTTTTGATTGGACAAACATTTCTTGGACCTACATCTTTCACAAGATATATAGATACATATAAATACATTTAGACTGCTTAATGTGATGATTGCTATCAGGAGACTTTCAACAAGCAGAAGAAAAATGTTTCTGAAGACAATTACCTATTATAGCTTTAAGGATGTGTTGGAAACAGATAAGGATAGGAGCCAGGAATTTGTGTTAAAACTAGAGGACTGGGCTCTCAGGGAAGGCAAAAATAAAAAGCTCTCACATGAAAGTTCTCACTTTCATATGATCCATAAGTAAGTGGTAAAATATGAAACTCTCAGTACAAAGAAAGACCACGTTTGATGAATGTGTGGCTATAAATTTTTTATTCCTGCACTTCCCCATGGTCCTGAGCTTGAGTGTACCATGCAGAAACTCTGACCAGCAACAATGAAAACTGTTAAAGTAAATTTACATTTGAAGAACAACATTTACTTACTGTTGTTGTCATTCAATGTAATCTTGCTTACAATTTCAAACAAATATACTTAGGTGAACCTAGAATACAAATACAACCATCAATTACAGGGAAATCTGTGGATGATGTTTAAAACTATTACCTTCATTTGCATAGTCTTTGTTTAGAGATAACCCTTTAGAATTGTTATTGTTGTTTTTTTAAGGTTAGCAACAAGTGAGCATGTTATCATTGGCAACTAGAAACTTTGAGCTTCTATGTAATTAGTATCCTTTTTACTGGAATCCTGTCATTTCCCCATCATTAGCTCTGTGTTTACACTGCAAAATAATAACCATCTAAATACGACTAATAAATGTTTGATTTAAGAAAATACAGACTAGAAACAAGCCAAGATACCTTTGAGTGAAGTAAGATTTCTTTGGGAAGATTTTTTTGAAATAACAAAACGTATCTAGGCTTTAGAAAAGAACAAAATCCATCCATCCGTCTTCTATACCCACTGATTCCCTAATTCGGGGTCACAGGGATCTGCTGGAGTCTATCCCAACCATCTCATAAAGGGTGAAAGGCATGAGGGGGACACCCTGGACAAACCTGCCAGTCCATCCCAGGGCCACACACACTTACACTCACTCCTATGGGCAATTTAGAATCACCAATCAACCTAACATACATGTTTTTGGACTGTGGGAGGAAACCGGAGAACCCGGAGTAAACCCACACAAGCACAGGAAGAACATGCAAACTCCACACAGAAAGACCCCTGTCTGGAAAACGAACCCAGGCCTTCTTGCTGTGAGGCAACAGTGCTAACCACTAAGCCACCGTGCTGCCCCTAAAATGTCTTAAAATAAGTAATAAAACAACAACCATTGTATTTAGTCAAATTAGCCCAAAACTAGCTTGTTAATCATCAAGTCTAGAGTTATTTAATTGGACAATTTCTCTTAATTTAAGAATTGGCATTTTATATTCTGTCTTAAAATGAGCCTAAGCATTTAAACTTAAAACAAATTAAAACAGTCAAGACACTCTTTTTTTTTTTAAAGCAGTGGTCATTAAAATTGCAAATCACTTGCAAACCGTAATCAGCTTTTTCAATGTTGTCAAAATGAACTTGGTACTGAGCGTCCCATGTCTTCACATGAAAAGGAATTGGGTCCTGTGTCAGAAGTCACAAATATAAAAGATTAATTTTAAAAATAATAATAATCTTGGACAATTTTCTCTTACGTAGTATTTTATTCTTAAAACAAGATTAATACGATTTTTCGGGTAGAAATAAGATAAGGAGTTTTTGCAGTGTACTCTGTGTGTGAGAGAAAGATTGTGGTTCCGTCATTGCTGCTATCAATTAAAATGTGACTAAGGAACCCAAGTTTTTATGGAAATTTGAGACATTGCTGACCACCAGGGGGCAACATAAAAGCGTCTTTTTTATAGTGGCCTCGATACATTCTCATAAACGAATATTAAATATGACAAAACCACTAAAGGAAGCCTGATCGGACATGTTGCCCTCTGCTGGTGTGGTGGAGGCAAAATATCCGTATATCAAAATATCTGTAACATTTGTTTGTCTCTAAAATTATTTAGTATAAATTTTTTTTTAAGTCTAATATTATTTTTAATGATTATCTGATTCCACTGTAAAAATGTGCTTTCAAAGGTGGTTTAAACCCAAATCTCTTTGGTTGGGATTGAATGGTCATGTGATCCAAACGTTCTTGGTTTTCCACCAAATTTAAGAAGCGCTTGCGAGTATGTAAAACTTATATAAGAATATGTTACAATAGCATTAATCGCTGCAGCAGATCCTCCCAGCCTACCGGATTTCTTGTTGGCTAAAGTAGGGTTAAATGCATTTAGTACACAAAGCCATCATTCACGCACAAAGATTATAAGCATAATATCTAGGCTCCTGAATGAAAAGACTAGAACAGAAGCAGTAAACAATTTTATAACATGGAAAGCAGAAGCTAGGATTACGAAGAGATGGGATCCAATTTCGGGTTATCATCTTTGCAGACAATTGGTCGCCCACCAAATATAGGCCTGGGTGATTTGGTTACCAGAGATACGCAGGTCCAGAATAGTAGAGCAATATTATATTACACAGAGATTGTTTCAGGCCTGTATACAAACTCTCATCATCTCATTAGATTAATTTAGACAATTAGGAAGAACCGCTAAACCTATGTTTTTGGGGGTGGGTAAGGGGGAATTAAAAAAAAAAAAAAAAAAGAACATGTGATACTCCTGGATGAATGTTTGAATTGAGTTAGTTCTGCCAGTAAGATGCAGTTTCTAACCACAGAATGTTTTCCATTTTAAAACGTTAAGCTTTAATGCTCTTGTATGGCAGGTTCATCCCAGTTTCCTACACAAACCGCCAGTGTGCGACGAAAATGATCTGCTCCTCCGGTGTGTCATATTTATTCATATCTTATTGATAATAAATATATATATATATATATATTAGTGTTTGTGACCTTTTGGTGAATAATAAGCTATGATATGGTTTGATTGGCCAACCACTGCAGTGCACAGCGGTGTGTGTGTGTGTATGGAAGGGTCTGCTCCCTTAAACAGCTGCTGCGTCTACTGCTTCAGATGCACCATTAACACTTCAAGCTGTGAGTGGGGAATGAAATTAACTTATTGATCTTTGCTGTAATGAAGCTATTAGGCATAAAAAAGTAAATGGAGAGAGAGACAGGAAGAGGAACCGACAGACAGAGGTGAGAGAGAGAGTTTCTGGTCTCCTATTTAAATAGGAAAGCTTAAGTAGCTAGACATTAAACACACCCGAAAGTACAGTGGTGCCTTTGACTTCCGAGTTTAATTTGTTCCATGACGGAGCCCATAACTCAAATTAGCTGTTGGTTGTTTGAAGCTTGTAACCCGAATTTTAGCTCGCAACTCAAAGACGGCTTGTGTCTTGAAAAACTTGTTACTTGGGACATTCGTAAGTCA
This sequence comes from Bagarius yarrelli, assembly GCA_005784505.1. Lineage (NCBI taxonomy): Eukaryota > Metazoa > Chordata > Actinopteri > Siluriformes > Sisoridae > Bagarius > Bagarius yarrelli. The sequence goes on along the minus strand of VCAZ01000075.1, from coordinate 1,610,930 downwards.
AGATAGCGCTGTAATTGGTTTTGGTAAGAGGAACTTTGATCCGTCGTACTTGCTGTTTCCATCACACAGCGTTAATGTGCATTTTGAAGTATGGCATCAGGTTGCGGCGCTGAGTTGTTATTTAGATGACCAGAAAGACCAGGGGGTTCGAGCCGGTCGAGCCGAGCCTACTGCCACCAGTCTGCCGCTGTTGGGTCCTTAAACAAGACCCCTAACCTTTCCTGCTCCAGGGGTGCTGTATTATAGCTGCCCCTGCGCTCTTAACCCAACTTTTTAAGCTGGAATATACAAAGAAAAACTTAGAAACACTGTGTTGTAAAGTATATGCGCCTCTTTAGCCTTTTACACTTTTTGTTCAGAAACAAGTGATGAAAATGGCAAATTTTTTGAAAAATCCCATGATTCCCCAAGGTTTTAAATGCTAATATGATGTGGTTTTGGACTTTAAAAAAGAGTCCCCCCCCCGAAAAAGTAAGAAGCCGTCAATGCGAATAGAAGTAGATGGAAATGCATTTGCAGATAAATTCTGACGTAGAGTGTATTAAACCAACATGACTAATCTGCGTTTCCGCTGATGGTGTCTTTCCGGTTCTATCAAACAACGCAGAGGGAACTGCTAAGACAGTTTACAAGATTTCCATGCATCCTGGAAAAAGTAATAACCAACTTTCCCTTTCCGGAAAAACAAATGGAAAATTATTATTATTAGAATTATTTGTGTTTTTGGTCATTAAAGAACAGTTTACAAAAGTTTTAAGACAGTTAAGGTTGTAAGTGCTTTGTTCAGGGACGCTGATCTAGATGTGACTAAATTTTGCTATCTCGTGTTGGCGTTTGCTGGGAATTAAGTTCTTGAATGTATTCAGCAACGTTGTCTGCTACGCACATACCTAATCTATTTAATAGTGGTTAAATTAAATGTAGCTGATCTATGATCCATACGGACCTGGTCCAAAATCAGTTCACCACACATGCACGGCAATTTATTAGATTAGTCGTAAATTTGTTGAAACTTTATTAGCTGTGCGTGTTTTGTCTTGCTAGATTATAAAGAGTGCGGCAGAGAAAAGAAAGGAGGTCGCAGCTCTAGAACATAATTGGGAAAACTTGCAAGAGATTCTGAAGCAACTGCAATAAGAAGTTCAACAGGACACTGTTCCTTGGAGCTTATTAAGTAAAGTTATGAACAGACATTATAATGTTAAGTTCATTTGAGACAGTTGATTTTTGCGGACTATTTTTTTTTTTAGAATGTGTTTGTTTATTTATATTACATTTTATAGAGACTGCAGTTGTTGGAAGAACAAAGAAGGAAACGAAGCCTAGGCAGTCGTTGTAAAATGTTCGTCATAATAAAGTAAAGCGTTTATTGTTAGAATTTTATAGCATGTTAGTGTGTGTATATATTTGCTGCATTTAGAATTTTATTGTTATAGCCATAATGTGTACTTAAGTCATAGCCATGATGTGTTTTTATAACTTCTGGAGAAAGGAATATAAGGGCACTTCAGGCCAGAATCTGTGATCCATGTCTTTTATTTTTTTTTTATAATGAAATTTAAAATGCCCTGGAAACATCCTCTAAATGTTCTGGAAAATGAAAGCGTGGAAACCCTGATTTTGTACTTGCCCAATGGTTACTAATCAGTCTTGTCTCCATTATGCTTGCTTTGTTGGTTACTCCGAATAAAATCAGACATTAAACTCTAAACTATTCGGCTGTTTCCACTTTATTATGCTTTCCTTGTTTTATTTACTGTTGGTTACTAGGTTACCAATACCACCATCAGCTGCTTAAACAACAAAATGCATCTCATTTGCAACTTTGAAAAGATTTGCTTCACGTCAGGATGCAAACCGGGCTATTGATCATTGCTTGTATTTGGAGACCTGGTTTATTTTTGCATAAAATATAAGCGGCTCCAAAAATCCTTATTGTTTAACTTGTAATCCTCCTGATTTCCACTGAGTAGGATTTTCTCCCTGAGATTCTCTTTATTCTCTTTCAGGCTGCTTGTCCCTCTCCATTAGAATCACTTTTATACCACCACAGTGGCGCAGGTTTATACAATCACACCCACATTACCTGATAATAAAGCGAACCGAGAGTGTAGCTGATTCTAGGTTTATGCTCGAGTAGTGATAGCTTCTGTTCAATTTTACTTTGCAGTCCTTTCCAGACCTCTTTAAAACGACTAAAAGTAACCATCTGCCAAAATTTGCCACTGTATCTAACCCATCATCTTCATCTGCTTTGCCTAGGGTCAATTTTTTTTTCTTTGAATTTTTTTTAGCTGTTAACATGCACAAGAAAATCTGCTGCCACATCGCCAATTTTTTTTTAAGGGCTGTTTTGCACCTTTATAATAAAGCTGTTGTAAACCTCACTTACTGCTGGTGCTATTATTCAGTTTTGGTTTATACCTGCAGTTATAGATTTTTTTTTTTCGTCCTTTTAATTCGAAAACAAATTAAGTCCTGCATTTGCTTTGCTACAAGTAGATTTATTGATCTATACATCCGTCTAAAATACACAGAAAATCGGTTAATATACGCCTCGCTGCAGGAACTTTCGTTTAAGCTTTATTAATTCGAATTAATTCAAACAAAATATCTCTTAGCCCTTTACACGCAGGACTTAAGATTGCGATTAGAGATACGGTTTGATAAGTCTATCCTAAACACGTTAAATCAGTAATAAAAAAGTAAATCCTTTTGAGAGTATATGATGCTCCATTTTGCCTTTAATGGTGCACCGGAGGTTAAAAGGCATCCGGTTCATGAATTTGTCAGCAGTCATTTATACGCCAGGACCCTGAACCTGCTGTACTGCTGTGATCATTCGGGGAATCAGCGTTTTTTGGATTGTGCGTGACTTGGAATACAGATAAACACTCCAGCTTGAGAAGCCTGGTGTGAGGTGTGAGGCATGAATAAATGTTCTGCAGGAGTCTTATATCATGTTTAACTGTCCATTTAGATAGAAAAGGATTTAAATTAAATCAACAACAGTAGGTGACCAACCAAACCTTAGAAAATCAAAACATCAAAGTACATAGACACTAAAAAAACAAAACAATAATCCAGTGGAAACTGAACAAATTTACACTGATTAAAGGATACTTTAGAACCAGTTTTAGCCTGAGGTGGACAACCCATGTTTCTTCAGGCTGCATTTACACTGTGTGTAACACAGATGAGATGTGATCCTGTAAGCAACTTACAGCTGAAAGAATTCTGTACTGAGGAGTGGGGCAAACTTTCCTCAGACTGATGTCAGAGACTGGTAGATGGCTACAAGAAGCGTCTCACTAAAGTTATTTCAGTTATTTATTATCTATCTATCTATCTATCTATCTATCTATCTATCTATCTATCTATCTATCTATCTATCTATCTACAGTATCTATCTATCTATCTATCTATCTATCTATCTATCTATCTATCTATCTATCTATCTATCTATCTATCTATCTATCTATCAGTATCTATCTAGTATCCTATCTATCTATCTATCTATCTATCTATCTATCTATCTATCTATCTATCTATCTATCTATCCATCCATCCATCCATCCATCCATCCATCCATGCTACATTCGCCCCAGCTGCAATCAGGGTTTCTTTTTCTTCTATTGTTTTGCCTACCTTTTAAATACGGAGCGGAAAGCAGACTACTGAATATTTGTTGGCGTCTAATGTTTCTGCACTGTTTTTACTTCCTTTTTAAGTACTAATTTTTGTACCCGTTGATATGCCAGCCATGGGTTGTCATTAACTTTAAAATATTCTGAGTCTGACAGTCTGTTGCTGCTGCCGGAGTCTTTGTGCACTGAAAGTTTTGTCAATGATGAGGTATAAATAGGTATCAGTCTTTGTTACCTGAGTGTTTTTACAAGTACATGAGCTCAGTATCAGCATCGGTGCATCCCAAGAGAAATCTCGCATAAATTTCTTCAAGTGGGGAATAAAAGCATAAAACAGGCTGAAAATTAGATGACTTTACACTTTGTTTTTATTTAAAAAATTCCTAAAACTGGCCCACCAATAAACCTGCTCAGGTGCGAAAACACAACCAGAAGACACCCGAAAAGACTATACACGTTTGATTGTATTGGAAAGTAAATCAATGCATCATTTCTACTCTGCGAAGGCGAAGGCATGTCTGAGGAAATGTCAACTGTCATATCAGCAGTCGGATCGGATCAGATTTAGCCGAGAAACGAAGCATTAATCACAGCGTAAAACATTGAAATTGATTCTGATCAAACCTTGATAAATTAACACACTGACGTTGCTGCTGCTTGAAGAGCTACAGCATTACATAATTTTACATAATATTACAACACACCCCACTTATACTACACTGCTGTTTAATTCTTAGACCTGAGTGGTGAATAAACGTTAACTAATTTCCTACATGTCAATGAGAAAATGAATATTAAACAACTAAACGCAAAAACGTACATAATGTTCACACCACATAAGTGGTAGCACAATGGTTAAGGTGTTGGATTAGGGTGTTTTCCAAATGCTGTAAATGTAAATGCTAATAACTAAATTTTCAAACATCTGAAACTTGTGCCAAACATTCATAAAAGGAGTCTCCAGTTAAGATGTCGGAATGCTAAGCACACGGTTACGAGTTCAGATCCCCAGAACAAGGACCACTGAGGTGGCCCCTTAACCCTCCTCTGCTTGGTTGGATAAATACAGAGCTAATCCAGGGCAAAAGCGAACATTGCAGCTGCTAAAGGCTCCTGTGGCCACCATGGGCCCCTGAAAAGTATATGAAATGGCAGATCAGGGTTTTTAAAAAATATATTATGTCACTGGACAATGTTATTTATACAAAAATTTAATTATAAATAAAGAAAACAACATTATATTATGATAATGGGATGCAGAATCATTGTGACTGATTAACGTTAACATTATTGAAGTCGTTTGAAGAAGCAGCAGCACTGCAGCAAAACGAAATATTCTTCTGGTGTTGAGAAAAGAGAAATAAACATCAAGATAAAGGTAAGTTAGGGAAATGAATGTAAACCAAACCAGGTTATACCGTCTGCTGGTTTATTTAGCCACATACTAGAAAAACATTGTAGGGTAATAACGTATGACGGTAACCAACACAACAACAACAAATAAAACTTACTCACAGTAATCCTTTATTACTGTGAGTAATAAAGGATTGACATTAGTCATGTTGACGACACAGGGGGGCCCCTAAGGGCTTAGGCTGGCCCTGTATAAATGACATAAAAATAAATCACTCTGGATGAGGGGGTCGACTGAAAGTACTCCATCTGACATTGAGGACTCCTTCCGAGAATAGTAAAACAAAATACCTCCTTGCACATGTTATTAAATAATTTAAACAATCACATGGTAATAAAGATTTGAATCATGTGGTGCGTCCCTGAGTTTAGCTGTTTGGGATATTTGGGACACTGCCCCTCCAGACCACCAAAGGGCAACATAGTGCATCAAGCTTTTTCTGTTTTTTCTCTCTTGTACTTCCTGGTAGCTCACTTAATCAGTAAGTATATTTTCTTAGTGCTTAGTATAGTGTTGAGGCACCTGCAACTACGGCCATTTTGAAGTCAATCCATATACAGATATATATATATCCATATAGAGCCCTCTACGCACCCAGGATGGAAACGGTAAGTTATTTATTGCCCCCAGGACCAAATGCAGGTTTTAATAAATACAAAAGGACCAGAATGAGGGTTGGGAGGTGGGTTCAGGGGCATGTTTTATCAAGAAAAGTTAGATTTTCCTGACTTACATGTGTGCATTGTAAGATGTTTTAGGCTCATGAATTGGATAACAATGTACAGTAGGTTTAAAGCCAAGTCAGTGGGCAGTACTAGCATAAATTATTTTTCAACATAAAACATTTTTTTACATGACAATTAAATTTGAATAATCAGAATCACTGCAATGAGTGATCCACCCTAGAAACTGGAAGTTTATTTTTCACAATAACATCCCTGGAGTTGCCTTAACTAAGATTTATTATTTATAACACTAGATCTTTATTTACTATTGGCTTACAGTGTAACTATATAGATTTTTCCACTAGTTCATTTTTGTGATCTGTTCTATGGATGCTTGTGAGCTAAAATCCCATTTACATCTAGTTAAAGGGGGGATAAGCAGCATTTAGTTCAGTATTAAGTCTAACACAATATTTTTCCCCTGAAAAACATATTTTACAAAATGTACATGTTGATGAAAACGGCTTGATTAATGTCTTATGTTACAGCAGAAATTAGGCAAACGTTTATTACAGTGAAATGGATCAAACAAGTTCATCAAAGTGTTTAGGTTTTAGGTAAACGCTGAGGAAAAGATTTGATTCACTTCGAATGTTGACTATTAGTTTACATCCCTGAATGTTTCTGTCTGTCATTTACCATTTCTATCAGAAAACAGTGGTCAAATAGGAAATTTTTCATTTACATTTACAGCGTTTAGCAGACGCTCTGGTCCAGAGCGACGTACAAGAAGTGCTTTGAGTCACATAAAAAACAGCTCAATACTGATATAGCAGTTCACAAAAAGGTGCAACAACAACAAAAACCTGTTGAAAAGAGTAAGTTTTTTTTTTTTTTTTTTCTTTTCTCCCTTAAATGTCGAGAGCAAAGTATTTAAGAAAAAGATGAGTTTTCAAATGCCTCTTGAAGACAGCCAGTGACTCTGCTGTTCTGATATTGATGGGAAGTTCATTCCACCATCTTGGTTCCAGAACAGAGAAAAGTCTTGAGGCAGACCTACCTCGTGTCCTAGGGGATGGTGGAACAAGCCGAGCAGTGCTTGTGGATCTGAGAGAGCGTGGTGCGATGCGTGGAGTGATAAGTGTTTGTAGGTAGGAGGGTGCAGCTCCGTTTCTGGCTTTGTAGGCAAGCATCAGTGTTTTGAATCTGATGCGTGCAGCTACTGGGAGCCAATGGAGGGAGCGCAGCAGTGGAGTGGTGTGTGAAAATTTTGGTAGGTTAAAAACAACACGTGCAGCTGCATTCTGAATCATCTGCAGAGGGCGAATTGCACTCAGAGGTAGGCCAGCCAGGAGCGAGTTGCAGTAGTCTAGTTTAGAAATTACAAGAGACTGCACAAGCAATTGGGCGGCCTAAGTGGTTAAGAATAGTCGAAACCTCCGGATGTTATGCAGGATAATCCTGCAGGAACGTGTTATGTTGGCAACATGTAAGGAAAAGGATAATTGATTGTCCATAGTTACCCCCAGGTTGCGAGCACTGGTTGAAGGGAAAATCTGTGAATTGTCCAGGGTGATTGCAAGATCCTGGCATGGAGATGAGTTAGCTACTTACATCTTGCACTTTATTGCATTGGGAACATAAACCCGGCCTACTTTTGATTTGATTAGCTATCACAAACACTTCGACATTGATAAGATTTGTTATTTTGGCTGTTTATACTTGCAGCACTTCAACAGATATAATATAAAGTAATTATTTTACACATTTTTTATTGGATAAATTCAGAGGTCCAGACTTCCTGTTCCACATTATTGATTGTGTCTATAAATGCGTAAAAATTATAATTTTTTTTTTTTAATGATGTGGGTGTTGTAACAGACCTAAAAGAACACTAATTTACCGCCTCCATGGTGCCACTAGAGATGCCTCCTAAAAAATGATTACATGTATAATAAGTGTAAAGATTTCACAGGTCATCTAGTCTGTGAATGTTCATGCATTTAGCTGGCATTGCTTTAAAACGCGATTTGCAGATAGGATGGGATGTATGTTTTTACTGCTATCAGGTTGCAGTTAGCGTTTTCTAAGATGTCCTACTGCACCTTTAAACCAGCATATTGATTATATAATTATGTTTTTTAAATATCCACACATTTTTTATAATTCACATATTATTAAGTTAAATTATTTGGCGGGACCAGCCTGTTAAGTCATTTATTATAAATCTGCAGAATGTACATTATTTCTCATTAAGCTAAATCACCCCATCCTGTCCATGCTTATATGGTACTCAGTGTTAAAGGGAAAAAAAGGAAAGAAAGGAAGAAAGAAAGAAAGAAAGGAAGAGGTTGGTACGGCATTGTTTAGGCAGGCAAACGATTTTCTTTTAAAAGGCATCGTTTATACTTACTTTTTTGTTAATTGCCACCTGTAGCAAAGCGTTTGGCCCGACATCCTTTACAATTCCTTCTGAAACATTTTCAAGCAGCCAGAAAATCTGTTCCGCTCTGTGAATTAGCACCAAGCTGAGTCGCAGTATGCGGTCCTTGCACCTCGAACGCCGTCTCGCCAATTATTTTTTTCCTAACCTGAGAACAAATGAGGGCCTTTTTAACGATCGGCTCCTGAAAAAGGGGACTTTTTTTCATTCCTGTCAAAAAATGTATCGAATTATTTCCAGAGCGAACTAAATGAGATTTGTGATAGAGGAATCACTGGTGTGTGTTTGTGTGTGTGTGTCAGACGTCTTAATTCTTAAAGACCACATGAAGACTGCATGCTCAATGAATGTACCAACAAAAAATGTATCATCCAATCGATCCGGTATTTATTCTGGTAACATGATGCATTTCACAGAAAATAATACCGTCCTTAAATCCACAGTGCCTTGGATGTGATCCCCCCCCCCAACTACGGTCCACTTTCTTTATTTAATGATAAACCTGGCTGCTAATATAAACCTACAGATGAAATATGCAGTTCTCAGAAGAGTTAAACAAACAGCGGCGAAGTCCACCGTGATAAATGTGCAGCAAGGAACATTACCCCTGCAAAACAAATTGCATTTAGATCTGCTGCATGATGAATTAATTCAGAGCAAAGGCAAAGCACCGGAGCTCAAGAGGAAGAGTCACTATATATTATCTGGCTTTTGTTGTATGAGGAATGGAACTGCGGCTAGATTCTGGAGAAGAAGCAAAAAAACAACAACTGCGTAAAGATTTGTTGTTCAAAACAAGTGAGAAACTTTGAATACAAAGTTTATAGAGTTGCTGGCCTTCAGTGGTACCTGGGCCTTCAGTGGGGACTTACCTGATTGATACACCTGTTAATACCACCACTATCACGTTGCAATTATAGAGATATACACACACATATCTATCTATCTATCTATCTATCTATCTATCTATCTATCTATCTATCTATCTATCTATCTATCTATCTATCTATATATATTTTATAGATATATATTTATACACACACACACACACACACATACACAACTATCTATCACTATCTATCTATCTATCTATCTATCTATCTATCTATCTGCTATCTATCTATCTATCTGTCTATCTCTCTCTCTCTCTCTCTCTCTCTCTCTCTCTCTCTCTATATCTATATATATCTATATATATATATATATATATATATATATAGTATATATATGTATATATATGTATATATATATATATATATATATATATATATATATATATATATATATATATATATATATGTATATATATGTATATACATACTCTGTATTTATACACACAAACACACACACACACACACACACACACACACACACACAATAAATATTGTTTATAGGAATAACTGCCGGTTATTTTGTGAATTATATGGCAGAAACCATGAAAAAGAATCAATCAAAAAAAGTAGAATTTGTCTTCTTTGCAAATTGTTGTGATATAAAGTGAGCAAAACAAATGATGTTGTAGAAAAACAACAGCTGAATTAACTTTCATTTACAACAAGCTACACCACATGATTTATCATTGATTATTTTTCTCTAAAAGCACCTCCTGATTATTTTATTCCTTACAAATCGCACAAAAATTCGAGAACACATTATTCCGAAAAATTTAAATAATTTTTTTCTTAATGTTAAGTGAAATATTAATGTAACCTAAAAATAAATACAGTTGAATTAAAAATCATAAAAACATTAGCATTATGGACAAGTGGTAGTTTAGTGGTTTAGGTGGCAGACGTCCTTATCCAGAGTGACATTTATCTCTTTTATACAACTGAGCAACTGGGGGTTAAGGGCCTTGCCCAGGGGCCCAGCAGTGGTGCCTTGGTGGTGCCAGTCTTTCTGGTATCAGTCCAACACCTTAAACTCTAAGCCACCAAAGCCACTGTAGCTTCTGTAATTTATCACTACGTAACATCTGGTACGTCCAAATGACCAAATAAATAAATAAATATGAGTGTAAATTCTGTTCAGATATTTAATCTAATCAAAAGATAAAAAAAAGTTATTTTTTTTAAGCAGGTCTTCCAAACCCACCTTTTAATATCAACATTCATGGTGGTTTTCACACTGGTCACATTTGCTATGGTGTAAATCTAAGTGTGACAGTATTTGGTGGCCCCACAGCTTTAGTATGATTGTAAACACACTTGAATCAACTGGCGCATTTGACCGGTTTATCTTACGGCATCACAAGCAGGACTATATTTACACCGTATTTCATTTTTTTCTGCTTCTGTGTCACCTCTTCTCATAAAGCTCCTGAGATTATAAATGTCATTTAAAAGAAAATGCAAGTGCATTAATTCCTGAGCGAGTGCTGACAAGAGTACGAGACAAAGTTGGTGCACATGGTGAGCTTCCTGGTCCACATAACAGCGTTCACTTTAAAAATCTTTTGGGTTTTGGGACTAAACTACCAGTGTGAACCAGGTGTTTCTAATAAAGATTGACTGATCATTGGTTTTATTAATATTTTCCCGGGTCATTTAATATCAATTTTCTAATATTGTTTTAAGTGATTATATGGCACTACCTTATGGCCGTTTTAAGAATTGTGTGCAAAATTGCAGGTATACATTTCTGCTTCAATTGAAATAGTTTAACGTCAGCTCATGTTGTACTACACTACTGAATATGGCTTCTTTAAATCTTCTTTTATTTTTGACCTTAAAGCTGTAATTGTAATTTTACTCTCGTAATCCCGACTTTATTCTTGAAGTATTTTAACTGTAATTTTAGAAGACTTTATTCTTGACTTTATTCTCGAATTATTTTGACTTTAATATTTTAAATGTGATTTTAATCTTATAATTTCAACTTTATTCTCGTAATTTAGATTTTATTTTGATGTATTTCGACTAATCTACTTCAATCTACTAATCCGATTTTAATCTCATTTTTCCACTTTAATATCGTAACTTTGACACTTTGACTTCTTGTCATTTCTACTTTATTCTCATGACTAAGGAAAGTGATAGCTCAGTGGTTAAGGTGTTGGCTTGATACTGGGAAGACTAGGGTTTGATTCCCAGCACCACCAAGCCACCACTGTTGGGCCCCTAAGCAAGGCCCTAACCCTAAATTGCCTCAGTTGTATAAAAGAGATAAATGTAAGTCGCTCTGGATAAGGACGTCTGCCAAATGCTATAAATGTAAATATGAATTTCAGCTTTATTCTTAAAGCATTCCAACTTGAATCCTGTAATCTTAACATGGCACTAAAGCTTCGTCATACCTAATAAAGTGGACAGTAAATAAAAAAAATTAATGTTAATGTTTCTTAGTATTATTTTCTGCTCTGTGTTTGTCTGGGGGTGCTCCTTATTTCGAAAGTTTTTTTTTACAGCTAGAGAAAAGGCTGTAACCCTGCCAAGCGTAGTTCTTTCCTTGTATTTGAATTTCAAGGCTGGGTTTTATTGGCTGGCAAATGACTCCTGGGGCTAAACGGCACACGCCGCGGGGTTCATTTTCTTCCAGCAAAGACTTCTATATATCTCCTCTAGAGATAAGACGCTCCGATCAGGATTGGACAAGGTTGAACGATGGAGCTGATCCTGATATGTGCTTTTCATACAGCTGATGTCACTGCAAGCACCGTAAAAAGGAACAAATGGCCGCTGGAGAGAGAGCAAAACAGAGAGAAAGAGAGAGAGAGAGAGAAAGAGAGAGAGACTCATGTGGTCTTAATCCCATATTAAAGATTCCTTCATCTGTCCTGTGTGATAAATTTGTTATTAACATGTCCTCATTCACACACAGGAGATTTAAATGTAATTTCGCTGATTAAGAATTAGTTTAATGTCATCGCCCAGAGAAGTCCATCATCCTTTCTCTTCTTATTTTTTAATAAGACTTTTTTTATTAAATTCTCAATAGGGAAATGAGAAATATCACCTAAACAAATGCAAATAAAAAATACACAAATACCAGGACAACCGTCGTCCTTTGGCGCTTCTGGATTTGTTTTGACGAAAAAAAAGCTAATTAAAGCATTATGACAGCCTTAATCAGATTACAAGTAAATCTGTTATAATTAATTTCAAATCTGATTACATGAAAAACTTTAGTTTCTTCATTACTAGAGAAAAAAATGAATCACAATTTTTTAGCAAATAGCTTTACTGATCATTGTATTTAGCACTATGCTACTATGAGTTGATCAAATGTGTAGATTTTAATAGTTATCTTTAGCATTTAGCATCAAGTTTTGGTTTTTAGCGTTTATCTTACAGAGATAGTTTGTGTTAATCTCAATGATTAATTTTTTTAAGCGTTTAAAAAGTTGATCCAAACTCTTTACAAGAAACAAACACATTTTAAAACCTTTTTTTCTACGATTATTTTTAATAGCTTGCTGCTATGAAGTTGCAGTGCTAATAATCTCAGGAAAGTTGCTAAAAAATACGGATTGTATCGGTACCAACAATTTTTCCTTCAGAAGTAATTTTTATATATATATATATATAATATATTATATATATATATATATAGCGTTTACCTATAGTCTAATAATCATTATGAATGAAATTATAAAAAATACCAACATATCAGAAGAGTGAGTGTATTTTATATATAGTTTAAATATATCAATTTAAATTTATCTGAACTATAATTATTATCTATTTAACTATTTAATCATTATGATATTTTGTTTGTTGATAAGTCATGCTAATCATGCTTTAATTTAATTACTTTAATTTAATTACATGGTTCTCAAAAAATATTTCTTCTTTTTTTTTAAAAATTCTAATAACTGTCAGCCATCTTACAAAGTTATTTACACTTATTTAAACTGGTTCTACAGTTTCTGATCCTCATGATGACATGTGCAGCATTTGGAAGCCACCTGAAACTAGTTTAGGACCACTAAGGATGAAGCACTTTAATACGATTTTGTTCTACATTTACATTTACATTTACGGCATTTGGCAGACGTCCTTATCCAGAGCGACTTGGATTTATCTCATTTATACAACTGGGCAATTGAGGGTTAAGGGCCTTGCTCAGGGGCCCAGCAGTGGCGGCTTGGTGGAGCTGGGAATCGAACTGTCCTGTGAGACTAACAGCTTCTGTGTAGTCATAACACACTTAAATGCAGTGGCTTTAATCAATTCAGACCCATTTGTAGAACAGTAACACACCCCGATCCTTATATCCTACAAAAATATGGCTATTAATATGTCCTATGAATTACTTTGTCTAGTTACTTTGTTTAGTTTACTCTGAATTAAGACGTTCCATCTTAACCTAATTAGGTGAAATGACAGCCCTTTATTTTCCAAATTCTTTTTGCATCATTGACTCTCTGCCCCACTGTACACACTCCTAAGCATTAAAATAAACCTTCGACCATCAGTACACAACAGATTATATTTTTCATTGTGTAAAACTTGTATTATTAATCTTTTTTTCCCCCTCATTATCGTTCCTTTCGATTCAAATAGTGATCCATCATCCACACTGATCCATTAGTCACACTGAAATCACATTCACACTTGTTTTCAGCTAAAACCTCAGTTAAATGAGCCGGTGTTAACGTTACGGTGCAACTCGTTGCCTTCGTGCTTTAACGGTTATTTGTTTCTTGCTGTTCCTTAATGACTGGTACAGGCCTGTTTCTGTAATCAAGAGAAATTCTCCCGAGATTGCACTCAAATTAACTCAGTAATTACCCACAACTAATTCACAATGTGCCTCCGCTATAGCTCCCCCCTCCCCCCTTTCATTTCCTCTTCATTTCCTTGGATGATAGATATGGACATCTATGGATTGTCCGCTAGTGAATTCCATGCCTTTCTTTGGTTATTTGGATCAGATAAAACGGTATTGCTGATTTTTTTCGGGTACATCCAGTCAATACTGGCGTCATTTTTCACGTCTCGAAATGCTCATTTAAGTTCGTTAGGTATGACGAACACATTTGGACGGTGCAGCTGATTCTGTTACTGACATATAAAATTAAAATAAGATGAAAGTTCCTAAGGGCCTGTTTAGGCAACCGCTTCAATGGCTCTTTCTAGTGTGGAGCTATTAGAGATCTAGAGACTTATTTTAAAGTAGATTTTCTTTTAATAATCTTTTGCTATTGTTATTTGACAGACTGTACGAATGTGATCCCTGTGTCACACTGAAGGATCTTAGTTCTCATAATGTCGGAATGTATGATGGTCAAGACTCGTTAAAAATAACGGACGCACAAAAAGGCTTCGACTTGTACGTTTTATGTCATCAGTCTGTGACACTTACATTTATCTCTTTTATACAACTGAGCAATTGGGGGTTCAGCAGCAGTGGTGGCTTGGTAAAGCTGGGGATCGAACCCACAATCTTCGGGTTGGCAGTCCAACACCTACCCCACAGTACCCCCCGGTCTCTTGCTAAATGGTAGCTAGCAGCAAACAAACAAACATCAAACAAAAACTAATTTTCCTTCATAACTTAATAAGGTAGTTGTCGCACTAATGGCATGATCAGGTTTGGCGCTTATATTAGTTTTTTGTTTTGACGGATGTCATAGGAGACATCTGCAATTTTCTGACTTTCATTAAAGGAAAAAATATATTGCAACTGTCATCAATTGTCCGTCGGTGAACAAAGACAACAGATTTCAAAATTTGTCTCAAATCACACTGTAAACCCAGTTTTAGTGATTTTTTTTTGGCAAACTTTTCCCTGATTTGGTTAAAAAAAAATATAGATCCTCTGATTAATGTCCAAAACTCGACAGTGTTCTGTCTACAAAATCTTATTTGATCAAATAAAGACTATAATGTTTCTGGCTTCTCTCTTATCTACCTTTGGATTATATCTTCTATATTATTCTTTTTCTATTATTATTGGATATTAGAATCAGAATCAGAAAACGCTAGGGTAAAGTAAAGGGCACTTCACAGCACAAGGAATTTTGCTTGGCGTAGGATGCAGAAAGGCAAAAAAATAAATACTATTTACAGATATAAAAACAGTTATGTTAAATAATAAATATGGGGATTGTGCTATGGACACCTTCCCAAAATACAGTTCCCTTTACTGTATGAGTTTGTGCATAACAGATTGAAGTAATTGGACAAGTTTGGACAGGACAGTGCAAAGGTTTGCATTCCTAATGACTTCTATTTGATCACATGTTTTCCAAATAATCTGAACAGCTGCAGCAGGTCAGCTGTGGGTTATTGCAGGGGAGACCAAAATATTCAGATGATCCAGGAGCTGTTAATATAATCTGGGTTAAAAACAGGAAACAAGAAAACTGTTGCTTGATGCTCGATTCTGATTGGTTACCAGCACTGAATGTTATTCTGGCTGGAGAGTTTATATGAGTGCCCAAATTCTAATATTGTATATTGTAAGTAAAAATGGATAAAAATATTCTGTAATCATTAATTAATCACATCGTTGGCATCTTTCTCTAGTATTTAAATACTATTTTTGATTATTACTTCCTGGATTTGTTTTAATTTAATTTTTTAAAATCTTTTTTTGTGATTTAGTCCTGGTTGTAAAAAGCACATCTGTTCTATCCTAAAAAGCAAACAAAAACAAAAGTATGGTGGCTTTAATTAATGCAAGGTATTGGGAGGAAAATTAGAGAAGACAGGAAATGCACCAGCAGGTCTGAATAATTAGACCTGCTATTAATATGCAAGACTAGCGGAGACTTATTTAACAGGCAGCCGGTGTAATGATGTGTAATGATGTTGCCGAGTCGGCAAGCGCTTGATAAATCCTCGTTAACGCCAATATTGCTTGTGACTAAAGAGAAGGTTTTTAATTCGGCTGTTAATAAATGTCTAACCGATGACCTGACTGTGTTTATGGGACCTGCTACGTGTTGGAGAGAAACGGAGTTGTTTGTAGAAAAAAATCTTTGACTGCGAAGGGATAAAAAACATAGTGGGGTTAATGAGTGCACTTACTCACAAAAATAAATATAGCTGCATGTGTAACCAAATATTTTCATTGATAAACTTGGTATATTGATATTTTATATTCTTTTCTGTTTAGATGTATTGTAAAATTAGATAGAAAAAAAAAAATTAATTCATGGGTTAAGACCAGGGCAGAAAACAGGCCATAGTCAATCAAAGCATAAATTGATTAGCAGACTGGTAAACAGAGCTTTATTGCTCAAGTAATAAAGATTCGAAGGTCGGAAGGTTGGGATTTAAGCCCCAACACTGCCAAGCTTCTCTGCACTTGCAGGAAGTGGAAACTCGGTGGTCAATGCTCCATGCACTATATGCTCCATACGCTATTTAAAATCTGGGTTCTGACTCAGCGATGATCTACAGCCAAAAAGAGAGGAAGTTACATGGTAGCGGGAAGTTTGTGAAACAGTTATAGACCACAATATCAGCAAGCATGGCTTCGGTTTCCATCTTTAAAAAAATTATTATTATTTTTTTTTCTCTTTCCCTGCTACGTCAACGCACAGACCATTTTAAAACGCAGACTTTTTGCAGGCTGCCATTTTAACAACTTTTCCAGTGTCGCATAAGAACTCTGATCTCACATGTGATCTTGTGTTTGCATTTGGTTGTAAAACCTAGTTTACAAAGCAGACAGAGTTATCAGTGATTCTTCCTATTGTAAAGTCATGTAGTGTGTAACCTCCTGTCGCCGATCTATTGTGCAGCAACTTACCCCATGCAGTGTAAACACAACTTGGAAAATCGTGCCGGCATAAGGTGTTGGATTGCTGATCAGACGACCCGAAAAATCAACCCCAAGCATCACCAAACTGCCACTGCTGGGCCCTGTTCAGTTGGATAAAAAATGAAATAAATCTTATTAAATTTACTCTGGATAAGGCTGTCTGTCAAATGCTGTAAATATAACCTTACTGGCTGGGATACACGAAAAGTATTCTACTGTATCATAATGTGTAGCAATAACTAACGCTCTTTTTTGCTTTGAAAAGACGAAGTGGAAAACAAACGACTACATAAAGAGGGCTAATGACTTAAGAGATTGAAAACAGGACTGTAATGAAGACTGACTGGCGCCTCTGCGACATAAATAAAAGTCATTAGCGTGATCAACAATTTGTTTATTTTAACGGCACACCGTGTGGCGTTAGTTTAACTTATTCGAAGCCAGTTTATTGAGGTGATCTATGGGTATCTAATGAAGCGTGATATATAAGACTCCAGGTCTCGAGTGGTGCTTGTTTAACATATTTTAAAGCAAGTTATATGAGGATAATGTACAAGCAGCTATTGGAAAAGCAATATATCAGACTCGGTGTTAGCGAAAATATAATAAAGTGTCTGATTGTTTTTCATTAACATGAAAGCAGATCTAAAGTGAGCTACGTTTGTCATTTAGAGCTGCAAAGTAATATCGTGATCAGTGCTTTGCTGTGAAGATAATGCATATAGATCAAGGGTACACCAATGTGCTTAACCAGGGCTGTTAGAATACCTATATATGTAATAGTGCTTTCTTATTGGTTAGTAAGTGTAGATTTGTTTTTTTGTACCATCATAGCTACAGCTCATGATGTATGATGCAAGGTGCCAGCCACCTGGAAGTATTTATACTACTGGTTGGCATAGTAACAGTGTTTATTAGCGGCACACTTACGCCACCTGACAACAGTTTTCTTGCTGTTAATAAAAAAAAAAAATTCTGTTGACCTCTTTATGCCCTCTGTCTACCCAATAGTGATGGGGTTTTTAATGTTCCAGAAAAGTCCCAGGAGCCAAGCTGTAACACTGAGATAGCACCCGGCTTTGACACCTCTATTCAAAAGCACCTTTCCAAGACCTTGATGGCATTATTGAGGTGTTTAAATGGGGTAAATCCACAAACATCCTGCCAAGAGCTTTATTTTTCCTGACGGTTTCCCCAATTTCACTTGCCTCCCTGTCAAACCAAGGTTGCATCAAGGCTTGGGAAAAAACCTAGAACCAGATCTTGTGGAGAGCGGAACGGGCTTTGGCTTGAGTCAGGTATCTGCTAGCTCTTCAGAGGGAATCTCAATTTAAGCCTGGAAAATGAAGGGATTCGAATTCTTCCTCTTTCTCTCTCTCTCTTTCTCTCTCTCTTTTTCATAGCGTTCTACCTTTGTGTTACCGTGTACCCTTAGGAGTAGTTTCTGACAATATGATCATGAAAAGAGCCAGAGGAAAAACACAACTGTAAGAAGGCCTGTGATTTTTCTGCTCTAATGTAGCCATTACTATAATAGCATCATTATATAGAGTGTCTGAGAACAAAGGATGAAAGAGACTTGGGGAGTGATCTCATATATTATCTCGTCTGTGATCGTTTTAGAAAGTGTGCCCCCTGCTTGCGTTGTAATAATCAATCATTTCCTTTCTGAATGCTACTTCACCATGTATTTTGAGTCAGGGTGAATATGTTCGCCATGTATGACAAGTCGTTTCTGGTTGTGTTCTATTAAAATCTCTGGCGAGGGCAGTTAGGTCTGTCTGAGGCTTGGTAATCTTATTTAACATTCTGAGACGATAGCAACCTAAGCAGTTGTATTTAATCTCCTAAACTCTTTTAGCACTTCAAGAGTTCTTTTCACTTTCTAGTATTTTATAAATTAAAATTAGTGGTGTGGTTGGGGTCATACACATATGTACTGCGTATGCCTACTTTCTCTCAGGGCTGTTCGACGTTTGGTGATCAATGGGAGTACACCGTAGGGCGGAGATGGGTATTAATGCATTCCATTCACTTTGTTACATTTACTTAAGTAATTTACTTGAGAATTCATTTATCTTCTATATCTACTTATTCCCTAATTCGGGATCATAGGGATCTTCTGGAGTCTATCCCAGCTGTCTCTGAAAGAGGGAAAGGCAGGAGGGGGACACCCTGGACAGGTCGCCGGTCCATTACAGGGCAACACACTCACTACTATGGGCAATTTAGAATCACCAATCAAACTAACATACATGTTTTTGGACTGTGGGAGGAAACCAGAGAACCTGGAGTAAACACCCACAAAAACAGGGAGAACATACAAACTCCACACAGAAAGACCGCTGCCCAGGAATCAAACTCAGGCCTACTTGCTGTGAGGCCACATTGCCCTTTTACTTGAGATTTTTTTCAAATGTACTTTTAGGAATCGGTTTAAGTGGCCTGACTTTTACTTTCACTCAAGTTAATTTTTAATTGAAGAAAAGTACTTTGCTACATTTGATGGCATTCCTACTTTACTATTAAATGTTAATGATAAAAATGTGGCTTTAATAATTAGTTTCCATCATGTGACGTATATAGAGATCGTGAGTCTCCTGATTGGCTGTGGCTGTCTGAAGTATGTACTAAAAACCCTCTTCATTTTTTAAAGTGCACTCAGTTAGGAAAAAAATAGTCCAGGAGGAAAGGACACCCATTATCTCAGATTCAATCAATAATTACACTTCAAGGAGTAAAAAAAAGTTACATAATGCAATGTTTTCTATGTGACCAAAACAAGTTATTATATCAGCAGTGTTGATCTTGTCACATGACACGTATGACGTCACGGCAGTGTGAATTTAAAGTTGGATAATTTCTTATTTAAATGATGTTAAACCAGTGCAATTTAACTACAATAAACATTAATTTAACATTTAATTAACCCTAACCCCCATATGACAGGTTGTCTCTTCCGCCAGATCATGGGATACTTTTTAAAATCCAGATCATCCTGGAACCTTTCGCATATTGTGTTTTGCATATTAAAGATGTGGACATACTACCCGCCTCACGTATTTAGTTTGGCACACTATATAAAAAATACAGTTTTGGCCTGCTCTTTAAAACACCCCAAGTACTTGTGTATTCCATCTATAGTGTAAAGGCATTCTCTTCAACTAATAAAATTCTGTGTAAGCTGATAAAGATAAGAAAAAGCAGTTTTCTGAAAAAGTCATTTGTATTTATTTATGGGGTAAAAAAAAAAAACAACAAGTAGAAATCCAGAATAGTAAGATATTACCGCAATATATTCTTAATAAGGATAAATAAATTGTTTATTGATATTAATTAGCATAAATATTGTACTAATAAAAAAAGTACTAATTTGTTTTTTTGGTATCATTTACTAGATGGATTTTACACCCTTTTCCAAACATTGACTAAATCATTGACAAAACTATGTAAATAATAATGTAATTAATGATAAACAAGTTATATTCCGCTCTCTTTAATAAGTTAATCACGAAAAAATCCAGGGGGAAATTTTTTTAATCACTCATTAATTGATTTCCATTTTGAACACATGAACAGTTTAAATTTTTAGACATCTGCCTTTCATTATGACAAGCCCGCATCTGCACTCATATTATATTTTATAACAGAATCTGAAAAGCACTTGTATTACACACAGTTTGGGTAATTTATCATCGTCAAATCAAATCAAATTAACTTTGTGACAAACTTCATTGCCAAAGCGATATGCAGTTGCCTAGGGTCTACAGTATAACTACAGATTTATTTTTGCCACATCGCAGCATGCTAAACTCATATGACAGGTAGTAATGCGGGAAAAAGGTTCCTAATTCAATCCGGTGTTGGTAGTAATAATTTCTGGGATGTGCATCCTTGAGATCTTTTATATTGTACTGGATTCAGAAGGTCATATAAGGCGTCCTTTTTATTTGCAGATGTAGGTGTCCAGCCATTTTTTTAGAATAGATGGCTATAAAAATGCAAATATAAACAGGATTATTATTTTTGCAGCATTTATATTTTCCGGGAGGCTAAAAGAGGCAGGAGTTTAATAAGGACAACGCCTCAAAGTTAGAGCATCTGTGTGCTAAAGTAGACCTACTGTACTTTTAGGCTCTGTCTAAAATCACATAGTACATAAACATGTGCTTTATGTGATTATATACTTCCTGACCTTTAAAAATTCGAACATACTAAAGCCGCCATTTTGATATTGACATAAGACATCACAGCGGGGTAAATTTAAAGTTGCATAATGTTTAACTCGAATAATGTTAAACAAGTGCAATTAAACTACAAGAAACAGTATTTTTAGTTTTATAAAGAACTTGAAAAGTGCCATGTCACCGTTTTCCACCACTTTAGCATTTGCTTGTTTCTGGTGCAGCCTTATGTGATAGTAGTGTCCATAGTATGAGTACTTTAAACTCCAGGTGAGAGTAATAAGTAATCTGGGAACTTTCTATAATTATACAGTATACTAAGGATTTTTTTAACCTATTGTTTAACTATTTTAAAAAGCCTCTGTTTTGTTATTATTTATATTGTCTTGCTAACATTTTATTAATTTGCTCACCTTTCTAAATGATGATGATGATGATGCTCTATTTAGGTTTCATAGGCTTATTATTGCACCAAAGAATCACAGTAGGGCCCCATTAGGGTACTCTGCCCCATGCTGCCCCATGTTCGTTTTAGTGGAGTAGCAACAAAGGACAGGCAAGTTAATGCATGCTTTTCAGTTATTTTGTATGCCAAATGAAGATAATCAATGCCTGACTCTTTTGTGTGTTTATGTTCACACAAATGTTTAGCAACCTAGCATTATAGCAGCTTGGGGGTTCTGGCGTGTTGGGGATTAAACCCATGATTTTTCTGATTAGCAGTACAAAATGGTAACCAATAACATACCACTTCTTGACAGTGTAGAGAAGCTCGGCAGCGTTAAGGCTTAAACCTCAACCTTTTGAGACTCAGGCACTTGAGCAACCAATAATGCTTTATTTCTAAGCTCTGTTTTTTATTTTTTTTATAGCTTTCTGCATAGTCATTGCTATTCTGCGCATGCCCCATTTAACCACAGCCCCTTTTCTGACCTTCTCTTTGCCCAGAATTTGGATTTGTCTGTTTAAGATTTAAGGTGATGTATGCTGGGTTTTCAGCTTACTTGATGTTGTATGCGATGCTGTATAAACTGTTACTATACAGTTTATAAAAGATGTATATCTTGACAAATTCTGACTTAAAGTTACTTTTATTCAACCAGCAAGTTTTTTTTTTGACCGGAAATGACACAGACTTCTCCCAAAAGATAACAAGACGACGTACAAGGGGCAATGTTGTGGAAAAAAATAAATCTCAGCTTTTATTTACATTTGAACAAAAAGTGGCATGTCCAAAATTATTCATCCCCTTCTTAATAATCAATAGAAAAGTCTTTATTGGCTATTACAGCAATCAAACGCTTCCTATAATTGCTGACCAGCTTTTTGCATGTCTCCACTGGTATTTTCGCCCATTTTTTTTTCATCTTTAGCGATGAGCTCCAACTCTTTCAGGTTGGAGGTTCTCCTTGCCATCACCCTGATCTTTAGCTCCCTCCACAGATTCTCAATTGGATTTATGTCAGGACTCTGGCTGGGCCACTGCAAAACATTAATGTTTTTGTCTGCTTATCATTTTTTCACCACTTTTGCTGTGTGTGTTTTGGGTCGTTGTCATGCTGAAATGTCCACTGGTGCCCAAGGCCAAGTTTCTCTGCAGACTACCTGATGTTGTTGATGAGAATTTTGATATATTGCTCCTTTTTCATGGTGCCGTTTACTGTGATTAGGTTTCCTGGTCCACCTGGTTCACTGGCTGAAAAACACCCCCAAAACATTAGGTTCCCACCACCATGTTTGACAGTGGGGATGGTGTTCTTAGGGTTAAAGGCTTCTCCTTTTTTATGCCACATGAAGGCTACATCATTGTGGCCAAACAATTCAATTTTTGTTTCATCTGACCATAAAACAGAAGACCAGAAGTCTTCTTCTTTGTCCAGATGAGCATTTGCAGAGGCCAAGCGGGCTTTTGTGTGCCTTATCTGGAGAAGTGGTATCCTCCTTGGTCTGCGTCCGTGGAACCCAGCAGTGTGCAGTGTCCGTTGGACTGTCTGCCTTGAGATATTGCCACCAGCAGAGCCCAGATTCATCAGTATGGCCTTGGTGGTGATTCTTGGATTCTTTTTTACCTCTCTGACTATCCTCCTGGCCAGCACAGGTGTCACCTCTGGCTTCCGACCACGTCGTCTGAGATTTTTCACAGTGCGGAACATCTTGTATTTTTAAAAAATATTTTGCACTGTAGCCACTGGAACTTCAAAACATTTAGATATGGTCTTATAGCCCTTTCCTGACTTGTGAGCAGCCACAATGCGCAGCTGCAGGTCCTCAGTGAGCTCCTTTGTCTTAGCCATGACTGTCCACAAACCAACACCAGAGAGCTTCTGTTTTTTCACCTGTTGAGCAGATTAAAACAGCTGTTCCCAATGAATCAGGGTAATTAGGGTGCTTTAGAACAGCTTGGACTATTTGGAATGGTATAGAATTTTGGATTTTCCCATAGATTGTGACAGTATGTTTTCTTCTGTTTAGCTATATTGACATATATATATATATATATATATATATATATATATAACATATATATATATATATATATATAAAATGTCAATATAGCTAAACAGAAGAAAACATCAGTACCAAATATACCAAATAGGCAACCCATGATCCGACCCACAGGCCAACACATTAAACACTGAGCTGAAATGTCCCCATGTGTTCTGTTATGAATTGCCGTCGTCTGATAATTTTTTTCCATAAGAAACATTTCAGAGTTCAATTCCCAGGAATGCCAAACTGTGCCAGGCTCCTAATGCTCAACCATTGTTGGGCAAGTTATCTGGAAATGTAATTGAATTACTGATATATATTAAACTGACTATATTAAAATTAAATGAGTTACTGTTCTAATTATTTCAAAACTTCATTTCAAAAGTAGTTATATTACTAGTCACACTTTTTCAGGGCAGGAGAAATTAGACTTCTGTTGTTTAGCTGGAAAAGGACATTTACTGGCACTAGACTCGAAAGTAGAAGTTAATACATTTTTCTCTATGCCTGTTACCTTTTCAAGTTGTTTTACTGTGCTTTGTTGTTGGAAAGATTTATTTTCACATAAACAACAACGCAGCAGAATTGTGATCTTGCCTTTTTTACAGAAATAAACTCAAAATTATGATTGTATTTCCAGCTACCAAACTCGTAATTTTCAGTCTCCGTGCAGATGTTGTTTTTATTACCCGGGTCGCAGGCACTTACCATTTAAAGTAGGCAGGTAGATACAGTATCTATGTAAGACTTACTTTGAAAAAAGGCTATTTCTCTTTTAAATGATGTAATACAGCTGCAAAATAAAGTGACCTGGGCTTAAAAATACACTACAATTCAACCTTAAAAGTGGATCAAACAGTTGTCCTTCAAACCAGACAATTACTGTTCTTGTCTTAGGACAATAAACTTTTTCGATTACTAAATTTATATTTAAAAAGATCACGTGTTAAATTACTTAGTTACTTAAACGTAATAAAGTAAACATGTTACTGCCCAACACTGCCCTCAACTTCTCATTTGTAGCAATAAGATTACCGTACGGATATGGGCAATTGTCGAAATTGGATTTTGATACAAATCAATAAATTTTATTAAACATAATCATGTGGTTAGATGGGCGGCAAAATTAGTAACTCATTCAATAATGTTAAAAATTTGACATTTGCCAAAAAAATTGTAAAAATCCCTGACGTCATTCTGACATTCACAGACTTTTAGTGACATTTGCACATTGTACTGAAAAATAATATTGTGCGTTTTAGGTGTCACCGTTGTACAGTATTGTCATTCAAATTGATAGCCGAAGAGACAATTTGTTCTTGCTGTCCATTAAATAATAACTCCTGCATAAATTGTAGTGAATGTGTAATCATTTTATTCATGCACTGCAATTACAAAGCAAAGTTTTTAGTTATAGTAAGTTCCCATGACTATTAAGGTCTGGGAATTTCAAACTTTTTTGCAGCCAGGGACCTTGATAGCAAAAAAAGAAAAAAAAACCCAACAATCTCCCTCTGTACAAATTTCTTTTATGGACTATTAAAATCCTTGGCTCATTATTCTCTTTTGTAAAATAATAGTATGTCATGTCTCATTGAATCATAGAGCTTTTTTTATTCCAGACTTATTAGCTCTGCTTGCTTTTAAGGTAATAAGCTTTGGATTAAAGAAATGTCGTTCAAGTGACCAGTTGGGTAGGCTAAGAACTGCAGATTTCCTAATTTCATGTTGGAAATTATTGGGTTTAAAACAAAGCTTTATATAATAGTATATTATATTATTAATAAACAACCTTAATAACTTTAGAAACCTTTAATAAGCTTTTAGAATTTTACACTTGACTGTTGTTAGAGTTAACTGTAGATAATACAAGGAGAGCAGAGGATAATGGACAGTGTAGTTTAAATTGGTGTACAAGAACTTAAATTGCCATGTTGATAACCATGGTAAGCGGAAAAGCATCCCAGAATGCACATACCCTCAAACCGTGAGTTGGATAAGTTCCAAAGGCAGAACATCGCTTTATCATTAGATCAGTTACAACCAGGAACTGGAATCTGACACCGCTCCAGGTGCAGAATCCCAAAAACGGGAAGAAGAAGCCAAAATTTTTTCCCTTCATTGACCCAGTTTTGAGTGTTACTTTTAGCCAAGGGCTAATTTAGTAGTGCTTGTTAGGTGATATGACCTAAAATCTAAATATTTGACCTTGATTAGGATTAATAATTATTATTTTCTTATTGTTTTTTTTTCTATTTATTTCATTTTATGCTTATATGTTCTCAAATTTTTCTTTAGTACAAGCTTGATGTTTGAGCTCTCCGCCACGTCGCACTTCACCCTTGGTGGAACGTTTTTAAGGAAAAAACGATGAAAAAAGGCCCTTGAACTTAATAACCTCCATATGAAATTAGGTTGTTTACCTAATAATCCAGATTAATCATCCAGGTTCTATAATCTAGCCTTGTTCTTCTATACTTATCTCATCTGCAGCCACTTTTCATATCTTTTCTCTGTCACTAGCTCACACAAAAGCACATTTCCACAGGTTTCAACTATGGTTTTTCCAAAAACAGTATTACATTTCTTATTTTCATCTCTGTGCCTGCACAACCTTTTCTATTTTTTAACGTAGCTAAAATAGCATGTTTTCCTACTTGTTTTTTTTACTTTGTTATTTGTTTGGATTTTTATAACTGTACTATATCTGTGTATAAGGGTTATGAATTTCCCTTCATACTGGACGAGAACCCAAGTTTTTCTTGCCACACACAGTGAGGAGCATTGTAGGAGAAGAAAATATCTTCAAAGCTCTCTGTTAGTTAATTGCATCAAAGAGTTGCATTTTGGGGTCACAAAGCTTTCGTAACTAACATCAGACGAGCTGTTTGGTAGCCAAAGAAAAAAGCCTTTTCTCACCTACAATCACAAGCATAATCGTCTGGAGGTACTGAGCGGTACTGGGACTTTAACTGGGACTGTGTGCTTTGGTCAGATGAGACTAAGATCCAGCTTTTTGGCAGCAACCCCTATAAGTGGGTCTGGCTTAAAACAAAAGGTGACTATGCAGAAAAGCACCTCATGCCCACTGTGAAGTATGGTGGTGGATCTGTGATGCTGTGGGCTTGTTTCTGTTTCAAAAGCCCTGGGAACCTTGTTAGGGTGCATGGCATCATGAACTTATTTGAAATACCAGGACATTTTAAATCAAAACGTGATGGCCTCTGCCAGAAAGATGGGTTGTCATTGGGTCTTTCAGCAGGATAATGACACAAAATCAAGTGTCTCCATGGTCATCTCAGTCCCCAGACCTCAACCCAATTGAAAACCTGTGGGGTGAGCTGAAGAGGAGAGTGCATAAAAGAGGACCCAGGACTGTTCTAAATGATCTAAAAAGATTGTGCAAAGAGAAATGGCCAAACATTCCTCTCTTTGTATTCTCCAATCTTGTGAAATGTTATAGGAGGAGATTAAATGCTGTCTTGTTGGCAAAAGGTGGTTGTACAAAGTATTAACATCAAGGGTGTCAATAATTGTGGCCACAAATGATTTTATCTAAAAAATATTTGTCAACGTGGGATTTTTTTTTTCCACTGATTAAATATACTTCAATTAAAGTTCGGATTTTACTCTCTTTGACTTTATATGTGGTTTTATATTGTTTTAAAAATAAAAGAGTTCATTAGAAGCCTAAGAACATATCCTAACCAGGGGTGCCAATAATTGTGTAGGGCACTGTAACTACTTTTATTGTACATATAGCTGTAGATGTACAGTATGTTAAGATCAGTAAGCTTTTATTGTCATTTCAACCATAAAAAGTAAACACAGAATAAATTGTCCAAGCTACATAAAGTGCATGTGTGCATAAACAGTGCAAAAAAATAGTGTATAAAAAAACTCTAATACAGGTACACAAAGGTGCCAAGAAGAGTATGAGCTATGCTGTGCATGCAGAAAGAGTAAAAATTGTGCACATATATATATTATATATATATAATATATATATATATATATATATATATATATATATATATATATATATATATAATTTTTTTTATTATTATTTATTTATTTATTTATTCATTTATTTTTTTTCTCTAAGGAGAAGGGCATTCCTTAGTCTTTGCAGGAAGTAGAGACACTGTTGGGCTTTCTTGCTGATAGAGCTGGTGTCATAAATCAGCAAGGTTAACAGCAGTGGGACGAGCACACAGCCCTGCGTGGCCCCAGTGCTCAGTGTGGTGGTGTTGGAGATGCTGCCTCCAATCTAGATTACCTAATATCTTCCGGTTAGAAAGTATATGATACAGTGCAGAGGTAGGTGCTCAGACCCAGCAGGCTAAGCTTCATCAATCAGGTGCTGAGAAATAATTGTGTTGAATGCTAAACTAAAGTCTATGAACAACATTAGTACGAGTTTCCTTGTAGTCCAAATGTGTGAGGGCCTGATGGAGCGGTGTGGCAATGGCATTGTCTGTGAAACTGTTCAAACTGTGGGGGTGGTAGGAGGGTATTGATGGCCATGGCGAGTCTCCCAAAGCATTTCTTCACAGTAGACACGAGTGCGGCAGGACTGTAGTTATCAAGGCAGGAGAATGTTGACTTCTACAGGGGCAATGGTAGTAGTTAAGGCCCATAAAAACCACGGCACAGGGGCAATGGTGGTAGTTAAGGCCCATAAAACCACAGCAATTGCCCAGGGAAATGTTAAAAATGTCAATGAAGACATCATCTAATTGTCTTGCACAATCTTTGAGAAGATGGTTGTCTGTGAAGCAGACTTCGGTGGGTAAACTCTGCTAAGATTTTTTTTTCAGCCTGGTCGCTTGCAGAAAGGATCATCTTTCTTTCTGCCACATTATTCTGCACCTCAACACGAGAATTCGTTCAGCGCATCTGGGAAGGAGGCGTCACTGTCACATCGATTGAATGCGCTGCCACATGCGCTGGGTGTCTCTTATGCAAGTCAGCTGTCTGTTGAGACCATCAGTTGATAAGTGAGATAGAATTTGACAGACATTTTCATCCAAGGCGATTTAAATTTATCTCCTCTTTACAATGCATGGTTGAGGGTTAAGTGCGTTGCTCAAGAAACCATCAGTTGAAGCTTGGTGGTTTTGGGAATTAAACTTCCAACTTTCCTTTCAAGCAATCCAACACCTTATATTCTGAGAAACAACTTGACTGTTTCACAATCTTTGTTTTGGTAATAAAAATACATTTATTCAGTATTTATTGTTATAGTAATAATAGTCAAATTTTAATGTTTTGCTCTTGACATAATAACATTGCATTTTAAAGGGACAATACTGTGCTTCTTTATTATTTAGTTTTAGCACATACGCAACAAAATCTTCTGCCTGCTGTTAGTCCAACAACCCTTAACTTTTTTTAACCAAATTTTGGTAACTTAGCAAACTAATCATGCAAGTCGATATATTGCCAAACCTTTAAACACATCACTTTTTCGTCTCCATGCGTTTGAGGACATGTATGCGCGTGCTTTATAGTCCCAGAGGCACATCACTGTCAGATTCAGTCTCTATTCCCCATTGCGCCGAACTGAGGCTGGTTTTCTTTGTTGTTCTGAATGCTTGAGTGTAACGAGAAGCTATAGAGCCAGCGCCAGAGTTCAAAGTCGGCCCATGGAGAATTAGCGTTCGATTCGGCTGCCGCTAAGTTGATGAGAGCCTCTGCCCAGAATTTGTGAGAGCCCCTTGAGGGATGTGATTGTTCTAAGGCCAGTAAGAAGCAGGACTCTGAAGCAATGTTAACTCAGATTTTGAGTGAGAAATTTTAGCATTGCATGGGTACATAGGTAATAAAAATAGGGCAAATTTTCTGTAGTCAAAATTTTTTCTGTGTTTAAAAATCACCCAAATTAAAGGTATTCTAGGGGACACTTTTAACACAATTTAATATGATTCAACATTTTCAATGCAAATCTATTTAAATGACTCCAAGAAGTTGAAATAAACAAATTGCAAATAGTATAGACCACAACGGAAATGTTTTAAGCGACCCCAAAAAGTGATGGACCCGACTGGGACTTGTGTATTCTTTAGTGGTTATCGATCAGTGCTGTGATTGGAATAACAATGTTACTAACGGCGTTCCTTTTTCCAATATCGAGTAATCAAACATTTACATTTACAGCATTCGGCAGACGCCCTTATCCAGAGCGACTTAAATGTATCTCTTTTATACAACTGAGCAATTAAGGGGTTAATGGCCTTGCCCAAGGGCCCAACAGTGGCAACTTGGTGGTGCTGGGAATTGAACCTTAATTTTCCAATTTGCAGTCCAACACCTTAACCACTGTGCTACCTCTGATTACACAAATTACTGTTTCCCCCATTACAACGCTGTTACTGACAATATAATTAAGTTCACTGAAGCGGTTTTTATCTGAGTAGGCTTTCTGGGCCATATTACCTGCAAAATAGTTTTTCTCTGGGGTAAAGTGGGACACATAACTGATGATGATTGGTGTGTGTGTGTTTGGGGGTGGGCGGTAGACAACCATGTAAATTTTTGGTACAATACTTAAGAGACACAAATTATCTTTAGACTTTGTCGGCCAGTTGTTGCACGTGCAATAAATATTTAAAGTTCTAATCTATTTATTGTGTTTTTATTGGTCCACTATAATAATAATTTATCATTCCTGATACCTGTTTTTCACCCAATTGAGGATGGGTTCTCTGTCGATTCTGGTTCCTCTCATGCTTTCTTCCTATTCCGTCTCAGGGAGTTTTTCCTTGCCACTGTCGCACTCGGCTTGCTCATCAGGGTCAAACTGATTTCTGATTCGTTTGCATCAATTAAAAAAAAATACAATTAAAATTCAATTTATTGAATTGAATGATAACATATTGAATTGGATGTGTCTCTCGCTCAAAAAAAGTTTAATGTTTTATAATAATAATTTGTTCTATTTTGTGTCCATTTCATTCAGTCCATTGCAACATATTTTAATGGCGAGGCCATTATCTAAGTGACTTGACATACCTAAACATTTTTTGTAAACTAATACAATGGCTAGTTTCCCTGGTAAGTAGTTACTTTTATAATGATGCAACTTATTTGCTATTTGTGAGAAGTAACTATAATTAACTGACCAATACTAGTTATCACTGAACTGAAAAGTAAGTTTTTTTTAAATTTTATCATCCCGGTCACATTTCGGATATTATTAGCCTAATTAATTTGACAAATTAGCAATTAAATATGAAACAATAAACAGGTTCCAGTCGGGTTTGTCACTGGGCCCCCTTGAAACATATTTGTTGCCTGTTTTCTTCATCTTCACGTTTTCTTTTCGTCATCAAAAAAATCAACCAGCACATAACATAAAGAATATGAAGACCGAAAAATGTTTTGTCTCTTTTTTTTTTTTCAGTTCTGACTCAAGGACTGAAGTGGATAAAATCCGGCTACAGTTCGAACATGCAGTATGTGTAAAGCCACTGCTTCTCTGCCCTTGTTAGCTAAGTTGCCCCTCTCACCACACGCACTCCTCTCAACCCGCTCTGTTAGTGCTAAGATCCACTGATTCCGCTAATAGGCTCTGTGTTTTCCCGCCCACACCGCAGCATGACTCACATCTTTGTGCCCACTCTCTGGAGAGTGAAGACGACAATTCTAAAGGGTTGTTGCATTGACAGCTGGATGCATTACAATCCACATTACAGTCAGTGGTTGATCTGCTGAGTCAGTCATTTGTTTTTGTAATTTTGTCGAAAGTGATTTGCTCTCCGTCTTCTAAAAATATTCACGTTCATTCACTAGAACATTCAATTAAATTAGGGTACCCGATCAGATCTAATGTAAATAACATCAGATTTGTGGTGAAAACTAGGATTTGCAATGTATGGGGACATGAACAACTCGCAGTTTAGTGCCTATTTTTTGGGTCTGTGGACAGCCTTGCATGAGATGCTTTTTTTTTAAACTAATGTTTACTTTAAACACAGGTTTTCTGTGGCTGTATTAAGGACCTAATATGAGGCACAGATATGCTGTTCAATCTCTGATAGAGTGTCGGTTGCTAAGCGCCTAGCAGGTACATTCTAACACCACATGATTTTCACTCCAGGTAAAAAAAACTATGCCTTCCTATAACAAATAGGAAACATTTATCTTCCTGGGGTTAATGATGACACTAACCAGGAGGTTAAGTGCAGTGATAAGAGCCCTACTGAAAATATTATACTTTTTAGTTTAAGTATAACCATTAATGTAAAGAGTGTGTGTTTTGTTCTACTATAAGTAAAATTTTTTGAAGCTGTTAGCCATGTTGCTGTAGCATTAAAGAAAAGAAGATGTTAGTGAGATGGAATAAATTGTTTCTTGATGCATTTGTATGCGTTAAAATAATCTCTGTAAAGTGCATAAAAGTGGTTTAACTAAAGAAACCATAAAATAATATTAATACTCTTTATTCTGTAGAAGATTTACTGGTGTGTTAAGGCTATTTGAAGCTGAACTATGCAGGACACCAGGCCTCCAGGATCAAGTTTGCATTTATAGCATTTGGCATACGCCCTTTATCTAGAGCGAAATACATTTATCTCTTTATACAAATGGGGGTTAGGGACTTTGCTCAGGGGCCCACAGTAGTGGCTTGGTGGTGCCGGGAATCAAACCTAGGTCTCCCAACACCTTAACCACTGATCCACCACTTCCCCAGTGTTGACCACATGCTGCATTTGCATGTCTGTTTATTCCACAATGCCCAGAAACCCCAATTAATATCCATTAAAATGTTACTAGAACAGCAAAAAAGTATTCTAAATAAACCTAAAAATGATTAATCTGGTTGAGAAGATTAGCGATTAGCCATGCAGCGTGGCGCAGGATGGCACACCGATTTCCCTGCTAAAAGAAGAATCTGTTGCGTGGTGTCAAGCTGTTTGAGCCGCAGTGCAAAAGCACAGCTATTTAAAGGGCCTATTAATCTTCACCATGCGTTCAACCTTGGGCTGAATTCAGCAGGAATAAACCGCAAAGTGAATACAGGACAAAGGTGGCTAAATACACTGCCCTGACAATTCACCTTGTTTAACATGCCCGAAGGTTTAAATGTGTCGATAATGGCTGCTGCTGTTATTTGGTGGCTGCAGCCAAACGTTTCATCAAAACAGATGACATTATCGATGAAAGCGCAGGGAGGATTGCTCATGACATGAGGGTTCTGAGTTCTGTTGCTCTCATTCAGCAGTTTTACACCGGAGGGAGTGGTTAAATGGATTAATATGGAACTCGGGGGTTTAGGTGACTTAAAAAATTCTTTATGATTTATTCATGTGCTGTTGGCTGGTGCTCCACTAAGGGAGGGAACGTGGAGCCCAAACACTTTGGGGGCCACAAAGATCTGTTTTATAAGTAGTAACCATACTAGCAGTAATGTAATAAACTTTTTGGTGCAAAATGGGTGTGGTAGGGAGCCCAAACCCACAATTTCTTTTAAACCTATTTTGTCAATAATAATTATCTGTTTTTATGTTAATGAAATATGTGTCACATGTTTACCAATCCATGACCCATTTTCAATGCTCTGGCTGAGGGAAAAGGGTTCTCATCCACGAATTTGACCATACATATCCCTGTTCATCGTTCCTTTGATGCAGTAAAGTTGTCCTGTCCCCCTAGCAGCAAAACACCCCCAAAGTATAATATTTCCATCTTCATGTTTGACAGTCATAGGCAGCATTTCACTTCCTCCAAACACGGCAAGATGAGTTGATGCCAAAGAGGTCAATTTTGGTCTCATCTGATCTCATCTAACTAATTTTCTAATTTTTCGGCTTCTAACAAAGCTGCTTGGTGATGGTCCTGTAGTCCATTTCAGCCTTGTGTAGGTC
This sequence comes from Bagarius yarrelli, assembly GCA_005784505.1. Lineage (NCBI taxonomy): Eukaryota > Metazoa > Chordata > Actinopteri > Siluriformes > Sisoridae > Bagarius > Bagarius yarrelli. Next base: position 1,577,503 of record VCAZ01000075.1, on the reverse strand, counting down.
TACAGTCTTGTCCCTGACATCCCTGGACAGCTCTTGGCCATGAAGGAGAGTTTGGATTAATTAATTATTTCTGTGGACAGGTAACTTTTATACATGGAATCAGCTGAAATTAGGAGCACTTCCTTTAAGAGTGTTCCTTTAAGAAAGTCTCTTTAAGAAAGACCCTAACACTTAAGAAAGAGAACACTCCTAATTTCAGCTCGTTACCTGTTTAAAAGAACCTGAGAGCCAGACATCTTGCTGATTGGTAGGGGATTAAATACTTATTTGACTTATTAAATTGCAAATCAATAATTTTTTTGGAAACTCGTTTTTTGTCTGTTAGAATAAACCCACCATTAAAATTGAAGACTGATCATTTCTTTGTCAGTGGAAAAACATACAACATCAGCAAGGGAACAAATAATTTTTTTTCCCCACACTGTACATTATCAAAATAAATTGATACTTGTTTTTTCAAAAATTATTGTGATTACAATAATTTATGAATTTATGAATTAAATTAAAATGATGGCATTGCTAACAGCAGTTATTAGGATGCCAAGCACTTTCTGACCCTGTTCCTTAGCAACCATCAGCTTTTATACTATAAAAAAATTGGTGGCTCATTTCCTGTTTCTAGCATCTCTCAAAACCTGCAAATGAACTCAAGACCTGTTTGTTAGCATCAGTTCATGATGCTTGTTATCTGCCAGGTTTGGTGCCAACGCATAAAAATACAGTGCTGAGAATTTCACTTGCGTGTTATAGACAGTTTTATGATGCAGGTCATGTCAGCTTGAACTTAAAAATTGTGGAAATTAGGGGCTTTTGTAGACTCCAGTGGCAAAATATAGTAATCAGATTTTGTAAAAAATAGACCAGAAGGAGCAGGAAAAACTTTTAAAATGCTGTATGTTGAAAATTTGTTATTATAGAGTTCCATTTCCAAATGTATGTACACGTTTTTCATGGTGGTTGCATTAAAAGCATTTAAAGGACATTTGTAACTATGAGTTCTAGGCTGGTGACAACTAGCACCCTAAATTGTCTTAAGCTATAAAATGAAATGCATACTACTTATTTTAAAAAACACACTTTATAATGATATTTATAACAATTGCAGAGACTCTATAAAGTCACTTCTGGATTAGAGGTCAATGCTTCTACTGTAACTTTACCCCACATATTGCTTTTCTGCTTCTCTATACACCTCCTGAGTTTCCCAAATGATGTACTATAGGGCTGCATTTCGGACATTTATTTGTACTGGATGAAAACCCATCATCTCAACATCATCTTTGACACCGCAGGAGTGAGTTGACTACCTGCCAAGAACTCTCCTACTGTTTGCTGGACCTTTCAATCGGCACTAATACCCTTACCGGTCAGCGGATACAGACAGCTAAGAAACTCTGCGTCACACCTTAAATTGAACACAAGATCCTGCAGATTTTGACAGAATCTGCAGGTATGGTTCCTATTTTCATTCGAACTGAAGCTGGGAGCTGGTACAATCTGTCTTTCTTAACCGGAAAGTTCAAATCACTGATTGGACTGTGTCTCTTACCATCAAGTGTTAGAACTGTCACCTTTAGTAAAATACTATTAAATACTTCATACTGTAATACATGCTGCTAGTTAACCTCTTTCCCAAAAACCCTATTACTAATTTGACTTATTACCAGCAATTAATCCAGCAAACAATCAAACAAAAATAAAGAATTATTTTATTTTAACGAAAACATTTGGTTGTCATATAATTTTTCTCTAGTGATAAGACAACCTCATCACTTACGACCTTCAAAGTTGGATGCAGATATATTGTTCCATGTTACATTAATAATAACATGTCTGATCTTCAAATGGTCACCTGTCGGGGCCCTACATGGCAAATGCCTGCCATTTTAAACCATCTTGGCTGCTCAACAATGTTATCAGTTATCTTGGTTACAGTACAGAAAAGAGAAAAATAACAAAATAAAGTCATTTTTAAAATAATTGTTTGTTCCATTTCTAATTTCAAGACAAATGTTAGCAAGAAGATTGTACCTCCTTTGCAATAGAGTGCTGTAATACATTTTACTGTGATTTATAGTTTCATTTGATTGCAAAAATATCCAAAGTCAAATGCTGGGGACTGCAGCTGGCAAGTTTTTGCTAAAATAGTACCTAATAAAGATTCCAGAACCCCAAGAAACTCTGAAACTGAAGTTTAGGAGTACATTCCCGTACGCCAACTCAGGTCGTCAACTTAAAAATTGTTTAATGTATTAAACAAATCTAATGAACAAAATTAAAATTTGTTTTGTTATTATTATTATTGCATTAAGCTTTCTTTTTGGGGGTTCTTACCAATTGCTATGAGTTGGCTTTAATTAGTGGCACACTGTGGGAGAATCTTTTACTTCCTCCTTTATTCTATCATTTGCCACAATTAGAACCAAGGTAATTATATAATGTAGTTGTTACAGGTGTTAAGCACACTAATGGTCGGGTTCTAGTATTGTTTAAATTGTTCACAACCAACACTATTCATTGCTATTGATGTTCTTCCAATACTATTATTCGTTCAAAGCTATTTATTTAGTATGATACCTAGTTTTACTATAATAATTTTAACCCTTAGGTGCCTTATTAGGTTTTTATCAATACAACCTAACAAGTTATAGAAAAACACTCAAAATATGTTTTTATAGCACGCCTACAAACGATATAGACATAAGTTATGGGTAATATTTGCTATTAGCCTGTTAGATTATATTTAAAAATGTTATGAAAAATGTTCTATTTTATGTTCTACCTGAAAAATAATCCAAATGACCCTCAACAACACCTCTAAAATAAGTAATACAATGGTAAAATTATCTGTCAGTCCGACGTTTACAGCAACATCACAGGTTTGGCAAAATTAAACAAACAAATATGCGCTTCATGTCAAACTGATTCATAACAATGGGCAACACTCCGAGTCATTCATACACCATGTCATTATTCTATTGTTCTAAACTGCTGCTTGATAAAGAACATCTAAATAGGCTAAAACATATTTATCCTCCACTGTGCTGGCAGTTATTTAACACAGCTGTCACACTGACTTGTTTCCCACCCGGTTGCTAATGAACACGGTTGAGAGCGGACTCTAACTCGATCGAATCTATTAACTCCGTGGTCTGCAGGCGCTACCAGTTAATCATTTTTCGTCATTCCACAAATGCCTACGAGATATTCAAAAAAAACCCCAAAGCACTTCATGGTCTAAGCTGTTCAATACATAGCATGTCATGCACTTTGTAGGATGGATGTACTGGCCTGCCAATATATTACACATTTGCCGATTATTAGATTGTAGCTAGCTTCCGTATAAAACAACAAAATTGTACACGCTTACATTCATCACAAGGAAAGCGGTTATTATCCACAGTATGATTAGCCTTTAACATCTCCACAGCTGAGTGTTGCTTCAGGATCCCTCACAGCGAATCCTTCAAAATGATCCCTATCCTTCTGTGATACATTGCCTGGGGAAAGCTGGCAATTTGCTAGACACTGGGGTGAGTGTATCAAGGTATATATTTTCTTTCGCAACTTTTAAGGCAAATTACACCAATCCCTGTGCATTGTGTCCGACAATCACTAATGATTTGTCCTTTAAATTTAATTGGTCATTTTGATGCTCTTTACTTTGATGCTCCTGCTTTTAAAAAAAGGCTACACTAAAATTTTAACAGTTTTAGCAATGCAAAAATCAAACAGCTCATGAAATCCTGGTGGGACTGACCTCTGTACATGTTCTGGAATTAGCATCATAAACTATGTTTTCATGTGAACCCAAACCAATGTATTTTTCTCAGTAATTGCAAATCGTCTGGTTACAAGGCCTGATTGCATTCCAAATTGTAAGTTCTGTATTAATTCAGAGTTCTAAATGATAAAGTAAGTTCTTAAATAGTAGGTTAAAATTTTTATTGAAAGTACCAGAGCAATTTTGTATGTTGTAAATATGTAAGTTCTAAATTCTACATAAATCTAGAGATCAGGATGGGTTCTTAATACAACAAGTTCTAAGTTAAGTTTTTTTATTTTATGTCAGGTTTGAGATCTGAGATCTGAATTAGTTTTAGTTTTTAGTTTCAGTTAGTTCTGGGTAGAGCACCACTGATATATTAGTTTTCCGGTTTTATCGGCTGATATGAACTTATTGATATGAGTTTATCAGCTAATATGCCACCGATATGGTCATTTTTTGAAGAACGCAGATAAAAAGCTTAAAATGCTATAATTACTTACTTTTTCCAAAGACGAACAAAGTCACGGTGGCATACTTCAAAACAAACACCAGTGACCGCTTTGACAAATGTTTCACATGCTGGGTTTCGATGAATTACCATATAAATATTAAATAAAAAACAAAGTTTCCTTTCTTCAAATGGTAAAATGGTTTGTTTGACTTTTCAGAGATTATCTACTCATTTCTGTGAATGACCTCTGACCTACTTTCTGTATAATTATACGATGTAGTATGAATTTCTTTACCTTGAAACCCTAACCCTATATTTTTTTTCAAAACTGGATAAGAATTTAGAAGCAAGGAATTTAACACAATTTTCTTTTTTCAATTTTTTAATTTTAAATGTTAAATATGCAAAACTAATTCAAATGCCACATAATTCATAATGTCACCACATATGTCACAATTCAAACTCAAATAATTTGGTCATATTTTATTCTCCATATTTTTCTGCATTAATATGTTTTGGGTAGCCCCACCCATACCTTATTTGATCAGTTGGTGTAATTTCTAAATTATGTAAATGACTGCTGAGCTTGCAATAGTGCTGGTTAACTGAGAAAGAAAAAGAGCAAAATATAAATATATTTGTTTTTAATTTTTATTTAAATGGGAAACAAATTAAAGAAATAAGAGTAACAGTAAGAAGCGTTAAAAATAAACGTTAAGGTTGTACGTTTATTTGCAGCGTTTACAAGCAGGAGCAGGGAAAAACGTTAATATGGCGGCGGGAATTAGGGAATACATCGTATGGGGAAAAAATCCATCCGACACAGGTTCCTTTTTATGTGGCACATGGCACATTCTGAGAATTTTTGTCCCCTGGATTACTGATGGTTGTAAAGTGTCACCTTATTGTCTGTGACAGGCGGATTCAAGCGGGATTCGCTTACATTGTGCCTCTGCCACTTATGGAGCAAAATTAAAGCACAGTGGTTAAAGTGTTGGACTGCTAATTGGAAGATTGGGGTTTGATTTCCAGCACCACAAAATTGCCACTGGTGGAACCCTTGACCCTCAACCCCCAAGTGCTTAGTTGTATTAAAGAGATGAATGTAAGTCGCTTTAGATAACGGCATTGTCGAAATGCTGTAAATGTAATCTCCGATTCTCCACATTTACTGAATTAGTGTGCAAATCAGTTTACTCAGGTCACCGGTCCATCACAGGGCCACACACACACTCACACACACTCCTATAGGCAATTTAGAATCATCAATCAACTTAACATACATGTTTTTGGACCGTGGGAGGGAACCGGTGAACCCGGAGTAAACCCACACAAGCACAGGGAGTACATGCAAACTTTTCATAGAAAAGTTCCTGCTGGGGATACGAACCTGGAAACTGTGCTAAACCGTAAGCCACCGTGATACCCCTGAACTATAACATCTAAAATTATATCTATATATAAAGTAAACATAATAAGCTGTAGTATTGGATTATGGATTATGCTGTGACGTTATAAGCCGAAGTACTGATTTAATAAACTGTAGTTGGTGAAATATCTAAAATCTTTGAAATTTTATCATTTTGAACTGAAAAATCGGTTCTACGATTTTATTTTTAGGGGGTTATAGACCTCGCTACTGTTAGTCACCATCTTATCACATCAACCAATATTGTTAACTTGCTAAATGCAAAAAATAGACTTTGTATTCAATAAACGTATAATTTTACGTTATGGAGAATTTGTTTATTTCACAATTTATCACCATGACATGTGCTGGGCGGCGTATATGTAAGGCTAATTTATATTTAAATTTTAATATTTTTAATTTTGGCAAATTTCTGTAGACAGTTAATGCATGCTTAACAATCAGTAAAAACACTCAATGTTTTTTCTCTTTTATCTCTTAAATATAGGTTCAAGAGATCCATAAAATTTCCGACTTTAGCTTTGTAATCCAGTTTTAGTACATGTTTACTTCCTGTTTAGCAGACACTGATAAATTATGCATGAGTATAACATGCTCATTTTTTTTTTTAAGCAAACTATCTGCTGGACCTGAATGCATTCAGGATCAAATAAATACTGTCTCCCGTTTGACACAGTTGTCAACGCTTTATCAAATACATGATGGCCTAGTTTAAAAAAAGGGTCTGTCAATGGTTCTGCTCATCCACCTGTTTTTCACCTGTCCTCGTCCACAACTTATTGTCTACGAAAATAAATAAATGTCCAAAATGACAAAGTTGACATAAATTCCCATTCCTTTTCTCTCCGTCCTACCCTGTTTTGCAGAATTCAGAACGTCTCATGCTAATGAAAGAAGACAATACAAAGAAGCTTGCTCATAAAGACTGGCGGTTCTGTTAGGAACTTCAAACAGTCCCTTCCTCAAGTTTTTCCTTTACTCTCTTAAAAAGACCAAGCAGAGATGGATGCTGTGTCTATGCACCTTGTTAGCTCAGACAAGGGCAGTCTGTTACTTTTTATCGCAGGTGCTAACACTCACAGTAGCACATCTCGTCACAGGGAACTCGAAGAGGTGCTGGGAACACGTCTCATTTGTAGGAACTTGTCAAACTACTACTGATTGATGAGGGCACATGCTGTATTATGTAGGTCTTAGAATATTTCATGATTTCACAAGCAGGTTGAACAAGATAGTGGCAAGAAGTAGAACATGAGCGCTGACTTTTGTAGATATAATAACTGTCTGAAGAAAAAACCCAACAAACATAACTTTAATCTTGGAAGACGGCTAAAGGGGAAACCTGGTTTTGTATAATTAATTGTAATTTTATTTGGGTCAAATGTAATTAATTTTTACACCTGCCAAATCCTTTGTGCAGTACTGTACTGTAACTATGTGTTTAAGGCTGTTTTGCAGATGAAGGGAAGTCACACAGAGTATTGACTTAATTTCTCTTACATAATGTAGCCAAAAACAACACTTAAGTACAAGTATAGTAATTTTACTTGCAAATTAACTGGATAGAAGTTAATTCGGCTCAAAACCATTTTTTTGCTTCACCCATTGAAAGTCTCTTCACATCCGAATAGCAGTCATTACGTAACGTAGTCCAAATGTATTCATATTTATTTATATGTTTTGTGGACGGTGTAGGACAGTGAGGGTGGGATATGTTCTTTCAGTGCTATCAGGATACAGTATTTTCCAAAATGTCCCATTGTACTTTTGAAAGTATAAAGTATAAAAAGCATTTTTTATTATAAAATGTAGGTAAGTAAAGGTAATGGAAGTAAAAGTACAAGTGAATATATTAAAAAAAAAAAAAAAGTTTTAGAAGGACTTTGTTCAGTTGTCTTCCATTTTTTTTTCTTTGAATTAATAACAATTTTTGTTTTTAGGCTTTATTGACTGTAAGATACAACTTACACCCTACAGCGCAGGCAATATGAAATGGTTCTTCGTTCCCGAATCATTTTAAGGATTCTTTCAAAATGAACAAATTGTTCATAAACGTCACATCACTACTTCTTTTGTAGTATGAAACAAATACACTTCAGAGAAATGTTTTTGAGTAAAAACATACTTATGATTATGAAATGTATCTCAATTCTGTGGTGTAATTTTTTTTAACATTGAATTTAATGTTCTGAATTTCTGATTTTATATGCATTGTGTTCAGAATCAATATCAGATCTATCAGTATCGATGCATATCTGTGTTAGAGTGGTCGCTGTTCGCCGTCCTCTCCTATCACCCGCACAACTGCTCCTCACTGCATGATTACTGGCTTTATCATTCTGTCTACACACTTGACATCGTGTGTGAAAATCCCAGGAGGTCAGCTGTTCTGAAATACTAAAATGAGGCCCATCTGTTGTAAACATCCCTGCTGTCGCTAACACCAAGAAGCTTTTTTTTTCTTCTGAAAAATAATAAGTAAAATCCTTGACTTGTATCTAGATTAATATATGCTTTTAAACTCACCTCAAAGAGTATATATTTATACTATATTCAGAACTTTTGCTACTATCCCACATGAGAATAATAGCATAGTATACATTTAGTAGATTTAGTAGTATAGTGTAGTATATTACAGTATTCAACAGATCTGACTACAGTGTACTATAGTATGTATATTAAAGAATTTACTAAGGATTTTTTTTGTTATAGTATTTACATTTGCTTAATGCTTAATGTATAGCCATAATAAATAACTGTAGTGAACTGTTATTTATTTATTCATATATTCATACTGTTATTTATATAAATTTTACCGTTAAACCGTTAAATTTAAAGTTACTACTGAATTTTGAACACTTGATAAGTGCCTTCCCGTCTCTTTCCAACATTTTTTAGCATAGCATGACGAGTCGTCTCTTCAACGGACTCTTCTCCATCCAACCTGTGTGGACGTAGTAGATCATCCGTGAACTTTTCGCCTACTGTTTTCCTCACACTATAAGTCTGGACATAATACTTGCCTTGCGTACTGTTTTTCACACACTTTAATAGGGAAGTTTGCTATTTTAAACGCAGCCCATGTTTTCCCTCAGTACTAAAATCAAGAACTAGCCTGTTTTAAGATTTATCATACTCCAGCTTATGTTTGTACGATTAGATTTCTTATCTGAATCTAAAACTAGTACAAATTAAAACAAATTATCTGCTGGCAAAGAAAATCATTTAGCTTTATTATGGCTCCAAGCTATGTAATATTTTTTACTATGATTATAGATTCAGATAATGTTACAAAAAAGTTGCAAGAAAGTCCCAATTTTTTTGTTCAGCTTGTCTTTGTTGCTACAAGTTAGGGACATTATGTAAGAAATAAACAAACACAGCAGGAGGCATGCAGTTATTAAAAATGAATTAATCCCAACAAAATATAATGTGGCCCTACGCAAAGCAGATTTATTTATAATGGTTAAATATTGCGACACATCCTGAGGTGTTTTGTCTTTAGCATGTCTCTGTATTTCCCTTCTGTAAATCTGTCTTTTAACGAAAGCAGCATGGTCTCTTACACAAGACATTTATTACTGATGAAGCTCCCAATTTAACTATGCTTTTCCTGCTGGAGGGTTGGCTATTTGAAGTATCAAAGCACCACCACCCAAGGTCATACGTCCACCGTCCGACGGTTATATTAGTATCTTGGAGCATAAAGGGAGGCTCATGACCCCGGTTTTATCTACCATTTGTCAGGAATACACAACAGACATGGAGAATCAGAGCTTTTTAGCTAAAGCTGCACTGCTGAGAGTTGCCTCTGTTTCTGGTGTCATATAATGAAAATCGACCATATCTCAATAACGTAGGATATATAATGTAGTACAATACCCTCCATAATGCAGTTTTATATGTTATAAAATTTAATGCTTGTCAGTGGTGGGCGCTTAATAATACATTGTCTTCCCTCCTCAACAATGTTCTCTCGCTCATAGCCTCTTCTAGGAAAGAGGTGGAGCAGATGAGAATCAGCACCAGGGAGACATACCCCCAGGGTATGAAAACTTGCTGGAGGTGATGACCTGAGCCATAGAAAGGCTAACGCTAGACCGCCCAAAGCTTGTTGAATCTAGATTAGGGTAAACCCGAACCCCTGTGGGGTGGTCGTCAACGAAGCTGAGAGAGTAGAAGCCTTTGAAATGTAAACTGTTTAGCGTCTGGTGCAGACAAAGGCCCTGTGGGCACAGTCCTGGTGTTCTTACAAGAGCATCTACCCTGAAGGTCCACATGTTGGACATGGCAGCCTACCTAGGAGGGACGCAGTTGGTAATGGCTTCCTTTATGGGCCTGTGCAGTCCCCTGTTTGAACCAATGAAAGAAGGTCTCTGTAAAACAACTGACCCTAAAAACAGTATTTCTCCTGGCAATGTCCTCCAGGATTTGTCAGCCACACCCTTGTGCGTGGAGTTCACCCTTTCTGCCTGGGTACATACCCAAGGTGCCTTAACAGGCCGGGTCCCATAGTGCTGCAGGCAAAAGATCAGAGAAACAGATCAATATTAAATCTTGCCGACCTGGTAGAGGCGGCACTCCTTCATTACCACTGAGACAATGACTTGGCCGTACGGCGATGTGGGTCACATATGTAACCTTGTGGCCATACCACCGGCATCCCTGTCTACGCTCTTGTACTTTCTGGTTCATCAAGTCACCTCACCCATGACGTGCTGTGCTCGTGACATTCCATTTTTCGATTGCTGTTATTCCACATGTGCTTCAAGACTGTGGTCACGCAGAAAGCGTTCCTATAGTGTTTTGATTCAGCATCTCGTTCTCTTAGGGAATTGAGGTTACATACGTAACCTTAGATATAATTTGCTTTACAGCTGGAGCTGCTAATATAAAAAAAACCCAAAACAACACCCTCAAACCAATCAGATAAAAATCTTCTGCGGTGCTGTGGTGTAATTATATATTTTTTTCAAAACCTGTGAGTATAAAAGTATGACACTGTGGCTCCATCATCAATCTCTAACTTTAATTATGTCTTTATGACATTTATTAATTAGAAGTCATAATAAAAATGTGTCCTCCGGTGCCAAGCGAAAGAAGTATTTTTCCACAAACATGAGTTATAATTAATTTTTAAATATTCAGTCTGTTCAAGCGAAAGCAGACCTAAAAGGGATGTTAAGCTGACTGGAGTTTATTTGCATATTTGACATTAATTAATAGTGCTCACTAAGCAAGGTTAAAAAGAGGGGGGGGGGATCACCAGGCTTTTGGATGAACGCTCTATTGGATTACTTTGTTGATGTGCGTTGCTGAAACAAGCTCCGTATGTGGATGGTCTTAGCGGTGGCAGCGTTTAAAATGCTAAGACTTAAAAATAGTTTAGAAGGTGTATTTTATAAGGTCGCATTTAATTTTGTATCGCAGGAATTTAGTTAAATGTATACACCTCTTACCATTTACAGGGTTGCATAATGCCTATCGTAAGGGCCTTGAGAAAAAAGCTAGGGGATACCCTGGAGAGGGTACCCACCCATCACTTGGTTTCACACACATTTACACACTAAAACACCAGACTGAACTTGGAGAGAAAACCAGAGTACCCAGAGAAAACCTGGAACCTCACACCACTACATATACAGGTGCCTAAGTAAAGATAAAAGTATTAATGGAAATATTTACCCGAGTAAGAGTAAAGACGTATTCAGTGCAAAGCTACTCAAGTAGTTAATTACTAGTTTCTTTTTATCTGATTGACATGAAGCAAAAACCCTGAATTTCAAACTACTTTGCGAGTTTTTACATCCCTTTCCTCCAAAGTCTCTTTGTTCTGATTATATAAAACAGTAGGTAAAGGTAAAAGCTGATCTAAGTCCTGTAATGAACCTGTCATTTTCATGTTAGCCCCTCGTCCATGTGTCATGTTCCTATTGGTTAGTCTGGTCTATTCATAGCCCTTGTGTTTCCCATTGTCCTGGTCGTGGATTTCGGCTTGTCCATGTACCGCTTTTGTGAGACTGTTTATGTTAAGCTAAGTTTATTCCAGTTAAACGTTCATGTTTGTTGTTCTGTTTAATGCTTATGTATAAGTGTTCACTGTGTAGCAGACGCCATTATTCAGAGGGACTTGAACCTACGATCAGCAGTCTAACACCTTAAGCTGTGAGAGTTTTTTTTTCTTTTCCGTGCTTTGCGGGTGTAAGCAAATGCTATCTTGGGTCAGCTTCCAATAATGATTTTTTAACTGATTAATTTTCTTGGTAACTGATTCAGTAGTGAAGTCTATTATTTGTAAGCAATATGTAAAAAATAAAAAATGCTGCTTTTAAAACTTCAAAATTTGACCACATAATAGCATCGTTCAGCTATGTTGTAGTTGTTACTTATCAGGCTTGCAAAATTTCCTTCTTGAGAAATGAGCTTGACCATCTTTGTTTTTTCTACTTGGCTTTTCTCCAGCTTCATGTCTTTCTGTCAGCATCTTCTTGAAGGTTTAGCGAACCGTGCAGTCTGAAGATGGGAAGACTGAAATACCTCGAATTTTTAATTAAATATGCCAGCAGTTCAAGTAATTATTTATTTAATCGTATGTTTGTAAAGGCCAGAATGGTGGCGGTTTCACTTGAAAAAGCCAACATCAAGGCCAACATCAAAAGGTTCTGATTATCAGCTTCACAATTTGTTAAGTTAATAACGGCAGACACACGTGCCATTTTTAATAAGCTTGGATGCCTTGGATTGCTAATATTTCATTTTGACCACACAGAGAATAAATAAAGGCTCTTGTTCACCAGTACTAAACACATTTTTCATTTTAAAAGGCACAGCTAATTCAAGGACGGCTAATTTAATTTTGAGTAATGACACAAATCAGGTTAAAAATAAGTCAAAATCGTCAGCAAATGCGACATATCGAAGAAGGCAGTGAGCTCTGAGTGAGCAGATGTCCTTTTCAGAGTTACATTTCTCTTATTGACAGGGGTGCAGCAATGTTGAGCCATATGACCATACCATTCCGCACTGTTCTTAATAATATAACAGCTCGTGTGTGACCCTTAAGAATCGCTAATTCCCCCATTTGCCTAATGGAGCATCTGAGCAGTTGAGGGTTAAGGGGCTTGTGCAGGGGCTTAGCACTGGCAGGTTGGTCAGCAGATCAACACCTTAACCACTAACCTACCGCTTCCCACATAAAGAAGCTTACAAATACTGATTTCAAGTGATCAGGTTACTTGTATTGCTCTTGGGATGCCGGAGACTTCCTGCACATCTCAATAGAGACAATAAGAGAACAGAAAGCTACAGGTAAATAGCACTCTAAGTAAAAAGTCCAAGGTTAATACTCGAATGGTTAGTGAACAGCTTTAACCTTGCCATGGGTCTAATGCAAAAGGCAACATTCTCAATTTGTTACTATATATGAGCTTTCAAGCTTAAAGGCAATCAATAGCACTTTGTGATAACACAATTATCCGACTGAGCAGGACAGCAGAGGCAAAATTGGATCAAACATAATCATGTCACAAGCCAATCAGTTGTTCTTTTTAAATGTTATACTTATTTTTGAACGCGATATGCATGGCACCAGCGATAATCGACAAAACCAAGGCCCAGTAGAGTAACCAGGACAAATCTGGTGAAAAATCAAGATAATTTGATGATTCATATTTAAAAGTTGACAGTGTAGATTAAGGTTTACTTAAGACATTAAACTGGCTCACATAAAATCTAGCAAACAAATTAACAGGAAATTATTTGAAGGCAACTAGCCAGATGTTTGCATCATTCCAAAATAGACACCAAACATGGCTGCCACAGACTACAACTCTCACCAACCACCAATGTGCTTTTGCTCACATTCTGCTCACTTGAGTACTAATTAGACACACATGTTTCTAATAAAACCAGACACACACCACCCCAGATATCCTGAGTGCTTACTTGTTGGTTCTGTAAGGATATGCGCTGAGCTGAGTTTTGTAATTTACTTTGATTTTTTTTTTTATTTTTGACTTTGAGTTTTTTTTCTGGCTGCGTTTTTGGACTGCTCTATTTTTAGTTTGCGTGGCTGTTTATTTCTATTTCGAGAATTTGGATACTTTTGAAGCTTTGCTGTTTTAAATAAACTCTCTAGCATTTGCATCTGCCTCAATTCTTATATTCAGAATTAAAATATCCTCCTTTGCTTAAATGCAGTTGATTTGTTAAGGAAGCCTATCTTTTAAAAAATCCTTATACGCTAGACTCTGCCAGTCTTATTCCACCTAAATGCAAAGGAATAAAAAGTCTTAGGAAGATAAGTAAGTCAGTTTCCCTAGCTGAAAGCAGCCTACCACTTGCAGTGCAACAAGTTGAGGGGTAAAAGAACCAGACAAACTTCAAGAGCATCCGTTTCTAAACTCTGTCTCTTCCCCACGCTTGAAAGTCGGCTTTAAGCTTTGTGTTGGTCATCAAAAATCAGTGGTGCGTTAAATATATTATGATGCCTATGCTAGCAATCAGATGACAAAATAACAACATGGTTTTTTGAGCCGCGGGGCTAATTCGTCTGCAGCAGTGTGCTAAATGCATTAACCTTACGAATGATTTGCTTTGTGCTGGAATTGTGAATCTAATTATGCCATTACTCCACTGAAGCTCATTATGGTGCTCAGGCTTTTCTTTTCCCCTGTATTTTTTTTTTTTGCACAGTTTTCCCACATATGAATGTCATTACGTTAATAAGAAATGCAGGGAATGGGGTGTCACAAAGAGGCAGAAATGTTAATCGTTTCAGCCTGCAGATTTCTGCAAATCCTGTTTGTTTGCTGTTGGTCAATAAGCGCATATTTGTCAGTAGGTTTAGCATGTAGCCATGCTATTGGTAAGTGATGATTATGACGAATTCCTTAAGAGTGTATGGGTTCAGCTAGTCAAACATTCATCCTCAAACGTCACTCCCATCAACGCTTGCCGGAAATTGTAATGCATATGGAACACAAAGCTATAACACATTGAGTTTGATGTCGTCCTCTGATTGGTTAAAGTGTACAGGATTACTGGGAGACGTCGGCAGCAATGAGCATTAACCAAGATAGATTAAATGCTGGATTCTTAAAAGTATGAAAGGTTCATGGTATATACTGTTTCAAAGACTTTTAGGAGTTATTCCCTTAGACATGACGCAGCATAAAACAAAACGATATTGATTGCTTTACCTGTCTTGAGTCCCTCTTGGACGGGCGTTGGACGGGCGTTAGCTGTTTAAAGTGGCCAAGGGTCTTAGACTTTCTGCTGTCATCAATCTGAAGGTCTGGTTTCAGCCAACAAGACTGCAACCACCAAAGGGAACCCTCGCATAAGTATTGACATTTACCTCTTGCTCCACGGGTTACTTTCTCTAGGCTCGCCATAAGCGCTAACTAGTAACAATAGTGCATTGCAAAGTATTATCTTGTCTGTGGACAGTTTCATGCGGACTGTGGACTGGACTGTTAAATACTTGTCTATTTCTACCTCCTTGATTATAATTTTCCCTTTGGATTTATTAATAAACTCAGCGAAATGGATTGGAACGCACCTGTGAATGCGGAATCGTTACAGATAGACCTTGTGACCTCTTTTGTCTTGTGTGTCGCGCTGTATTTCTAACATGCCTTCAGCTGTTTTACTCTTTCTTTTGTTGTTCTTGTTCGATTCCAGCTGGTGTCTGCAGTGATTGCCAACTGGTTACGGCAGGATTTAGCTGGAGCCAATTCTTGTAGCTGAAATGATTAATGATTACTTTTTTTGTGAAATTTATGTGAATGTATTTATCAAAGGAGGGTAAAGAAGCCAGAATTTACTTAAGTATAAGTACACAGAAGTATTTGCTTACAGTTCCTTGAGTACGACTAATAAAGTATAGTAGAACTAATCAAGTAGTGAGTTACTAGTAACTTTGGATTATATGGAAAATTAAATGGAAAAATCATGAATCCAGAGATACTAACAATCACAACTACATAAAATATCCATAAAAAAAAAGAAAGAAAGTCAATGTGCAAGATTGGTTAAGCGCTGAGTTGTTGATCTGAAGAACAGAAAGACCAGGGTTCAAGCCCCACCACCGCCAGTCTGCCACTGTTGGCTTCTTGAGCAAAACCCTGCTCCAGGGGCGCCGTATCATAGCTGCGCTCTGACCTCCAACTTACCAAGATGGGATATGCGAAGAAAGAATTTCACTCTGCTATAAAGTATATGTGACAAATATATTTAACATTTATTTAACGTTTAGTTTAATTAATTACCCTCAATTAGTCATTATCAGAAAACATTTTCAGGTTAAAGCTGGTATTCCCGTACGCTGGTATGTCAACTTGTTTTGGTCACATAGAAGACATCATATTATAGAACTGTTTGTCAAACGTGAGGCCATGTGTGTCCTGTCTCTACTAAAATGCTTGCTTCTTGTGCCTCTGTGTCCATTATTTTCTAAACTGAATGCTTCAAAAATAGGGCAAGTGGTGGCTCATGGTTAAGGTGTTGGACTACCAACCCGAAGCTTGTGGGTTTGATTCCAAGCCCCACCAAGCTATTAGGTCCCTGAGCAAGGCCCTTATGAGATAAATGTATGTTGCTTTGGATAAGGGCATCTGCTAAATGCTGTATATGTAAATATGAAGGTTTCATGTATGTATAATTAAAAACGAACTTGAGTAAGAATAAAAGTAAAACCTACTCTTACAAGTACATTCTTTCCACAAATTTACTTATCCAGTAAATACAACAAATTAAATATAATGCGTTACTACCCACCTTTGGTTCATTCAATCATTTAAGAAAATATTATACTGATTTGTCTATATCTGTATTTGAAAAATTATTATGTAACTATTGGTGACTTCCTACTACTTGTCTGTTTATTGACTGATCAGTCCAAATGTAGCTTCAGTTTCCTGTTCTTGGCTAACAGGTGTTGAACCCGAATAGGACTTCGAGGACACCCAAATGAGGATGGGTTCTCTGTTGAGTCTGGTTCCTCTGGAGGTTTCTTCCTATTCCGTCACAGGGAGTATTTCTTTGCCGCTGTCGCACTCGGCTTGCTCATCAGGGTCAAACTGATTTCTGTTTCATTTGCATCTTAGAATCTCTTTGCTTTGTGACAAAGACCACTGTAAAAAGCGCTATACAACATTAAAAGTGGATCAAAAAAGTTAATCAAAGTTGTCTTAGACAAGAAAAGGTACTGTTTTAATTTTAGGATAACTTTTATAAAATGTATTTATTCACTTCAAATGTTGCCGAGTATAGTTAGGTCAGTAAGTGGCTGCTAAAAAAAATTAATGGTGCACAATTAGCAATCTTAAAGAACACACCATTATCCTTTTGTGTTCATTTGTAGTTATAATTAATGTGGTGTTATGGCCATAAACGCACCAAGCTTGTGTTACAGTGTTATAAAGGATTTTAACAGTCAAATCCTGTTTAAGTTGTAAGTGCTATCATGAATTCTCTTGGGTTCGGAAATTGTCGGCTTGTGAGGAATGAAAAAACATCTGGGCTTATCACTGGATGAAATCTAAATCTGTTGGATTTTAAAACGTGCCCCGGGACACAATTTATAGCTGCTGAAGGGACTTTTAATATGCCACTTTTATAATCTCCACCTTGAAGCTTCACCTTAACATAAACCAACATGAACCCCTGAGATACTTTTTTGTTGTTTTCGCCGACATGTCAGATATTTAGAGAACGATGCAACATATTGAGATTATTCCATCACATTTTTTCATTGTTTGTTTTCAGGATTGACAGGATTGGGTTTTTTTTAGCCCAATTGGGAAGTCAGAGTTTGGCTAAATGATGAAAAATTGGAAAAGGTTTTTAAAATAAATTGCAATGTTGCAAACCAGGAGATAACAACTAAATAATAACTAAAAACTGACATCACTCCTGAGAGAACCTAACTGACTGCCATGTCTTCCCTCTGACAGGTTTGAATATGTAATATATTATAGAATTTTCTTTTAGTAAGCCTTTGGGAAAATTTGAGCAACTGTTGGGCTGAAAACCATCTGGCAGAGCTGGCTAGCTTTGAATCCGAAGGCAGATTGTGTATAGGCGTTTTGTTGCTGCATATCTGTGCTCTATGGGGGAAACTCGGGCAGATGGGAAGATTTCCCTTTTTTTTCTTTGATTTCAAAGCGTTCATCCATTGTACTGGTCCTCGGTTTTTGATGTCTGTGATTGAAAATCTATTCCATAGTCGTGGAAACTAGCCATGGAAGATAGGGTTTTGCAGCACCCTTTGCTAGGACAGCTAGGAAATTTAAAACCCTACCGGAGCATCGTCCCATAACAACACACCTCACCCCTTGGCGCACCCCCCTCTGAAAAAATATGTTCCCACAGTCATGATCTATACTAACAAAAACAGGATGCTTGTTGAGCATTTAAATTTCTGGCATTTGGCAGACACCTTTATCCAGGACGACATACATTTCTCTAATGTTTTTTTTCCAATTGAGTAGTTGATGGTTCAGGGCCTTGCTCAGGGGCTCAGCATTGGCAGCGTAAATGTGCTGGTAATTAACCCACAACCTTCGAATCTGCAGTCCAACATGTTAAACACTGACCTACCACTTTCCGGTTCCATTTATATTAATAAACTAGAATAAATGTAGACACACTATACCCATTCAGTGCTATCTGAGATGCCAATGATAAGCACATTTTGTTCAGTCTTTAGCAATTGTTGTTTGTCAGACTGTATGAACATGATCCCCATGTCATACTGTAGGATCTCAGTTCTCATGATGTCAGACTCTCTAAGGTTCAAATGCATCAAAAACAGACGCACACAAGAAAACACTGTCCTGCGTTTTATGTTATCAGACCATGACATGTTTCTGTAATCATTGTTCTCTCTCTCAAAAACAATCCGTGGCGGTAATTTTGCTCAGGACGTTGTTCAATAAGTTTCTCTTCTTGCTGTTCAGACTCATTTTCCTGAGGTGGTTTGTCACGCCAATTGTGCTAATCAGCTTTAGCACTCATATTGGTTCTTGGTTTAAAAGTGTCTAAAATTTTCTAACACTGCCAGAATTTCATCAGAGGAAAAAACTAACTATGTCCAGCTAGCGATTAAAAACAAGAGATTTTATTGTAGGATTCTGAAATACATTTATGAATTGAAATTTGTCGTTAATAAAAATCGTTAATAAACATCACACAGTGTAAGCCCAGCTCTAGTCAGAAAGTTCTCAAAGTTGTTCTCGAATATACCTGCGATTTATTAAGATTAATTAATCCATTAATTCTTAAATGGATAAGAATTTTGGAATTTAAAGCACTCGACAAAAGCATTGTTGTTAATTTGAGTTTTATGTGCCGAGTAATTTTTCTTCATCCCAGCAGTCAAAAAATGCTTGCTTTTTATTTCCTTCTTTACTTGTTTCTTTTCTCTTTTTTTTTTTTACCACTCGTGAAATTACAACCGCTCCCACCCTAATGTTTTATCCATTCTATAAATTCGTTATAACTATCAGTTAGACAATTTAATGTTTGGTATGTGATTGGGTGACATTCTGTGTTATCATTAAAAATATTATTGCTGTATCACTATTAATTCTAATTTTAGAGTATCCTTATCGGTCTGACAAATAGATCATAGTCAGATGGTCTATCTGACCGCATACAGCGCAAAATCAAGAAATAAACAAATAGTCTTTTAAAAAACATTGATTCACGTCAAGTTACATTTCTAGTACCTTAATGGCACCTAATGAATTGTACTGCCTTCTATTTTACGCAATACCCTGATGATGTTTCACCATCGACCCGCTATTTTCTCTCGATTAAATAAACTTACTTGGCTGTCAAAGCTTTGCAACATAAATGCCAACTGGAGTGAAAGCGCCTTGAAGTTTGTCCTATTATATGCAGATGTAGCTGTTTATGTCAACTCATAAGCTTCCTTTGGAGTGGAAGGGTTTATGTAACTTGTCAGAAGTGATGCGGAACACTAGAATCAAACACAGAACATTCTTAAGACACAGCTTACATAAATAAAACGCATGGCAACGACTGACATGCTGGAGAAATATTCACAAAATGTGTTAAATTAATCCCACTGGGATGGACGTAAAGCTGAGAAGACACAAAAGAAAAAAGAAGGAAATATATAGTTGCTATGGTTTCATATAAAGGCGCAGGCTATTGCTATGACATACCGCCGTAATCTCTCGTCCAAATCATATTAACTCCGGTCGTACAGGTGCATTGTATGAGCTTACTGGATAAGGTATCATTTTAAAAAAAAAATTAAAAATTAAAAATGATCATGGTCAGCCTTTGTTGTATTGCAGTTGGGATTTATTTTTTCAAATAATGTTTTTATATTTCTTAAGACGTTTATAAAAAAATATCGCTTTGGGTTTTCTTTGTTAAGAACGGATATTTCAAGAGGTAAGATTATATTTTCGACCCTCGTCTGTTAGCACTTTGAAAGTAGATTGCAAGGAGATGTTTTGAAAAAGAAACTATTAATGAAGACTTATATGTAATTACATATGACCTATGACGGCTGTACTCATGTTTACAGCATTCACTACAAAGAAAACTGTTATTTTGAAAAATCATAAGCTTGTGTAAATGTCATGTTTTGCATCAATTTGCATGTATTTATTTTGTGATCGTGATATCTGGAAGAGACTGTATGATCTAGCAGCTCGGAAAATGTGAGAATCTTGCCAAAAAAAGGCTGCCTTGAAGTATTTTCTGCCTCATTAAATCAATACTGGAAACTTATTACAAAATTCAAATTTCGACACGTCATAGAAAACGTTCCCATTCATTATACGACCTAATGTTTTCAGAAAACTTACCCTCATACCCATACCCAGTGTATCATCAAACTTAAATGCACTCATTGTCTAGAATGTTGTGGAATGTTATTATTGCCTAACTGGAACTAAGGGACCTCAACACTGTTTTGGTATGACACAAAGACCCTAAGCTTCATAAAGACATGCTTTGACAAAGACATTTTTTTTGACCAGACAAACCAGCAGGTTATTCTATGGTGCAGCAAAGATTCCTTGGTCTTGTCTGGATGGTCGTCTAGAGGACAAACGTCAGAATAACCGAGTCACTGGCTGTCTTCAGGAGACAATTTTATGAACACCTAGACTTTTTTCAACAGGTTTCAGGCTATAACACTTTGTGATCTAGTGTATCTGTTCAATGAGGAGACTCTCTTGGTACAACATTCATGGTAGGAACGTCTGGCAAATGATGTTAATGTTTGGTCTTTACGGTCCACCTTTACACAATCCCTTTTAAGGACTGTCCTCAGTTGCTTGATGGAATTGGAATTTAAGAAATTTGGAAGACAAGTGAACACCTTTATAAATTATTTTTTTTTTATGTTCTTTAATTGTTCTTCATTCCTGAATAATTTTTCAGTGCATTTAGTAATAAGTGTACCCATGATTCATATCTTGCTTATTTTTCCTGCCCTGAATACAACAATTCAGTGCTTTTCTGCCTGTCAAACATATCCCACCCTTTGAAAGGTGCTATTGTCAGAGGATAATCAATGTTCTTCATGTCTTCAGGGATGCACCGATGTATCGGCCACCGGTATTTGTTTTATGCTGTTTATTTAAAAAAATTATAGCCATCTGCATATGGACAATAGCATGCAAAAGTCAATATCAATGGTTTACTAATTAACTGAATGGAGACAATGAGTTGCCTGTTTGTTGCATAAGCCACCATTTTTCGTCATTCTGGGCAAAATAATGAATACTTGCAAAATAAATATCTGTACAAAATATAGTTTGTCAGATGCGCTTCAGGTATACAACGCTGCAAATCACTCAAGTGATTGCGCAACATTTGTGCGAGCCAATAAAAAAAAAAAAAAAAATTCTGCGATTCGGTCTATTTTCAAAAATAGTCTATGCAACGAGTGTTTTGCAGAAATATTAAAAGTGAGTACCAGGGCTAATAGTTAAAACACATATTATTATTAAAATAAAATTGTAAGGAAACAATTTTTTCTGGTTGCATGTTGTTTTATTGTATTTTGTGTTAAGTAATTTATTCAATGCAGAAAATTTAGCTAGTACTATATAGTATAGAAATCAAATTAGACAGAAAGTCTAACAATAATACATCTGTTTTTTTAATTATTTAAAACCATTTTATTTTGCCATATTCATGGCAAACCATCAAGCAACAGCGGGCTCTATATAAGTTGTGTCTCTTGTGTGTCCAATAACGACAAAAAAAAAAAGACTGTTGTTTGTTATTGGCGTGTAATCTTGATGAAAAGTCTCATTAGGAGACAGCAAGAGGAATATCTCCGGTCTCGGCACTCGATGGATTTCATTAAAGAAGGAAAGAAAACAACATTTACAATTCATAGCTGCCAACTTCACCTGCCGTGATAAAGCACTTCATTCCAGCAGGGCAGGCTTATGTGATCTCTCACGGGCGTGCATGCATATCATTAATAGAGTTTAAAAACAGATGAGAGGATTTGCATTTGATCAGATAGGGGATCAGATTAATTTTATGGACTATACCTGCATCCCCGAACACTATTATGACTGTCTGTATGGACAGAAAAAAATAGACTTACTAAACTATGCAAAGAATTATAAATAAACTAAATGTAAATATAAATATATATCTTGAGCTTTTTATTCCTTAGATTTATTCTGAAGCTGTTAATTTTTTTTAAGTGATCCAGACATCCATTTAAGTGAAAACACATTGCTTAAACAAAAGTATTTGGGTACCTGAATATCACAATTCTATGTGTTTTTCCACATCCAAATCCAGATGTTAATCTCAGTCTTCTTTTTATAATCCAGATCTACATATCTGGAAAGTCTGACTGTTGGGATTAGATTCAGTTACAATAATATTAATGAGATCAGATGCTATTTTTGGGTGAGGAGGTCTGGGGTTCAGTCGGTGTTCCAGTTCATCCCAAAAGTTTAAAGGTGTTGAGTCAGAATGAGGGCTTTGTACAGGACACTCGGGTCCTTTCACTACATAACATCCAGGACACAGTATGTATTTATAGAACACAGAGCCATTGTCATGCTGGAACGCATGGTGTTTGAGTCTTTAAGATCCAGAGAATTATCTACTTTAACTGCTACTTTATACTTTTAAAGTTGTAAAAAATTGTTTAGGGAATATGATTATGGGTTAGCTAGTAAGATGTCCACCAACGTTTGCACAGAATATTTATATCCATGCACAAAAATACAAATGATTAATTACATAATGTTTTAATAGGGAGAAAATGTTAAAAACGCATGTGTTGAAAAAGAAAATGAACAAAGGTGAAATTATGATCAAAAAAAGCATTTTTTAAATTCTAATTCCGCTTCGTTTCATGATACAATCAAACACCAATAAAATCACACCAACACCCCAGGTACACAATTCTGTTTAAGAGATTCTCCAGAAGGGGCCAGTTTATAATGCAGATAAAAATTTACATAGAATTTTATTGACATAAAAGTCATGAAATTATGTGAAAAAGGATGAGTAGCTGTGATGTAAAATATAAAATATTGAAATGTATAGTCACAATTGAGTTGAGGTAAAAAAAAAAACCCCACAGATCTGCAAGTGTGAGGCAAAGAGAGTCGTTGCAGGAGAGTCGTTTTAATTTTCTATTTATTTTAACTTTTCAGTTTCCATTCCAAATTCCAACAAATTAAACAACATATACCTTGTACACTGTTTTGTTTTTTGGAATATTGTGTTGGTTTCCTGGTTTACAATATGAGACAGATGTTGTGAGCAGCAGGTGAACACAATGTTTGGCTATGCGCTTGGCGTTTTATCTAAAACTCTGCTGCTTCATCAGCCAAACAGATAAACAGAAGCTTGGGTTGTTTTCCGACGTGTCGCAGCATATGTAAGGTAATTGTGAAGGGAAAGGAAGGGACGGGAAGGGGGTGTCAAGGAGGCTGCTAATATGATAGTCAGGTACGTGATTCCAAACAGCTCTAATTAAAGCCCGGAGAATACTCGGAAAAAAACACCTGATTCTTCCTTAATTATAAGTTCTAGTTCTGTCGTCACTCCTTACAAAAACAGCCTTCTCCTAAGTAGGCTTTGATTAATAGGTACTTACACCACTAGGACATCCAATTAATTCCTTTAATTATATCAGACATCGTCGATGGTGGTGAAGGCCATAGCGCAAGAGGTAATTCTCTTTTATTAATCATAACGCTTTAACCCATGATGTGCATACTATTTTTTTTTATTACCAAAGGAAATGTTAACAACAGTGGTTTACTTCACCGGCGTAAACTGTTTAGTGGTTTGCCAGAAAGTGCTATAAGAGTTTTTGACAGCTACCCTTCTGGCTTCAAACTATTTTAGGGAGTAATCAATGATGTCATTTCATAATTAAATACAGTCCTCCGGTGCTTTTGCTAATTAAGGGTAATTCGATGACTGATACTGAAGCAGGTGAGTGTAAAAGTGTGTCTCGTCGCTTAAAACCTTATTGGGAAAACACGGTGTAAGGAATAAGGTTTTTTCTTCCCACAGTGTATTGGATCTATTAGACATAACAGCTAGGGCACAAGGCATCCTAGACAGAACATAAAAACAATGCAAGAGCTTACAAGGAAATGAGACAGAGACCGATATCTCTTTGGAGCCTTCTTGACATTGCTCTCTGGGAGTTTCTTGACTAATTGCTAAATCTGGAGTTTATAAAAAAAAAAGATGCGGTACTTGGATGTCTTCTCTCTGGGGATACCGCTGATTTTCAAGCAATTTGTATTGCGAGGTAGCAGGCTTGCAGGTCAGGACTTCAGGGATTTGAGGCTCTTGCCAGGATTCAATTTTGATATCAACATGCAGAACAAGAGGCTGTTAAACGAAGTGAAGTTAGTCCCATGCTAGCTATGCGCCAGCTATGAGTTTAGTATTATACATGAAGATTTACAAGCTGTCAGCTTTAACGAGCACACAACTCCATCTCCTAAAACAGTGGATCCCAAACTTTTTTTTTGACAGGGTCCCCCATTTTACAGAATATACAAATTTTTAGCACCCACTTCCCTCTACGCAAATAAAGACAAAGCATTTATTTAAAACATTGCATTTTATTACAAATTCAGAATTTGATAACTTGCTGAAAAAAAAACACTGTAAGGAACAAGTCACTTTTAAAATATGGGCCATAAGCAACTCAATGTAATTAAATGGTATATATTTTTGGCTCATATTTAATCTAGCTACAGTGACCCCAGTGCCACTCCCAAGCCTGGACAAATAGATGTTGGAAGTGGGTGTTGCCAGACACCATAGAATGCTGGTGTGTAGGATGAATATGTTGGTCTGGAAGAAGAAGAGATGAAAGAAAGAGAAGAAAAGCAAGTGGTGGAAGCTGAAAAAGGAAGAATACTTTAGAATTTAGACAGGAGTTAAAACAGGCTCTGGGCAGTCAGTTAGTGTTTCTAGATGAATGGCAAACTACAGCAGAAGTGATCAGGAAGACAGGAAGAAAGGTGCTAGGTGTGTCATATGGAAGAAGGAAAGAAGCAGTATGGCTTTATGCCCAGAAAGAGCACTACAGATGCAATCTTTGCTCTGAGAATGCTGATGGAGAAGTACAGAGATGGTCGTAGGGAGCTGCATTGTGTTTTTGTAGACCTGAAGAAAGCATATGACAGGGTACCAAGAGAAGAGCTGTGGTATTGTATGAGAAAGTCAGGAATAGCAGAGAAGTACATCAGGGTGGTGCAGGATATGTATGAGGGAAGCAGGACAGCAGTGAGGTGTGCAGTAGGTCAGACTGAAGAGTTCAAAGTGAAGGTGGGACTGCATCAGGGATCAGCTCTGAGCCCCTTCTTGTTTGCTGTGGTGATAGATCATTTGACAGACGAGGTCAGACAGGAATATCCTTGGACAATGATGTTTGCAGATGACAATGTGATCTGTAGTAGAAGCAGGTGGAGGAAAACCTGGAGAGGTGGAGGTTTGCTCTGGGGAGAGGAGGAATGAAAGTCAGTCGTGGAAGGACAGAGTACATGTGTTTGCATGAAAGGGAGGAAAGTGGAACAATGAGATTACAGGGTGAAAAGGTAAAGAAGGTAAAGGAGTTTACGTTCCTAGGGCCAAAGCAGTCTAGAGCAATGGAGAATGTGTAAACAAGGTAAAAAAAAGTGAGTACATGCAGGTTGGAATGGGTGAAGAACAATATAACAGATTTTAATTATGTACATCATCTATTTCAAACATCCTTGTATGCTGTTATCATAGACATAAAAATGTAGGTTAGATTTAAATGCCGTCTTAAATCTTTGTTACTTCTAAGTAAAGGCTTCTACAGCCTTTGTAAAGCTTTAAACGGAAGGAAATCCTGCAGTTGAAGCTGCATCAGGTCAGATTCCACCTATGATCCTCATACAGGCAACATACAGGCAAAGCACTGAATGCACTTTCATGTACTTAATGTTCTCTCAGTAACTCAATACAATTCAGAAAGTATCTTTCCCGGCTGTGTATCGTGGGTCATAACCTTATGGTACTGACTGGTGACTTCACAAGCAAGGTTTTTGTATTAAATCAAATACATTTGCATTGACTTTTTAGTTATCTGGCGGATGGTTTTTGAGAAGATTATGTAAGAGAATACAAATGAAGCGGGAATACAGATCCAAGCACACAAAAGAGAAGAGAAGGTCAGGGGTGGAGGTCAGAGGTTTTCTGCAAAGGCACAAAGGTAGGAATTCTGCAAGCCTGGAATTTGACCTTGATTAGTAAACCGCACAGAAATAATTGGTAAATAATAAGAAACTAAGAGGGACTTAAATCATTAAATAATTACATTTTTGATATGGATTCCAGTAGCTTTGTTACAGAAACACCAATAAAGCCTTGTAAAAAAAATCTAAATATAGGGTAGGGATAAGTTCCACAGTGTCTGACATATGTAATGAATAATCAGCATTTTATTGCTAAACTTGCTAGCGAAAAAAATTTAATAATTAGTGATATTAATTGCTTCATAGTATCTACACTATTAGACATTTCAACGTGCTTAAACTTGATGCAAAAATGTACTTTCCGACTTCAAAAATGTAAGTAAAACTAAAATAAACTTCAACAATAATTTCACGATACGTTTTGGAGTTTTACAAATGTCATATTTTACAGTGTTACCTTGCAATGTGCAATCAATGCTAATAATAAATATAACAATTTCAAAGATTAGCTTGAAATGCATTAATATTAGTCTTATAAGACATAATTGTTGACTAACTTTTGATTTTATGTAGCAACACAGTAACAGCATAATTAACTTTAAACTTTAAATATTATGTGTTAAATATATGTGTGTAGTGCCATTTTATTTTCGCTAATCAAATGAAGCAAACCAGCTTTTAATTATACAGAAATATAAAGAGAAGCGTTTAAAAGAAGGAAAAACTGTTAATAAAATTGTCTTTGTTAAATAAAAACTTTTATCAAGCAAACCAACAGATAACAAATAAAAACCATAAAAATTCAATAAAAAAAAAAGATTTTGTAGTTTAGTCTGTTATATGCTAATATGACAGGTAAATTAAATTATAACAAGCAAATCAACCTGTAAGCGCTGTTGTTGACTCATCTTGTGTGCATTTCTTAAAGCGGCCACGAGATGGCGTCATATATCGGTTGTGCTGATATTACAAAAAAACGATAACCAATAACATAGAAGACTTTTATATTGTGAGAAAAAGATTTATAAAACCGATTATCGATCTGTTGTCTTCATGTCAAATGTAATAGCTGAAGTTTATATACTGTATACTGTATTCACTATATATAGTAAATAAAACCTTATTATGCAAATAACCAAAACCCACATGTGGATGTGTTTAAAAAACAGCATTAACCAGGTAGCACTTAACTTATTTGAAATCTGATATGACTCTTTATAGTCTGTACAGACCTCTGCACCAGTGCCATAAGTAAACATTGCCTTCTTGTTGTCTGTGGCATGTCTTTATTTACACCGGTGTCCTTTTGAGAGAAAAGAGGACAATCATGTGCTATAGATAAGAAGGCAAACGGTACAGCTGTTTTTAAGGTTGAACTCCGTAGCAATCATCACACTTTTATATACAGTCCTATTTTCAAAATTGTCACCATTCAATTACTTACAGGCAGCACGGTAGATAAGATCGCGTCTGAAATCAATTTTAGGAGGCTAAAATGATCAGAGTGATCTGTTTCTTCTTTCAGCCACATCCTGATAACCCTAAAACCCCATTAACAGTATCATTTTACTTGATTTACAACAACAAAATGACGCAGACTCCGAAAAGTCAAACCATTGAATATCATCCGATAAAGCTAAGGCAAGAGTTATACTGAAAGAAAAGATTTACACGATTTAAAGGAAAGTCGGGTTTTGGTAAGTAATGTTGAAAAATATAGAGCTGGAATTGTTTGTTATAAACAAATTGCCCCCAGTATATGATTCTCTAAATTTATAATATAGTAGGTCTAGGTAAAAAGGGAGAATTTTTATTTACCTCAGACGTGTTATGGAATCCTCTATATTTTAACCTGACTTACCAGCCTCCTGTATATATTCAGTTAGAACTCAGGTAATCATGGATCCTATCAATAACAATAACTAGGTTGGGTCGTAGTTGTCGATAATTAATTGATAAATCCCTTAAGCTTGTAATCAGTCACTGGAAACCATATTGATCAGCAATTGGTCATTTGGAACAATGACACCTAGTAATTAGTTTTTGTAAAAAAATTATCAGTGATTGGTTTCTGCAAACAATACTGATCAGTGATTGGTCATTTGGAACTGTGACACCTAGTAAATAGATGATCAGTGATTAGTCATTTGGAACAGTGACACCTATTAAATAGCCACTGGAAACAATGATGATCAGTGATTAGTCATTTGGAAGAGTGGCACCTAATAAATAGCCACTGAAAACAATGATGATCAGCGATTAGCCATTTGGAACAGTGGCACCTAGTAAATAGCCACTGAAAACAATGATGATCATCAGTGATTAGTCATTTGGAACAGTGGCACCTAGTAAAGAGCCACTAAAAACAATGATGATCAGTGGTTAGTCATTTGGAACAGTGGCACCTAGTAAATGGCAACTGGAAACAATGATGATCAGTGATTAGTCATTTGGAACAGTGGCACCTAGTAAATAGCCACTGGAAACAATGATGATCAGTGGTTAGTCATTTGGAACAGTGGCAACTAATAAATAGCTACTGGACACAGTGATAAAACAGGATAGTACTATGGGACTCTACATGCTGAGGATACATTCCTATACAAATATAAAATGAGATTATATTTACTACTGACATCAGGATTATACAACTTCTCTTCTTGCTGTAGAGGCACAATGGCTTATTGTGTGTTGATCCAACTTTCCCAGCAAAGTGGACAGGGGGTAACACTTAAACAGTTTTTACCCTTCTCAAGGGCAACAAATTTGAGAACCATCCTCCAGAATAGGAGAGCTGGGGTAAAGACACACTGACCCTTAGGGGCGCCTTCAGGAACAACCTCTTTACACAGAGAACGGTGCTTAACCCAAACCATTGTTTATTACCCAATAGAAACCATTATGATTAGTGATTGATCATTTGGAACAGTGACACCTAGTAATTAAACAATGGAGATAATGATGATAAGTGATTTGTCATTTGGAACAGTAACACCAATTTATTATCCACTGGAAACACTAGCGAAAAGTGGTTGGTCATTTGGAACAGTGACACAGTAATTAGCCACTGGGAACAATGATGATTAGTGACTGGGTGCTTTACACACCGAAGATAAGTCAATTGTCTTTGTGTTTTACTTTTATAAGCAGGAGAGTTAATAGAAGTTGAGGTGCTGTACTGAATGTTTGCATTACACCACTGCTTAAATAGACATTTTATTTAAAAAGATCTTTTTGTCTGCCACTATAGACAAGCCAGGCATGTACTCAGAAACTGGATGCACTAAAATCCTCCATAAATTTTAAGCAGACTGGTGTCCTGAAGATTCATGTTTTTTTACAATGCAAAACACAGCATGAGTCAGCATCAAAGAATTGTTTTATATATATCTTAGAAACTGAAACGATGGAAGTATATTTTGGACAACTTTTAAAAGGAATTGCAAAGTGTATTCGCAATAGCATTTTTCATATGTAGTCGCATAATTGTCATATAGTCCAACAGCAATAGCGCTTTTGTTTTGTGAACAGACAAAAATAAAAAAAAAATTGCAAACTCCTTTTGCATTTGCATTTCCTAAGGCCCACACTACAACCTGTCAATCAGTGTCAGGGGCGGGACTATATTATGGGGTGTGTTTGTCACTCACACTCCTTCTCCATCTGTCTCCACCTAACCCTATTCTCTACATCCTCTTTAATCACACTAACTAACTTCATGTCCTCATTTATCACATATATATACCTCCTCTTCCTCTCTGCCTTCTGCCTGGTAGCTTCATTTCTAACATCCTCCTACCAATAGATTCACTATCTCTTTTCAGTACCACTGTTTTATGATTATTTTAGTTAAAGTTGCATAAAGCAGCATTTAGTCCTGTTTTAAGTCTCTAAATAGACACAATCACAAATTTTTCACCTATCAAACATATTTTACAAAATGTACATAAATAACATATTGTATCTATTACTTCTGTGCACTTAAACTGACATGGGACTGTAGCAGATTACTGTTCTGTATGTTTTAGTTAGTAAAAAACACCAATTAATCAAATATGTAAACAAATTTAACTGAAGAACACAAAACAGCAAATCAAGAATATAAAAACATGTACAGCCTCAATTTTATAAGCTTGTTCATGAAAACAATGAAAACAGATTCGGTAATGTTTCTTGACTCTTCCGCAGACAGTTAGTCTGAATGAAATAGTTGGCTAGGTTAGCCTAATCATGTTCATGATTTTAGACAAAAGCGAAATTAGACAAAAGTTTATTCGTTTACATCCTATAATAATTATTTTAGTTGATTTCTACCAATGGTCAAATAGGTACTATTTGGTCTAGCTAATTACCTCTTGCACTTTAAACTTGTCTTAGACCACGAACTGGACATAAAACCCGCCTACTTTGATTTGATTGCTCATCACAAACACTTTGACATTGATGAGTGCTGTAAGACTGATGAGGCATCTCAGATGAGATCATCTGTTATTCTGGCTTATTATCCTTGCAGCAACGAAGCAGATTTAATATAAAGTAATTCTTTTACAACTTTTTTTATTGGAAAAATTTTGAGGGACCTCATTGGTGGGTTTGACCCTGGCTTCATGTTAGGATGGAAACCCACCTATTGACAGACTGTACACAGGGGTATGAATACACAAACTCAATTGGGGGAGGCAATTAATCTGAACACAATGGGGAAACCAGCCAATCCAATGACAAGACAAGTGAGGCACATGACAAGTATCACATGACAAACACAGAACTAGGCACATGGTCTGAATAAACAAAACAGTTGGTCTCAGGATTGCCCTCTGGTGGCCTGGTGGAAAGTAGTGGCATAGTGGTTAAGGTGTTGGACTGATACCAGAAAGATCCGGGTTTGATTCCCAGCACCTTAAGACGCCCCTGAACAAGGCCCTTAGTTGTATGAAAGAGATAAATGTCACTCTGGATAAGGGCGTCTGCCAAAATGCTGTAAATATGGTTGGGTAACGTTCCATAAATCCCTGATGGTGTGTTTATACATTGTTTTTGTAAAGTTTCTAATAATTTAGATTTGCATGTATTGTGCCTTTGTAACATAAGACGTTGTTAAAAACCCTGACAGATTAAAACCCCCTTTAAAGACCCTTTTACCTTCTTTTTCCTTAAAAAAAATTAACCTTTTCCTCTCAGTTTTACATAGTGTAATGTTCAGAAATTAACTGAAACACTCTTTCCTTAAATAACCACCCAAATGGAATAAGTGCTTGATTTTCAGTCTTTGTGTTTGAACGAATTCTTACAAGTGCTCTATAATAATCGCTGTTGCAGATTACCAGCATGCTGAAATTGCTCACAGCAGTTGGCAGAAGAAATCTGGAGCAATGGATGCAAAATTGTCAAAATTGCGCTCACTCATCATCCCCCCTGCCCCCTTTAGAATGCTGAGCAAGACAAAGTAGTTAATCTGACCACAATTTTCTCTCTGAGAATAAACTAGACAAATACCTTGTTGTTTCCGGTTCACTGCTCCTGAAGCATTGCGGCCCTCCTGCTTGAGAAAATGTGTGAAAGCTCTTGCTTTTCAACGAATAGACATACTGGAAGGCTAGAAAACAATGTTAGATTTTGATGAAGCTTAAACTTTTGAACAAAAAAATAGCTTTAACACAGCAGGGGAACATTTTATTCTGTAAATTGATAATTTTTTAAGTAGACTATTTCACTATTAGATTTTTTTTATATATATATATATATAATATATATATATATATATATATATATATATATATTTGTACTGTAGGACATCATTATTCAGAACTATTGCAATTATATTTATTCATTAATCAATAAGATGTTAATGAATAATGAAATATAAAAGGATTCGAAATAAAATAGACATACACTCCTAATAATTAGCATCGGTGAAACAGGTAGCTAATGCTAATCTTATTTCTGGTTCTTGTATAGAATCTTATTACACAGTTGTTATACAAGTTACAGGTTAGTGGTGAAGCGGTGGCTCATGGTAAAGTACTACTAACCTAAAAATTGTGGGTTTGATTCCCGGCTTCACCAGGCCACCACTGCTGGTCCTCTGAAAAAACCTTTTCGTATTGGTAAATGTAAAGGTGTTGGCGCTTTGTAATAGATTTCCGTCAAAAATTGTAAGTTAAAGAAAAAGACAAGACCAAACCCTTAGAAAATATTTGTACTCGGGACAGAAATGCATTCAAAAAGACATCAATGTATCTAAATAAGGGCATCTGCCAAATGCCAGAAACTTAAATATAAATATTTTACACGTCCAAAGCTGATTTAAGACAAATTTTTAAATCCTTCATTTTTTTCTAGGCATTTGTAAAATCAGGCACTGATGACAAACCCAGAGGTCCAGCTGCACTTTACTGTTCCAGTTTATTGAAAAAAGTGTTTAACGGGGTTGAGGTCAGGGTAATACACAGAACACTTGAGTTCTTCCACTGTAACCTTTGCAAACCATGGCTTCATGGAGAGCACTTTCTGCACAAATAGTGTATATGAGAGGGCAGTTAGTCGTTTACCAACCTCTGGAATACGAATATGTTCAATCCTCCTGTTTATATTAAAAGTTAATGGTCTAAAGCATCTTATATTAGCCTTTAACCTTTCCAGAATAGCATAGAAGAAAACTACAAGACTATTAGGAAATAAAATAAGAATCTCTCATTATTTAAAAACTTTGTTGCTTCCAATTTAATATTGCAGTTTTAGTGCCTCATTTGAAACAAATAATAAATAAAAGTTTGAGATTAAAGGTGGAATTCTTTTAAAAATAAAATTGAAGCAATCATTGTAGTAGTGTTTTAAGAAAACCGTTAGATAAAGTCGACTTCTGGGTTCGGATTCCTAGCAATAAGGAAATTCTTTGTCATTTGGTGTATTAGCACGGGGTATAATTAGTAACTGTGGCGGCTATGAAGAAAACCTAATCCTAACTTAAAGTATGACTTAACAAAATCCTTCTGTAAGTGTATTAACATGTGATGAATGCGCCTCTCTGTTTTGCTAAGAAAAAAAATCATGCCCGGCAATAACTTAACAATTGTGTGTGTGTGGTGGTGGGGGGGGGGTGGGGGGGGGCATTCCTGTATTCATTTTGGGGGCCCCAAAATCTGTATCTGTTTTATTAATAGTAATTGTGCGGAATGGATGTGGTGGAGGGCCCATTCTCTTATTTTTTTAGGGCCCAAAATTGTTAGCGGGTGCCCCTGCGCAAAATATCACGACTTTATTTTCGTATTGCTTCGACTTTAATCTTGAAGTATTTTGGCATTAAACTTTAAGGATTTTGAACTATAATCTTAAAGTATTTCGACTTTAATCTTGTAATCGTGTTTATTTTTATTTTATTTTCAATGTGACACTAAAGTGTCGTCCCACAAAAGGGACATAACTAGATTTCAAGCTTGAATATTAAATAATAAAAAATTTTTAATTTTAAATGAGTGTTTCTGTGTGCATGTGGCAGAATTTATTATGTAAAACATAACAAGCTGTATTAGTTTTATATTCCATCACATTCAATTTCATGACCGGACATTACTGACTGGCATGCAGCCAACTTGTTTAGAAGAAACCAGAACGTTGACCTACTTTCAATGAACTTTCTAGTGAATTATTTTCTGCTAAAAATAAAAAACATCGTTATTCAAAACAGCAAAGCTACCACACTTCTTACGAGTTTTACCCAAACCCGCTACGGTTCTGTAATCTCACTAAAGGATTAGTGGACTGGAATAGCGATGCAATTATTTTCCACAGGATGAAACTCATGCTATTTTTTGTAACAACTTCTCAACAACAACAACAACAGCACCACATGAATAAAAGTTTTTTATTTGTGAAGTTCTGTGTTCAACTATATAGATGTTGAAAGGCATTCTTCACCTTATCTGTGTTGCCCTGGCGATGCGGCCAAAAACAAGAACATTTCAGGTCACTTCACCAGTAAACAACTCTTTGTTAATAGAACGACGAAACACCCACCTCATGATATCTGACAAACGTTTACATAAATTACGAATCAAAGAAAGTAAAAACAAAAGAAGCCTTTATTTTACTAACAGCTGACATTTATTAAAATAAACCTTCATCAGTGGCAGCATTTCAATAGTGCCTAAAGGTTGTCTGGCAATTGAGTGTGTATGTAGGTGTGTAAACTTTTAAAAAGCATTTAATTTAACTGTGAGCTCTAATTGGCTTGTTATCAATATTGAACCCTCCCCCGATTTGTTGTTAGCAAATTGATATTGTTTTCATATTTTTTACTTTATTTGATTGGGCTGTTGTGATGTAATTCATGCCTTTTTTTGTTTTCCCTCCCTCTAGTGGACAACATTAGTATTGCTGGCTTTATCTCTGAATCCGATTGATATATAACTGGCTGAATCATTTCAATGATTATCTTCATTAAATTATGATTATAAACCCACATATGAATAATCCGTTTGTTCGCACCTAGTTTTTTAGCACTATCTTTGTAGACTTATGTCCCCTGTAAGGTTTGTACTATTTATTGATCTGTGTGCTTAATGAATAACTAAAAGGAAAGATAACCCTTACTTGTCTCTTTCCAGTAATACTTATAAACTCTTCAAAACAAAATTATCTGATTCCCAAGGTAACAAAGTTAAATGAAGTCAAGTCACATAAATAGTTTTTTTTTATTTTTCTTCATCTATTTTAGATTCTGAGCTCCATTTTGCTTTCTGTCAAAACTCAGTCAGGGTTCTGTTTAGTAGCCGCTTCATTACCCGCTTTAGTGTCAGACCCGAGCTCTCGGGAACCATAAAGAATGGAACGACAAAATGTTTTTCATTTTTCTTTTTCGCCTGCCTTGTTTTATAGTTTGCCTTTTGCAATGTTTGGAGCTTGAACATCAACCGTGTGATTATGATCTGATTGGTTTCATCCTCACAAGTCTTTATTTTTTTGCTCTATGACAGTGGTAAGACCAGCTATGATGTATGGTTTAGAGACAATGGTGAGACCAGCTATGATGTACGGTTAAGAGACAGTGGTGAGACCAGGTATAATGTACGGTTAAGAGACAGTGGTGAGACCAGGTATAATGTATGGTTTAGAGACAGTGGTGAGACCAGATATGATGTACGGTTTAGAGACAGTGGTGAGACCAGATATGATGTACGGTTTAGAGACAGTGGTGAGACCAGCTATGATGTACGGTTAAGAGACAGTGGTGAGACCAGGTATGATGTACGGTTTAGAGACAGTGGTGAGACCAGGTATAATGTACGGTTAAGGGGGGCAGGGTGGCTCAAATGGTTAAGGTGCTGAGTTGTTAATCTGAAGACCAGAAAACACCTGGGTTCAAGGCCCTTCAGCCCCACCTCCGGCAAGTCAACCACTGTTGGGTCCTTGAGCAAGACCCTTAACCCCTCCTGCTCCAGGGGCGCTGTATCATAGCTGACCCTGCGCTCTGACCCCAACTTACTAAGATGGGATATGCGAAAAATGCATTTCATTGGCTCTGTACATGTACCTTGCACAATGAATTGACTATACTTATACTTAAGAGACAGTGGTGAGACCAGGTATAATGTACGGTTTAGAGACAGTGGTGAGACCAGATATGATGTACGGTTTTAGAGGCAGTGGTGAGACCAGGTATGATGTACGGTTAAGAGACAGTGGTGAGACCAGCTGTGATATATGGTTTAGAGACAGTGGTAAGACCAGCTATGATGTAGGGTTTAGAGACAGTGGGTAAGACCTGCTATGATGTATGGTTGGTTTAGAGACAGTGGTGAGACCAGCTATGATGTATGGTTTAGAGACAGTGGTGAGACCAGGTATAATGTACGGTTTAGAGACAGTGGTGAGAGACCAGGTATGATGTACGGTTAAGAGACAGTGGTGAGACCAGCTATGATGTATGGTTTAGAGACAATGGTAAGACCAGCTATGATGTATGGTTAAGAGACAGTGGTGAGACCAGGTATGATGTACAGTTTAGAGACAGTGGTGAGACCAGGTATAATGTACGGTTAAGAGACAGTGGTGAGACCAGGTATAATGTACGGTTAAGAGACAGTGGTGAGACCAGCTATGATGTATGGTTTAGAGACAGTGGTTGGACCTGCTATGATGTATGGTTAAGAGACAGTGGTGAGACCAGGTATAATGTATGGTTTAGAGACAGTGGTGAGACCAGATATGATGTACGGTTTAGAGACAGTGGTGAGACCAGATATGATGTACGGTTTAGAGACAGTGGTGAGACCAGCTATGATGTACGGTTAAGAGACAGTGGTGAGACCAGCTGTGATATATGGTTTAGAGACAGTGGTAAGACCAGCTATGATGTATGGTTTAGAGACAGTGGTAAGACCTGCTATGATGTATGGTTTAGAGACAGTGGTGAGACAGCTATGATGTATGGTTTAGAGACAATGACGCTGTGGAAGAGACAGGTGGCAGAGCTGGAAGTAGCAGAGCTGAAGATGTTGAGGTTTTCTTTGGGAATGACGAGGTTGGACAGGATTAGAAACGAGTTCATTAGGGGGAGGGATCATCTTAGATGTTTTGGGGAGAAAGTCAGGGAAGCCAGATTGAGGTTTGGTTTGGACATGTACACAGGAGGGATAGTGAATATATTGGTAGAACAATGTTAGAAATGAAGCTACCAGGCAGAAGGTAAAGAGGAAGACCAAAAAAGGAGGTATATAGATTTGATGAACGAGGACATGAAGTAAGTGAAGAGGATGTAGAAAATAGGGTCAGGTGGAGGCAGATGATTCGCTTTGGCGACCACTAAAAGGGAAAAGCTGAAAGTAGAAGAAGAATGTTCTTGTTATTTAACCCAACCAGTCCGGTGCAAGGTGAATTAATGTCAGTTTTGTCTATTCGGTATTGACCGTGGCCTCTGTGCTCGATAAAGCTCAGCATGGCCAGCATTTGTATCCATTATTACTCCTGAGCTCAGGCGTCTTTTTGTTATCTGTCTTAATCTAATCAACCTCATGCTGGCGTATATAGTGTCTCCAGATGTTAGTGCAGATAAGCAAAAGAAAAAAGAAAGAAAGAAAAAAACCCTCTTCCTCGCAGGATTATTAAATCTAAAGTAATATTGCGGCATATGGAAACAAGATTTCTATTCAACCTTCAGTATTACATACATTAATAATAGAATATATTACTATCAGGGCTCGTTAAGATCAGATACAATTTGTATGCTGTTTCGATAACCAGCTGTGCATCCTGTAAATAGTAGAATCCAGGTGTTAACTCTGAAATTTCGAAAAAATCAAGCCTTTTTCTGTGAGTGCTAAATAATAGTCCTGTGACAGAAATGACACCCAGCGTTTTTGTGGAGATTTTATGATGATTTTAAATGTATTTATTTTGCCTCCGAATAGTAGATTAGTTGAATATTTTATTCTGATCGTACAAACAAATGAGCATCAAGAGATATACACAATATTACAAGATAAAAGATGACAGCTGAGACAGCCGTTTCTTTGCACTAAACAACAAAAAATAATTACTTGTCCACTTTTGGTTAAATTTCCTGTATTCTAACCGTTTAGTCATTTTGTTGTCTCTTTGAATTCTCTTGCTGGTTGTCTTGCAGTAGCACCTGCTCATGACCATGAAACGTTATGATGAATATAAGGTTCTGTTTGTGGTAAATCTAACAAATCATTAATCTACCTTAATAAACAAGGGGGATTTAAGATTAAAAGCCAACCTTTGTTATCAAAATACAGATATGATGAGTAAAACATGCATTTAAAATTAAATTGACAAGATATCTCACATATTTTGGAGACACACTCACTGGAATTTTAACTCATGCAATTCGCCGAACTCTTAATAACCCGTTTTGTCATGTTCGTTGCAAAATTTTGTGTCGACTAGCCTAGCATTACCGAGTGCTTATTTTCCTGTGTTTTTATATTTCTGTGTAAGGATGTTTGCCTGGTAATTCACCCTGCTTGATTCTTGCTGCCTTGTTATTGGAGAATAAAGCTGCATATGGATCCCAACCTGGAATCGACACTTTTGCATCCGGTTAAAATGTCTGGGTAGGCCATATTTTTGAGGGAATCCATGGTCCAACATTTTAGAAGAACTTTAACCGAGATATTAAAGTGGTAGAAGTTTGATAAGTAGTGATTAATATCAGGTTAAATAATAAAATCGGTGTTGATTCTTTTTCTATACAAGCAGATCTGACAGTTGTGAAACAAATCTTTGGTTTGACAAATCAACTGTAAAGCACATACACACATCTGTGTTACTAATACTACTGCTAATACTACGCATTTTATGCACAATGTTTGTAGGCTTATGTCCCCTGTAATATAGGGTAGTTGCCTAACATACTAACATACACAATAGCATGCTGGGAAAACGAATCAACTGTT
The DNA here is from genome assembly GCA_005784505.1 of Bagarius yarrelli. NCBI lineage: Eukaryota > Metazoa > Chordata > Actinopteri > Siluriformes > Sisoridae > Bagarius > Bagarius yarrelli. The sequence goes on along the minus strand of VCAZ01000075.1, from coordinate 1,538,712 downwards.
TGTTTTTTTACACCAGCATGCCCTGAAATGTGTGATGTAAATAAATTATTTACAAGATAAATAATATGATTAAATTGGTACATGCAACGTATATTTACGTATATATTTTATGAAACCTGCATGAGAAGTCAGAATTAGTGGCTAAATCAGAAATGAAAATATGTATAAATTATTTTTTCCCTAGATGGCATCTTAAGAATGCATAATAAGCATTGTCTTTACAAGTGTAAATGGCCGTCTCTTGAGAATTTGTATTATTTATCGATCTGTGTGCTTAATGAATAACTAAAAGGAAGGATAACCCTTACTTTTCTATTTCTTATCCGTTTTTCAACAGCAATATTTATAAACTCTTCACAACAAAATTATGCCGCGTATCTGATTCCCGAGGTAACGAAGTTAAATGAAGTCAAGCAAACTGTTTTTTTTTTAACTTCTGTTTCTTCATCCCTTTTAGATTCCAAGCTCTATTTTGCTGTCTGTCAAAACTCAGTCAAGGTTCTGTTTAGTTGTCCGGTACTTTTCCTGGCAGCATGGTAAACTGCATGCATAGTTTATTGCATCACCGCAATTTAATTAGTTGCACCAATAATGGCAGTGACATACCGTGGCATTCTGTTAGCAACTGTAAACCACATACACACATCTTACTATACTACTGCTAATACTAAGCGTTTTATGCACGACTGACATTATGTGGTGCGCCGAGCCTCGATGTTCAAGAGCTACATTGATAAAGCTGTTAAGACCGCCAAAGCCAGAATTATTCCGTGTCCCTTTACTAGTATTAAAAGTAATAGTAAATACAGCCAACAAAATAGTTTGCTGTGCTCTGTGGTAGCTGTTAGCCACAACACCCATTGCGCTCATAGTCGCAAACTTTAAAATAGCTTACAGGGTCTTCGTTTGATGATAGTTTCCCTTTTTTGTCTGCAAAAGCAAAATATGCATATTCAGTAGTTCAGCAACAAAATGTGGCGTAGCGGTGTCAACGACTGTGGCCGTCATTTACTTTTAATTAAGTTTCACTTTTTTACTCCAAAAATGATATAGCACTAAGCACTAAGCACTCACTGAATTTTCAAATTTGATTGGCTGATAATGCTGTCGCTAATACTAGTTACAAATCTGACAAAACTTATTCTAAGCATTTTTGTGGACATCACACTAATGAAAACTGACTAAATAATCAAAAAAAAAACATTTTTCGGACAATATTATTTTTTAAGCGACCCACTACTGAATTATAATACATTACTACAATTTTAACTGTAATTAGTAATAAACAGTAGGTTGATGTTATCGTATATAATATTAAAACATTTTACCCTGGAATTTGCTGGTATATATATTATCACTTTACCTAATTTTTTAATGCTGTATTTTTCCTAGATATTTTAATTCCAGGGCTTAGAATGTCCTGGGTTGAGGGTTCGATTTTTCTGTAATGTGTCGAGTTTCTGTTGTTGTCTGTGTTGTAAAGTGTAGAAAATTTGGCTGCATCTACTTGAGTAGGTCCTTTTATTTTAAGTACGTACATCCTGCCAGTGAAAAAACTGTATAGTATTTTTTATAAGTAGTATAAATACATTTGGGACAAACTACTTTGTCATGTAACCTTTATATGTTAGCCTTAAAGTTTAGTAATGTCTTATGATGTCATAAAATTTTACAGTAGAAAAATAATAAAATATTATGGGTTCAAGATTTTTATTGCTATTCTAATATTCCTCCAAGGACACTAGACTAGATATCCCATTTAGGTCAAAGTTAAATTTTATAAAATAGCAAGAAAAGGAACATTAGATTCCTGTTAGTAGTTGGCTATCGAGGAGAAAATTTCATTGTGCTTTAAGGATACATTTTAGGTACTTTGACAAGTTGGAAAACAAAACCTCCATGTATTTCAAATTCATATAAAACAAGGATTTTTTCCCCCCCCTACAGATCGCATTGTCTTGCATCTCAAGCCTGAAAGGTTATAATCGGGTTGACTTCTGTGACCAATTACTGATGCCAAAGGTGTATCGCTTTTATAGAAAGCACCAACTCAGAATCCACTTTCAAGACATAAACGCTTTATTGAAGCAATTACCTAAGCAAAGATTTCTTTCATCTTGTATTTTATTTTAACCTTTTTGTCAACTCAAAGTTGGTAATTGGCTTCTACTGCATGGCATCTGGGTAACCTTGTACGGTCTTCTGGTGTATTTTAAGACATAAAGATAAAGTGGACATTGAATAATCATGAAACCATGTGATTTTATTCCCTGTGTTTTTTGTCTTGGCTTTGGAGCTTGTTAAATTTTGGCAGCAATAATTTAGAATATTTTTAGACGTCTCTTTCTTTGTTGAAACCTCTTTTTGGCGGCTAGAACTCTGAGGAGATTATGGTTTAATGATTGTTGTATTAAAAAATCTACATTGTAACTCTAAGTTACCTTTAGGCAAAGTAATCTCTAAGGGAAAAACTGTGAACACTTTTTAAACTATAAATAAAAAATATATATAAATTTTCCTTTAAACTGTGTTCTTTTTATTTTGCTAGTATTCGGAAGATGCACAAAGGGATCAATTAGTTCGTGGTGAACGAAGGCTTAGTTTACGTGATTAGAATTAAAGGCTTTCATCAAGACCCAATATCCCTCAGCTTCACTTTTCAGTGATGATACACTGGTTACATGGGATCAGCGGTAATGTCAAGGCCAGAAATCAAAGACGCAACTAGACACACCAAGTGGCCTTTTGGATTTATTCGTTTTTCTGGGTCGTGTGTGGAGACTCACATGTCAAGCCTAGTTTGAACGGAAGCTGTTCAGTTTGTGTTTTACTGAAATTTTTGTGTAAGTATCGAACTGTTCGCTTAGTCATTGAGATTTTATGAGATGAATCTAACTTTGAACAGTTTGTGATAATTTGTTTACAAGTTAAACCAGATGTAACTAAAACAAATATAAATGGATATTTAGGATTGAAATACTGTATAATTGTAACAATTTCGCCCTCCTATATCCAGAGGGCAGCATCTCCTGAATACTAGCTCTTCCAGGTTCACTTCCTGTCTAGGACACTATTTAAGGTTTAGCCGTTTGCTAACATGTTGCGAAGGATTTTTTTGCCGTGCAACATAAGTGTTTGAATCTGTTTACTACTCTCCTGGTTTCTGATGCCTTTTTGTCTCACATTTTTGATTTGTTTGCCTGGTTCTCTGTGAAATTATTGTGTACCGACCCTTGCCAGTTTTATAACTATGCTTTTGTCCTTCATTGTTTAATAAAGCTTTTACCTGCATTATGGATCCCTCTAAGGCCTTGTCATTTCAATAATAAGGGTTGGCAGGTATAATTATGCGTTAAATATTATAACATTATCAAATACACAATTTACATTATAACTAAATATTTCCTATAATTTCTAATATTTACTGTTGTGTTGGTATTATCTAAAAAAATTACATTTATTTAGAGTTAAAACTTAAAATTAATTTTAAAAAGGTGTCCAAATTCCAGGGTTATGTCTTTTTCATGTTCAGTTTTCTCTTTCTCCAAATTGTATGGTTGAAAGATGTATAGCAATATGCAGCACCCAAAACACTCCATTCTTTACAAAAAAAAAATCCAATAAATAATACACAATCCCAACCTTTCTGGCTTTCTGGCAGACCACAAAGATGGCGACTTAAATGTGACTAATATCAAAGAACTTTGGTATTCAGTAAAACTGAAGTAGGTCATTTGCAGAGTAATTTTTACTTTAAAATGACAGACATGGCAGATTTGTACAAAATGATGTTCACATACAACTTCTGCAATTATTACAGCTGACCAGAGGTCACCAGGTAATACTAATCCCATGCGAATAGGACATTAAACGTACAAATGTAAAGGTATGAAAAGATTTTGCAAATATATAAACAACAAAATGTAATAAACATGTGAACATAATAAAGGAGAACACTATTAGGTAACACTAGTTTTATGAGGCGATGAATAGACAAAGAACCAAAAAGAAACAGGAAAAGAAATGGCCATTCCAATAATATTTGACATACGGTACTACAGACTGAAGTATTTATTTATTCCCAGGCTACGTCATCTGTAGAATAATTAAACATCTATGTAGTTTTAATTAGAAACCTTGTTTAAAGCAATAGTAATTTTGCAGAATTAGGGTTTGACCACTTCTTTATAATATACAGAAAAAAAGGAAACAGGGATTTGGCAGTAAAGTTTGTTACTGCACAAATAAAATCCCGGTTCTCAGAATACACTGTTTTATATAAGTCTTAAATGGAATATTTTAAACATGAACTCTAAGAGTGAATATATCACTCCAGGGAAGCACACTGACCTGCTGTTTAAAGGTTCCTTGACTCGGTTCGGTGTTTGGAGACCATTTCATTTAGCTGAAAGTGAAAATTACACTACAGTGTGTCCTTTAATAATTTTGCATAATATTCTTTGGCCACCTTTCTGCCTCATAATGACTACTGGCAATGAATGATCTACTTTAGAGCACTAGACTTGAGTCTCTGAAGGCTAATTTAACACATTATGGCCTCTGCTAAACTGTCTACTTGCTTTTATCTATTTTTTCTTTATAGTTTTTTTTTAGTTTGTATTTTTGCCAAACTTTATCTTGAACCATCATCTCAAAATGTTACGTTTGTCTCTTACGTAGGTATATACTGTACATTTTGTCATTAGTCTCAAATTTTTTTTCTTTTAAAACCAATACAAAATCTAAACCTCTTGTCATTTTGACCTGTGGCTTTTTCAGGGTCACTAGTAAACATATTTTTAGTTGACGATAAAGTTCTCTTTTTGTTTTAGAATGACTTGAAAATGTCTAAGCCTTATTAATTGCTTTTATTGGTTCCTTGTTTGTAGAACAGTGATTTAAAAATTTCAGGGGGGCACGAAGAAACCGTTGTAATGCAGGACTATAAATTTCCAGTGGTGATGATGTATCATTACTACTTGTTTGGCGCCCCATCAACCTGTATTGACCGGCCGCCACTGGTGTAGAAATAATCTAAAGTAAATCACACAGGCTTGCAGAACACCAAATCAGCACCCACTCAGTAACTATGAGTGTGTGTATGTATGTATACTGCTCAAAAAAATAAAGGGAACACTAAAATAACACATCCTAGATCTGAATGAATGAAATATTCTTATTAAATACTTTGTTCTTTACATACTTGAATGTGCACAAAATGACAACAAAATCACACAAAAATTATCAATGAAAATCAAATTTATTAACCCATGGAGGTCTGGATTTGGAGTCACACTCAAAATTGAAGTGGAAAAACACACTACAGGCTGATCCAACTTTGATGTAATGTCCTTAAAACAAGTCAAAATGAGGCTCAGTAGTGTGTGTGGCCTCCACGTGCCTGTATGACCTCCCTACAATGCCTGGGCATGCTCCTGATGAGGTGGAGGATGGTCTCCTGAGGGATCTCCTCCCAGACCTGGACTAAAGCATGATGTCCCAGATGTGCTCAATTGAATTCAGGTCTGGGGAACGGGCGTGCCAGTCCATAGCATCAATGCCTTCGTCTTGCAGGAACTGCTGACACACTCCAGCCACATGAGGTCTAGCATTGTCTTGCATTAGGAGGAACCCAGGGGCAACCGCACCGGCATATGGTCTGAGGATCTCATCTCGGTACCTAATGGCAGTCAGGCTACCTCTGGCGAGCACATGGAGGGCTGTGCGGCCCTCCAAAGAAATGCCACCCCACACCATTACTGACCCACTGCCAAACCGGTCATGCTGGAGGATGTTGCAGGCAGCAGAACGTTCTCCATGGCGTCTCTATTATCAGTATTGAGATGTTTTTGATGTGACCTAAAGCACTTCTTGTACGTCGCTCTGGACAAGAGCGTCTGCTAAATGCTCCAAATGTAAATGTAAATGTAAATGTCTCCAGACTCTGTCACGTCTGTCACATGTGCCTAGTGTGAACCTGCTTTCATCTGTGAAGAGCACAGGGCGACAGTGGCGAATTTGCCAATCTTGGTGTTCTCTGGCAAATGCCAAATGTCCTGCACGGTGTTGGGCTGTAAGCACAACCCCCACCTGTGGACGTCGGGCCCTCATACCACCCTCATGGAGTCTGTTTCTGACCGTTTGAGCAGACACATGCACATTTGTGGCCTGCTGGAGGTCATTTTGCAGGGCTCTGGCAGTGCTCCTCCTGTTCCTCCTTGCACAAAGGCGGAGGAAGCGGTCCTGCTGCTGGGTTATTGCCCTCCTACGGCCTCCTCCACGTCTCCTGATGTACTGGCCTGTCTCCTGGTAGCGCCTCCATGCTCTGGACACTACGCTGACAGACACAGCAAACCTTCTTGCCACAGCTCGCATTGATGTGCCATCCTGGATGAGCTGCACTACCTGAGCCACTTGTGTGGGTTGTAGACTCCGTCTCATGCTACCACTAGAGTGAAAGCACCGCCAGCATTCAAAAGTGACAAAACATCAGCCAGAAAGCATAGGAACTGAGAAATGGTCTGTGGTCACCACCTGCAGAAACCACTCCTTTATTGGGGGTGTCTTGCTATATATTGCCTTTAATTTCCACCTGTTGTCTATTCCATTTGCACAACAGCATGTGAAATTGATTGTCAATCAGTGGCAAGATTAATAGACTTATTAGAGAATAAATTAGGATAGAAAAATCAGCGAGGACTTGTTTGCGCCTATACTGTACAGTTGTACAACGAAGGATAGGTACTTTTTATAATTGTGTGTATATATATATATATATATATATATATATTCTATTATGTTTCTTTGATTTAAGGAATTTCAACTAAAGTAACAACGCTGGCAATATCCAAACCAGGATGTTTGCACAAGCGACTTCATTGAAATCGTATTAGCGTACAAATTATTTGCGATATGCTGTAAATAGATATAAGTATACTGGCGTTCCAAGCAGGCATACAAAACACGTACTGTTTGTGAGTTATCCTATTGTATTGCTTTCTGAACTATTGAACTCAAGCAGCGATAGAAAAAGATCATGGCCGGAAATAAGCTAACTTATAGCTGATCTACTTGGAAAATGGTTTAACGAAATGGCCGATTTTTCACACAGCATTTAGATTCCAGGCAACTTTTAGCAATCACAGTGAAAAAAATGATTCAACTCACTGAACCAATACGACCTGCAGAAAGTGAATCAAACATGCAGTCTATTTTGAAATGCAATTTCTGAACTTTTGGGGGAGGGGGGAGGCTGGGATATGAGCTGCTGATCTTAACCACGACACACAAGAGTTGAAGCACTGTGGAAACAACAGAATAAGAAAAACAATGGACACACACACATACACACATACACAATGTGTGAAAAATCGTCCATTTCGTTAAACCATTTTCCGAGTAGATCAGCTATAAGTTAGCTTATTTCAGGCCATGATCTTTTTCTATCGCTGCTTGAGTTCAATAGTTCGGAAAGCAATACAATAGGATAACTCACAAACAGTAAGTGTTTTGTATGCCTGCTTGGAACGCCAGTATACTTATATCTATTTACAGCATATCGCAAATAATTTGTACGCTAATACGATTCACTGAAGTCGCTTGTGCAAACATCCTGGTTTGGATATTGCCAGCATTTTTACTTTAGTTGAAATTCCTTAAATCAAAGAAACATAATAGAATATATAATTATAAAAAGTACCTATCCTTCGTTGTACAACTGTACAGTATAAGTGCAAACAAGTCCTCTCTGATTTTTCTAGCCTAATTTATTCTCTAATAAGTTTATTAATCTTGCCATCTTTTACCCGAGTCTTGCGCCACCATGCACCCTGGTTAAACCACGTTATTTCAGGCCCTTAATGATGGCATACTTTCTCTGTACCGTTTATCACATTAACACTAGCTTATTATGCGCATGTCAGTTGACCGTGTAGGTATAAGTTTATGCGTAATCTGATTAAACTATAATACCCAATTATGCTACTTATCATGCACCTTCTGTTACTGTGCTGAGATTTTGATATGTCAGATGTCCATATTGCTGTAACTTTGGCTACCCCTTTTTTGGGTGGGCCTGGCCATGATGTCAACTAACATCATATGATGTCACTGTAATACCTATAATGCACCTCCGATTACTGTGCTGAGCATTTTGATTAGTGATATTAAACCTTTTGACTCCGCCCATTTCGGGGTGGGTGTGGTTGTAAGTCACTATAATACTTAACATGCACATGCCGTTACTATGCTGAAATTTTGAGGTGTTTAACTTAAATGATGTTATAATAAATAAGTGCAGTGTTTTTTTTAAAGTGTTTTACCACTTTAAAAGTGGCGCTTCGAGGCTTTTCATCACTTCACATATGATGGGGATAGAGATGTACAGAGTATGGTAAAGAGATAGGATAGAACAGTAGACAGTAGAACTTTTCACATACTATAATTTGCATGCTAAGGATTTATGCCTTGCATGCTCTGTTTCACCCATTATACAATATGTCTGTATGTGATTTTTGGAAGGATCCTTAGTTTAAAAAATAAAAAACAACTAGTATAAATCCTGATATGTAGATTATCTAGGAACCAGATTTGAACCAGATTTGTATATGGCGCAATTTTGCACAATGTACACTATGCATAACTACACATACTTGCAAATACTCTTTTATACGCATACTGACATTATTTATTAATGTACATACTTACATATTTGTCTGCATTTGCTCAATTGCACAGTTCTACTATTTGCACTTTTGGTAGATGCTAACACAGCATTTCGTTGCTATGTACTTGTTTGATAAAGATCTATCTATCTATCTATCTATCTATCTATCTATCTATCTGTCTATCTATCTATCTATCTATCGTAAAACAAAATGTTAGTCCTCCTTTGGTATTAAATTTTATGTACTTGGTGTATGAGGGGAGTTTGTTAAGCTTTATTGTGCTTAAAAAAGCATAATCTGTTTTTATTGTTGTTATTATAAAGCCCAGTATGAAGCAATCTCTACCAATTTAACATCAGACAACATTTTCATAAAAAGTTCTCAGACAAAGCATGTAAAATACTAAGTAATTTATGCATCCACCACCTCGTTTATATTAAGCGGTGACAGAGACATCCTTCTCTTAAGGGTATATTATGTTTGAACACAAAAAAGAGCTGCTGGAACTGTTAAAAGAGGCTGCCAAGGATCAAAACAGCCAATGGAAGAGCAGAGATGGTAAGCAATGAAAAGAAGCCGTCTCTCTCCTGTTGAACAACAACAAATGATTGTCCTGAGGCGAAGCTCTCTTGGAGACAATCTGACTGATTGCAGAGACAAGCTGCGATGGCCCCAGAGATCTGGGCTCATTTTTAACCAACGCTTGTTAAATACAAACAACACAATGGATCATCTGCTAAAGACTGGGAGGGAAAAAAACATTAGTGTTGGAATGCGAGGCGGATAAGGTGCATTAGAAAAATCATTTAGGAAATGTTTGAACAGTGAATCCCACGAATGTACACAAATTGTTTGCTCGGATTAAAGTGGGTTGCTTAACAAATTGCAGTCAATTTTTTTTAGTTAAGTTAATATGCGTCTCTAGATTTGATTTCTGAATGCCTGAAGTTATATTATCGAGTAAAACGATTGCAATCATTTGCAAACTATTATATATAATATCTTTTAAAGTTTTTAATGTTTATAATGATGCCTTGATTTCAAATGTTCAGATCGTGGACTCAAATTGTAATCTATGAATTGTGATTTATATGGACTGATTTTATGGATTTAACTAAGAAAAAATCCCAAACGCCAAATTAACATTTTATGTCCTTTCCAAACTGTTGCCATATAGTCAGACATACATTCGTCTAGAACATCTTTGTATGTCACAATTCATTATTCTTTTGCTAGAACCAAGAGACTCATTCCTGTTCCAGCATTGCAATGCTCCTGTACAAAAAAATCCCTGATCTCCATGAGGACATGCTGTGTTCTGGATGTTATGGAGTGAAAGAACTCGAGTGTCCTGCACAGAGCTCTGAACTGGAACCCCGACTGCACCCCAGACCTCACCACAACATTATTATTGTGATCGAATGATGAAATCCCCACAGTCATGTGACACAATCTAGTGGAAAATCTGCACAGACATCTGGAGGTGATTATATTATATGAAAGAGTGAGACTAACATCTGAATTGGAATGTTTAAAAATAAAGGTAATGGTCAGGTTTCTCTATTCTTTTGTTCATATTGTTTCTAGGCTGATAACTCTTTTTTAACTCAAACATTGGGTAAAATTAGAAGCTTGTGCAATGATCCTAGATGAATTCTTCTCTATCCTTACAGCCTATGTAATCTTGCAACTGTTGGTTTGTTCCTTTTCAAGCTCAGATGAATCGAGTATTTAACGTGAAACTAAAGGTGGCAGTTGGCCAGGCTGTAAAACACAGTTAAATAAAGTACTGCTCTGATTGTTTGGCTCACTAAGTGTAGCGGTTTAGATATTAAAACGTATGAATAAATCACAAAGGAAACACTGTACACTAATAAAAGCACTTAAAGAATTGCTTCAGCGAAATTATGGCTCTCTCATCTGGCAGGTTTTTGTCCTGCATGTAGTTAAGCTTGTAATGGGAACTTGATGAAAAACTATAGTATCGAAACTACAGCATTTGCAGATAAACCAAATGTGCCATAATTAGTGTTTAATTTTACTATTATTATTGGCTCACTTCCGCCACTGGGACATAATGCGTGATCTAATGTTTTGTACAGTATCTAAAGGTGTAGCTTTGTTTTGTAAATGATCTGTAATGAGTTGTCGAACAAGTTTATTACCAGCCAGTGCTCAAAACGATCACCTTATCTTAACTGATCCATAATCTTGTAATAATGTGTTATCATTTGAGTGCTAGTATGTTTACCCAGGAAATTCTTTAACCGCCGGTGGTCTTTGTGTCACTACAAAGAATCTTGGCTTAAATCGCATGTGAGGCTCCTGACGCTAATGCTGATACACATATTTACACAGTGCTAATGTTGTTAAGATTAAAAAAGTTAAACAATAATAATAATTACTAGGGTTTGATGTGATATGAGCTAGTTTTGTGGTCAAAAGATTTAATTAACATTGATAGAACATCAGACATGTTACTGCTTTGTTCAAAAGATATTCTCCAGTGAAAACTCCAGTGACTGAATTCTCACACAGACTGAAAAACATTAGATTGATTAGCGCCTAGGAGCCGCGGCGTAACACAACTTACGTAAAGAAAATAATTCTGAAAATAACCGCAATTGCAGGTTTCAAACAGAGATGGTAACAATGAGGCAAAACTTAGACTGTAAACTGTTAAGCTTAAAATTGTGTTTAAAAACTGTAATTTCCACTTGCTTCGAAATGACAGCAACAATCATTTTTTTGAGTAGTTTGCAAAATGCAAAATTAAAGTGACAGATAGATCAGAAAAGCATGTGTTTTGGCATCAAGTCACTGTTAATCAGCTGTAAACAAACACGGTCATTCCTGCCAAAACTGCGTGCATAATAAAGCAACTGGCCTAAACATCCATTAGGAATAATAAAATAATGTACATAAGACAAATGCACAGACTATATACAACATACACATCATTAAACACACCGACTGTCATTCCTAGCCAATGCTTGGATAGACAATTATGTTTAGTCAACCTCGGAGTAGCACACAAATAGGTTTGGGTAATTGTACTCTGGAGCCATGTGCAATCCAGAAGCTTAAATGAGTGATTTTGCAGCTGAGTGTTGAACGTGCTCTATCCTGTTGATTAGACTATGCATCATCTATATAACACCTGAGCCTCTCCATCTGCCAATCAACACGACTTGGCAAAACAGAGAGATGTAAATTTGGTTGCCCACTGCACCATGGACAGATTAGACCAGAAATATGTAACAGGTGGTGTAACTACATAACAAATCCTTTTTTTATTGAGGAAAAGTATAAAGGTGCTTTAGTACCACAGTAAATAAATAATAATTAAGTGATTGATGTCGTACTTTAAGAAAAAAAGTCGAAGCAGATTAATGGCCATTTTATCACGAGGACTTGGTTTAGTCCTACTTTGGGTCAGGATTACTAATTATATTATTATTACTACAATAACTTATTATTACCACTATAAATTATACTTATGTGCTGGTGATTCAAAAGACTAAGCATTTTCTTATTATTATAAATCCTAAACTGAAAGTAGGGTTGAATCAAATCCTTATTTTATACAAAAGAGAGAAAAGTTTTTTTACAATTATAAAATTTTGTTATTTATTTAATATTATGACTTTAATCTCGTATTGTTATGACGTGTTACAACTTTATTTTTGTGATTTTGACTTTATTTTCTCAGTATTTTAGAAATATTTTTTTTAATATTTTCGTAATTTAGACTTTATACTCGAAGTATTGTTGAAATATTGTAACTTTTTTGTCATTTTGACTGTATTCTTGTAGAATAATATTCGGTAGGGGTAATAATAATCCAAATGGGTTTAAGCAGGGGCGGACTGGCAGTTTCCAGCTAGACTTAAGTACTTTTTGGGCAAATACACTGCATACTGTTATTGTTCTGATCGGCCTGTTCTTTTTTCTGCTTAGTTAGTTAATGGTGCTGGGGTCTTTCTGGCGGTGTAATGTATTTGCCAAAAAAGGCAAAGGTTTTTTGCAGACACTGACTCATAAGACATTTAATCAGCAGCTTGTTGGTTCTTTTCCTATTTGACATTGGGCTGACCCCATCGCATCTTTTAACAACTCCCCTTTTGGGCACTCTGTGAGCGTGCAGCATCAGTGTGTATCTGTCAAAATGCAAAGATAAGTAGTATTAGTGATCATATGTAATGGGCTTTTCTGGGCCAAAATGCCAAGGCCAATTTCTTGTTTCCCTGTTCATCACTGGGTCCAAGCACTTGTTTTTTATCCGACGTTGCTTCTTCTGTGCCTCAGTCCTGCTGCATTTCACACAGTTGTTCAATCTGGATTTTAAAGTTTAAAGCAGTCTTCAGTAGTGTTTTGGCATTCAGGAAGATACCTCAACTAAATCCCCAGAATATTTATTAGTATGTATGAAACAAACCAGACTAAATTTGCCAATAAGACACTTGCTAATTCTCCAGTGAACCATTCTTTTCTGTGACGTCCAGACTCACGGCTCTGAAAACCATACATTATCTACAAGAATGAAAAGATTCCCTTAGTGAACCATTAGAGAAAATGTGCCAAATGGGAAAGAAATGAGAAATATCGACATTTAAATTTAAAAGATGTGAAACCTTTCAAAATACAATGCTTTCAAAGTTGTTGGGTAAAAAATGTGACAATTTAGTGTAATAGGTGATTTAAACTGAAATGTTATTTGTATAAATTTAGAGACTAAATGGACAAAAATAAAAATAAAAAATATAAATATAATTTCATTTAATTACATTTATTAGAAAATTATTCTGAAATACTATGCTGACCTTGTGTGAGATTAATTAAATTCTAATATGAAGCTATACTAATTAATTAAAAGAATTTCTGTCTAGATGTTTATTGTTATTACTTAATTTCACAGAAAAGGAAGAAAAAAGTATTAGAGTTCATATTTTTTTACCTATTTATCTATTATGTTTAAAAAAAGTGCCCTTGCTGAGAAGATTTGTATAGGTTTTTACACATCTAATCGAAAATCCTTCTAACAAAAAGACTTTTAAAAAAAATAAATAAATAAATAAAAAGAATGATCGTTAAAAAACAGCGTCTTTAATTCCCAAGTCACACTTGTGGCCACTTTCCTTCGCTAAATCTTTTAAATATTTGTCTATTAATCAAGAAGCACATTAGAAATCACCAATTCGTGATCAACTTTATAGGTAACTTTAAGTTTTAGGACTTGAAGATAGAATGGTTATTTTAATAAGCTATAGAAAATAGAGCTATAATAGGCTATAGAAAATATCCCACACAAAAGACTATGGCAGTTTCTCTAAAATTAAGAAAAAATAACGATATGTATAGAATTAAACATTTTAACAGATTTTTTTGCGATATTTGCATTATAAAATAATGGTTTTGATTTCATACTTTAATTAGGTGGGTCTGTAGTAAAATAAGACACATCGTATTTTAATAGATTGGAATGAATATAGTACTTTAGAAATTTGTTCAGTTTTTTATTGAGCTGATTTGCTGTTCGGTGTAAGAAACCACTGTTTGTAACAAAACTCTTATTTTAAAAGTCTGTTTTTTTTTTTTTTCATTTTAACTGAAACCAGGTTAGTAGAATATAAACGATCAGACATGGGATAATTGATTGTTGTCAAAGTCGGTGATAGAGGCTACACTGCTGCTAATGGTTTGCTTTGGGTCTGTAAAAAGGATGTGTGTTTTTATGCCTCTTTGGGCACATAAAATCATCAGAAGGAAATGTTCAGTTAATATCACTTAATAGAACTAGTACACTACTATGTGTATAGGTTATAAGGGTTGGGTAAAACTTGAAGCATCGGGGTTACTGGCAGGTATAAGTCATTGACAAGGTAACAATTTCCATTCTGGTGCATGTCCACACCAAGATTGTAGATTAGCCAATTAACCCAACAGCATGGTTTTAGAAGGCAAGCGTGAACCAAATAACCTACAGGAAGCTCATGAGGAAAGCTTATGTAGAGAGTGTGTAAAACTCATAGGTAGTAACTGAAGCTTTAAGGCATCACTGTGCAACCATGTGTGAGGTCAGGGGACCAGATGGCCATAGACCCTGATTACACATTGTTGGACAGGTAGGAGGAAGTTATAGCCAGCCTAACCCATGGCTGTCCAATTTACCTTGTTTTTATTTGCAAACCATCACTAATACATTAAACATGTTATTAAAGTTGGATTCAGTTTGAGTTTTTTTACATTTATATTATAACCGTTCAACAGTTTAAAATTCTTGTGATGTTGAGAAAACAAACCTTGTTCTAGGAATAACCCTCTAATGTTATTTGTACTTGATTACTATTTTCTAAATGTTTGAGGAGAACGTTCCTACAACAACGCCATAAAATGAACGATCTACCGTAACGTAAAGTGCAGGTTACCAAAACAAGACATTTGAAAAACGTTCTCAAAACATAAAATTTGTTAGTTGGGACGTGCCATTCTCAGTGGCAATGTTTGGAGTAAAGTGGCTCAAACTATATTGATAACAGGAGCTGCAAATATCCATGAAATAACAACATAGCCTAAAATCAAATCAGATGGGGGGGGGGTAATTCTAAAGGCCCTCACACGTTCAAAAATCTCAGTGGCGCCTCTGGTTGTAGCTCCCCCTTTTGACCATATTCATGCTAAATGGGATCTGTGGATTGGTAGTAGACAACTGGTAGTGCAGTTACCGCTGTTCATTAGTTGCCATTAGGTTGACATGACTTAGACTTTACCTGTATTGGATCGTCATTTATGTCTCATTTATGAGGTTATCAAGTGAGTGATGTAGTCTATGCCTACCTTCTTGCCATTTTATTTTAGGTGTAGTGAGTTAAATAATAAAAAAGATAACCAATATATCTATTCCAGTTGTTTTGCTATTTGTCATATATTTAAAGTGTCTTATTAACGGTTGTGTGTTTATGGACTGTGTTGCCATGTGCTGCACAACTGTACAACAGATGGCTTCCCGATTGCAAATTATTCCAAGCACATCCTTTTAAGAAAGATAAAATCATTAACCACTCGACTCGGACTTAGATGTTTTCTTTTCGATTTCTATAATGAAATAATAAAGCAGTACTGTTAGAAGTCTGTTAGAAAGCAGTACTGTTAGAGTCTGTTATTAAGTCTGTTAGAAAGCAGTACTGTTAGAGTCTGTTATTAAGATAGAAAATAAATATGTTATAGTATGTGTCTTTAACTTTTTTAAATTGCCTTGTATTTAATGGCCGAGATGGGAGGTAACAAATTACAAATACTTTGTTAAGGTACTTAAGTAGATTTTTTTTGGTATCAGTACTTTACTTCACTCTTTATTTTTCTGACAACGTTTTACTTTTACCCATTACATTTTTACACAAATATTTGTACTTTCCACTCATCACATGTTTAAACCAGGCTCGTTACTTTTGTTTTAATCTGTTTGGTGGCATGATCGATATTATTCCTTTTGATTGTGCAAATCTACTTTTGTTATTGCGCCTTTTTCAACCAATCATTGGCGGTTTCCTGGTTATCACGCAACGTAAACATGGGCCACTTTATGAAGCTAACAACGGCAGAAGGCAACAATAATGACTAACGTGGCTAATTTACCATCAGTAGACCATAATTTATATCACCTTTGGGTGCATAATGTTTATTTTTTCGTAAACATATCGCATATTTCGTAAACATAATTCTGGTAGTTGATTTACTTTTCTTTACTCTTCCAATAGTTGATTTTTTTTTAACTCAAGAACATGTCAGTAAAATCTTTTACTAGAGTCATTTTAAACATAAGTATCTGTACTTCTACTTGAGTGAAGGATGTGTGTACTTTTGCAATCTATGATTAATGAATTGATATTCAGGATACAAAGTGGCTAATTATGTAGCCAATGTGTAAGCAATAACACTAAATGATCTATAAACAGGTAGTGGGGGATAAAAAAAAGGAACAGAACAGCAGTGGATACACCACCAACTTCCACTTTTATATAATTAGAAGCATTAATCAGTAGTAATTACCATTAGAGTTGCTGCCCTCACTCCGGGCTTAACAATATATGATGTTGCAATCTGATGTAATTAGATAAGCAAACACTAATAAAGCATATTATGAAGAATATAAAAGAATTATGAGACACATTATAACAATCTGCCCGTCATGACCTATTTACAAACCGTGAATTAAAGCAATTAAAGTTAGCAAAGTATATACTGTGTTATACGGTATTTTGCAGAACCTTTCATTAATATTTTTCTTGAGGCTTTTTCATTTTAAAATTTAATTATAACAATTCTAATAGTATATAAGTTTGTTTAGAACTAATATTTATTATTTGCATATTCATACTGTATTATAAATCAGACCTGTTACAGCAGTTGTTTCGTAAGAGTGTCTAATAAATCGTTAGCTTCTTCTCAAGCCAAACAGCCTCAGTTTCCATGGTTTCCATACATCTTTCTTGGATAGCTGTCACAACTAGGAGGGGGTAAATATTATGGTCAAGTCCATCAGAGTGAATAAATGGGTTTGGGTTTTATCGGCTGACTTCAAAACTAATTTTTGCGTTTTAATTATAATAACGGTAATAATTATTATTACAAAATAAATTTCATTATGATATAATGGGAGGTAAAGGTGCTACACTGCACATTTTTGGAATAACATTACTATAGTCTTTTACCAGTGATGGAATTATTATAGGCTTAAAGGCCTAACCAAAAGCAAAGAAACGCTGTCAGAGTTTTCAGAATCTTTAGAACAGGGGTGTCTAAACTCGGCCCTGGAGGGTCGGGGTGTCCTCCAGAGTTTAACTCCAACCCTAATCAAACACACCTGAACCAACTAATCAAGATTATGCTAGGTATACTTGAAAATTACAGGTAGTTGTGTTAAGGCAAGATGGAGCTAAACTCTGCAGGACACAGACCTTCCAAGACCGAGTTTGGACACCCCATGCCTTAAAATGTCTATTATGGTTCGGGAATCGTGAATGTAACTGTACATAAACATTGTAAAGACTTCTTCAACAGAAATTAGCAGTCATAATGTCGTGTGGTGACATGAGTGCTATGGTTTAATGAATTATTTATCATTATTCATTTAGTTTAAATGTATGTACCTGTTATAACAGTGTTATAACAGTTTGTGTATCTTTTATAAACACCACATGTGGCTTTATGTACACCATTCTTATGAAAAGCATTAGACATTATTGACATATTATGAAAATGTCGGGTAAGACATTTATACTAGGGTTAAGAACACGATACATTTCTGTAATACTGAAGATGTTACTTATCTATTTGTGGAGAAAACAGAAATATCATAAGAAAAGGAGGGGTGACATATACTTCTATATAATCTAAGTAAAAAATAATTGATTGGGACAGCAAATGTTATCATTGTTTTAAGATAGTAATCCTATTTATTTTAAAATTGAATTCATAACTTAATATTTTATAATAATGTTTGTAGAATGTTCATCATTTAGACTATGCCTAATTTATTATAGAAGTAATATAGTTGAACACATTTTATTCATCAATCACTTTTTTGATCATTTTATTCTCACCCTAAATTTTTAATTTAATTATTAACTTTTTCATTCCATTTCAATTCATAGTCACCATCAATTTTTTTAATAAACATTTCATTTTCACCTTCAGATTTTATTTAACATTTAATTCTCATCTTTAGATTTTATTTTACATTCAATTCTCACCCTTAGATTTCACTGAACATTTAATTCTCACCTTCAAATTATTACAGCCAATCTATTGCATGATTGAAAATTAAACAAATAATGAGGTTAGTAACCACCAGTTTAGGGCATAGAGAGCATATTCATCTGTTTATTTTAAACAGCAAATTGAGAGAAAACAGTTATGATGTGTAATGTGCAAAGAAATGTATTACGTAATAATCCAGGAAGGATTTATAATAAAATAATACTGAATACGGTGGAATTAGGTAGAGACGACAAGCTAAGGGAAATAAGGAGTAAAACAGCTTTTCAGTACTCTTTTGAAGAGTTAAAGGGCAGTTACAGGAGCCCCCAAGAGATATAGCTTTAAACCTTGCTAACCCTGTGTAAAAGCCATAGTATGATTTTAAAGCTTGTGCTATCAACTAAAATGGACAACTTAAATTTACGATGGTTCATAAAGTAAAAGAAAATTGAAAGCAGATTGTAGGGTGGTACCACCAGATTCATTCATTCACTTTATTTATAGAGCACTTTACAACTGCATCTACAGACCAAAGTGCTGTACAAGTAGCACCGAAAAAACATAAAACTCAATTAGAAGAACAAAGAAAACACACACACACACACCCCCTAATAACACATACAATACTAGCCTAACCTTTTAAAGGCTAAAGACAGAAATAACTCTTAATATGCACTTTAAAAACAAATCTGGACCCACAACAGCAAAAGCCTGATGCCCCTTTAACTTTAAAAGGGTTCAAGAAAAACCAAAGACTTATTACTAGATCTTAAAAACCTAGGTGCTTGGTGAAGAGTGATAAGCTCTGATGCATAAGAATTTAATATTTTATCCCTAGGTCCACTGGTAGCCAAAATAGGTGAAATATGATGACATTTCCTAACACCCACCAGCAACACAGCCGCCGCATTTTGCACTAATTGTAAACAAGATATAGTGGTCTGATGGGATCCCACATACCAAACATTGCAATAGTCAAGGAGAGACAAAACGAAGGCATTATTAACCTTCTCTAAATCTTTTCTTGACAGTATAGGTTGTAAACAAGGAATAGGCCTAATCTTGTAGAAGCTACTCTTAATCACAGAATTAATCATGGCAATAGTCTAAATAAGAGGCAATATCTAAATCGCCTCTGGCAGGGCCAAAAAGCATAATCTCAGGGGGCCTAACAGTGGTAACTTGGTGGTGCTGGGAATCAAACTTTGATCTGCCATTAGCAGTCCAACAACTGCGCTACCACTTCCCCACTCTGGTTCAGATGAACCAAATTAGGAGACATCCATCTTAAAGGAGACATCCACCTTAAACTGCTCCAGACATGCCAAAAGAAAATTAAAACTACAATGCTCTAGCGATTATATCGGGAGATAAATCTGCATAGCATTTTTTTTTTAATCCAACCCAAAGACAACATATACAAAGACAATAAAATGGGGCCAATAACAGAACCCTACGTTACTAAAACTAAGTTACTGTGCTTTACTGAGAATGCTCTATCATAAGGTAAGACTTAAAACTTTAAAACCACCAGAATCACATGGTCTATTGTATCAAATTACCTGCATCTCTAATTAAACAAAGGACATTTACAACTTTTAAATGTGCAAACTTTGTTACTATGACCTGCCCTTAAACGCTACTGATTTTTGACATCGCAGACCCATCCGGGCATATAGGAAGAATAGCCCTAGTCTTCTCCAATTAATTGTCCAAAACATTTCACATATCTCCAATAAAGGTGGCTGAGCAGAACAGCTAATTTAATTGAGTATATCTTGTCTTCAGTTTTATTTATTTATTTTAAGTTCTCTCTTAAGATGTGCTGTGGCCTTTTCTGGTCACCCCATTAAACATTTTCTAAGGGTTATACTACATATTTTATAACCACCATTTACAAAGTATTTTAATTGAAAACTCTTTAGGGTGGGTGCCAGGGTCATTTTCATTGTGTTTTTTCATTAAATAGACCCTAGTACCAATAACGGGTACAGCAAGCAGCTTGTAGATATTTTTTAAAAATCACATAAAATAAATGATAAGTTAGCATATTTCTCAATTTCTAACTGCCCGACACACAAGCCTTACACTGACAATATTAATAAATCAGCCAAACTGACATCGAACCTCATCTTCCCAGATTTAATGCAGTCTTTCACAAGTCACTCCTGTCCATGTTCGTGAATTTTATTTGTGAACCTACCAAAGAGACGGTTATATAAAATGACATGATCCATGCTGCATGCAGACTCTCCACAGGTATTCAACAAGGTTCTGTGTTTCTGTACTCCCTTGAAACCTGCTCTCTTGGCTAGGTAATATTCTCAGTTAGGTTTTTTATAACACTACTATGCAAAGACACTTGACGCTTTCCCACCATTTCTACTTCTCACACCCGTGTTTTTGAAAAAGATCTCATTATATCTGGCAGGCAGATGGCAGTGGATTACGGATGGCAGCCTATTAGCTGAAACACATTTCCAGCACAATTACAGGGTTCCCACGCATCTTGGAAAACCATGGAAAATTAATGACCAATTTTCCAGTTCTGGGAAGTAAAAAAGAAGAGAAAAAAAACCATAAATTGTCCTGGAAAAATCTTGTCATCCTGAAACTTATTATTAGTATTATTTTAGTGTTGTTGTGAAGAACAGTTTACAAATGATCAAAGACAATTAATGTTATTGCCAGAAAGCGCACTCTACAGGGACAAGTGAGCAATCTTGCTGTGACATAGTGACACTGTCTTGTGCTGGTGGTTGCAGGTGCTAGGAAATAAGTGCTTGAATGTTTTCAGCAACATTGTCTAGTAAGCACGTACCTAAACTTTTTTATTAGTGGTTGAATGGATCGTAGTTGATCCCAGATCCATACAGACATCAGTTTACAACGCGTGTACAGTAATTTGCAGATCCGTTATAAAGTTTACCCATCACAAAGTAAAAATTTTGTGCGTCAAGCAATTTTAAAAGATTAAAATGTTAAAAGATGTTTATATTTGTCCTGAAAAATAAGGTCTGAAAAAGAGTGGGAACCCTTAATAAATGTGCTGTACATCCCCGGAGATGCGTTCCCATGTCAAGATCTCCTGATCTCTCTGAACAACTCTCTGATCTGTCTTTTGTCACTGCACATAACCCTAGGGTACTGGACAACTGACTGTTATTCGAATCTCGCATCATTCATTCCAGTGCTTTCTTTAGAGCATTAGGAGGATCTGCCCACTCAGGTGCTGATATGAAAGACTTTCTTTGTTTGTCCCTTGTCATTTTGACACCAGATTGATGCAACCCTTTTCCCCGCAGGTCTGCACCTGTATCTATTCTCTGCAGCCAATTGAGAATGCAGCTGCATGCCTTATTTTCAACTTTTCCAAGTCTTCCTATACTACTACGGTTGCTTTATTACCTCCTGTATATTTGTGAGGCTGTCATAAAATTGCACACTGATACCTCTGGTCTTTAACTAGGAAATACATGGGTCTGCTGTGGACAAAACCATTTGGAAACCATGGTGGTACCTTCAAGCAGTCCATCTTGTTCTCTGGTTTTACACATTTGTGTAAAACTAGTATTGAACACAAAATACACAGACTAAATATAAATTATTATAATAATATACATTATATAATATTATATACATTATTTAAATATATATTTTATATATATTTATATAATTAAATGTTTTTTTTTAAAAAAAAGAACTTATACATACACACATACAGTGCCTTAAAAAAAAGAATTCATACCCCTTGAACTGATTTACATTTTGTCACCTTACAACCACAAACTAAAATGTATTTTTATTGAGATTTTATGTGATACACCAACACAAAGTAGCACATAATTGCGAAGTGAAAAAGCACACCCACACTTTTTTAGATTTTTATTTGCTTAAAATTGAAAAAAACTTAGAGCATTTTCGTTTCACTTTACAATCATGCGCTACTTTGTGTTAATGTATCATATAAAATGTCAATAAAATACATTTAAGTTTGTGGTTGTAAGGTGACAAAATGTAAAAAGGTACAAGGGGTATAAATACTCTTTCAAGGCACCTTAAATGGTTAAGGTGCTGAGTTGTTGATTGGATTTTATATAATAATAAAAAACCTTGAGAGAAACCCCATCTTCACTAGGATGAAGTGAGTGTTTAATATATATATATATATATATATATATATATATATATATATATATATATATATATCTATATCTCAAGCGATCATATGCGTAATGAAATTGTCTTCATATTTTGTGTCATTTAGAATGTTGTGCATCTGCATACAAAATATTTTGCGTGTTTAATGTATTCCGCCAGGATTGAAAATCTTTTTATAATCTAAACTGTGGGGTGTGACGGCATACGATAGAGAAGAAAAAACGGTACATCTATAGACGGGTTATTAGTATTCATGGGACTAAAGAACTTCCCCAAAAGCATCATGCTGCTGTGTTTATTCTACTCTGGCTGTAAGGAGATTAATTTGAATATTACGTGTCAACTGTGATAAAGTAACAGTGCGATTAGGAAATATTTACTTGAAATGTGGCGATCGAGCTGTGAATGATGATAAATATGTCATATATATTTATAAATATACTGAATTAAGAATAAAACATGATGGGCTGTGATGTTACAAAAATTTTTAATCGGTAGGATTTCTTTATAATTAAGTTAATAAAATATGATTTATATTTCCAAAATTGGTACAAAGTTCCTTAAGTCTAATGTTTGGTGGTCTCACTTACCTGCTTATTATTATTACCTGTGTATTCAGCTATGAACACTAAGAGACTGAGTGCATCTATTCAAATTATTTTAATAATAAAATAATAAATTAATTAATTTAATAATAAAAAAGATGATTTATTGTAATATCCATTGGTATCAGTCTTCTTATTTTCTTGAAAACAGGTTTTATGTTATGATTTATCACATGACTCCAACAGACCCATTGTCACCACGGCCCTGAGGCATATGGCCTCTGCTGTGGCAGGCATTTCTTATTTTTAAGTATTAAAGGTGGCAACCCAATAGATGGATGACCAGCCTGGCTTGAGCTGACTGGACATAAAAGGTAATGAGCACTCTTCCAACAGGAAACAGAGAAGCACCCAAAATTAACTTGTGGACAAAATACTATAGTGTGTTCTACTCCTGTCAGCCAAGAACAGGAATCTGGGTCTACTTTGGGAACCGAACAAACTACACCTTTCGTAGGCTTTTATTCAGATTTGATCTTCGGTTAACAAGGCTTATTTTCAGGTGTCGTCTGTCTCACAGTGGCACATGATAAAAATTCTTAGATGCCATGGCTACTTATATACATTAAGATTGACACATCTAGACCGCCTATGCTTCTCCTGCATTGCTAATTTGATAATAATGAGCGTTATTTAATCCAAAGTACATTTGGAGGGCACTTTGAAACCATCTTTTACAGCTGTCCTGTGAGAGACGGCATTGGATTGTGAGCTCCGCAGGAAGTTTGTGTAGCAAAGGTTGAATGAAGTGAAATAATTTTGCAGGTGCTTCTTTTAAAGAAGTTAGCGAGCGCTCGCAGCTCTCCGTGCCCACTGACATGTCAAAGACTCATCTCGGAAGGACACGAGGGATCTGTCTGACAGGAG
This sequence comes from Bagarius yarrelli, assembly GCA_005784505.1. NCBI lineage: Eukaryota > Metazoa > Chordata > Actinopteri > Siluriformes > Sisoridae > Bagarius > Bagarius yarrelli. The sequence continues at coordinate 1,514,654 of VCAZ01000075.1, read as the reverse complement.
CATTAGTCTTCCTAGCATCGCTGCCATGCCGAGTCTCTCAGGTCTTCACGGATACTCGGTACCATGCACGGAAATATTACCTGCAGAACATATAGCTCTTTTTTTAACCTAGCTTAAGTTTCTACTGCTTTTTCCAGATGTTACATAGAAGAGATTGTTTTAATTAATTAGTGTACAGTATTTTTTGTGTGAAAATATTACAAATACTGTCACCAGATTACATTTACAGCATTTGGCAGACGGCCTTATACGGAGCGAACTTACATTTATCTCTTTTATATAACTGACCAATTAGGGGTTAAGGGCCTTTTTTTTTGTTTTTTTTTAAACAAATTTATCAACATTGTCTTTTGGATTATAATGCTATAATGCACAGTATGTGCACCCAACGTAATAATTTATAATTATAAGGTTCAAGGTTTAAGGTTCAAGGAGCTTTATTGTCATTTTAACCATATATAGCAGATGCAGTACACAGTGAGATGAAATAACGTTTCTCCAGGACCCCCTGGTGCTACACAAAACATAGAATTTACAAAACAACAAAAGCCACCAAACAGAATAGACATAAAGTGCATGTGTGCAACCTGGTGCAGACAGTGCAGAAACAGACAGTGCAGTAAACAATACAAACATTACAAAGACAGTGCAAAAAAGACAATAAGGGACGGGACATAACGGAATAGCGCCAACCATATTGTAGATGAGGTAGACACGAAATGTGCAAATTACAGAAGTACTGTGCAAATAGCATTGTAAGGTGAGTAAAGTGACTATAGTATTGTAAGTGACTATAGTATTGTTTATCAAATGCTATGTATTATAGTATGTATTATAAAATGCTAAACACACATCTGCAACTTTATGACAAACACATTTCTTGGAAATCCTGTATACTTCAACCAATCAGAGGACGAATTCAAAACTTCTGAAGTTTCCAGCTAAGTGTGCTACTTGCTTTATAATGTCTGAGGCTGAGACAACAGGGTCTTTTCTAAACAGTGGCTACTGCAAGAAGCTTTGTTGATTTTCTGTATCTCCATGTCTATTTGGATTTCTGACAGGCTCCCTGGTTTCCTTCTAAAAATGAGGCAAGTTGGACGATTAAGATTTCTTTAGGTGTGAAGGTGAATACAAATAATTGGCTTTCCTTTAATTCGCCAATATATCATTACATTACAAGTAAAAATTTCGGTTTTTTTTTTTAATGGAAGCTTCTGGAACATTTGGAATCTCCTTATTAAACCCCAAGCCAAATGTATATGCAACAAATCCCTGAGCTTTATTCGGAAATGTTCTGTTGCTCTGTTTGACCCGCTATGCCCTTCATTTTCTCATCTGTGACTAGGAGCTACTCGCCAGGGGGTCCAACCCACACTTTGCTGTCAGCTTTAATCTTAGGACACACAGGCTGTTATCTCACCATTATTATCTTCAGTAAAAGGTATCACAGTAAGTAAGATTAAGTAGAAGGTATTACAGCCATCTTGCCTGTGTTGAAGAGATCAAAGCATATTATCAGTAACAGCAGGGGGATTCGCTCTCTCTTATTGTGTGTGTGTGTGTGTGTGTGTGTGTGCCTTTCTGGGAGGTTAGTGGAAATCTCCAAGCGCAGATACGGCAGGAAGGAAAACATGCAGTATTCAAATTTGACACAGCCTTACTCACTGATAGGGACGGATTTCTGAAGGCTGTGCGTTCAATTTTAAGAAGACAATTTTAAAAGGTGCATCCAAAGCTTTCAAGGCTTACCTCGATTTTAGTTTCCTTGCCTGTGCAGGGGTGCAGGCAAGAATAGCTGCTGTGCTGAAATTGAATTCATCAGAAGAGCCACTAATGTGTGTTTAAAATTATGTCCTAGCATGGATTTGTTCCAAGCCTCCCTTCTAGAAAAGGTTTTGTAGAATACAGACTGGAATATTAGTCAAAATTAGGTCATTAGAAACAAAAGTGGGAAGTGGGAAGTGCTGGGCCCCTAAGCAAGGCCCTTAACCCTCAATTGCTTAGTTGTATAAATAAGATTAATGTAAGTTGTTCTGGATAAGAGCAACGGCCAAATATAATGACAATTTATTTATATAAATTATAATTAATTACATAAAATACATTAAATAAAAAATACATAAAACACATCACATGCATTGATATGTTGTTAATATATTGTGAAAATGTAAGTACGGAAGAAGTACGGAACTCATATCCATTAAATGTTTCTTTATACACAACATTCACATTTTTGTTGTTTTCTATTATAAAATTGCAGATTTTTTTCAACAACTTGTAAATAATTGTAAATAAAAGTTTATTTCATGATTGAATAATCATTTCTATGAGGCCACTTTTCCTGATTTACTCAATCAATTGAATTTTCTAATAACAAATCAATTTACACTGACAAGATTGTAATTATGATAATGATGCAATTAATTACATAACTCAACATTTATTTTCATAATGGCACTCATTTGATAGGGTCACATTTATTTCCAATTTTCGTAATGATGCTTCTTTTATAATGGCGCAGTTAATAATTGAATCTTGAAACTTTTGGCAATTTGCTAATAAAACAAATGTCACATTAACAAAATTTATTTTATGGCGAGACATTTTATGCCATGTTTTATAATGTTATTACAAGATGACATTTCATTTACTAATAAGTAAAATGTTATATTGACATATTTGCTAATGGGACATTTGTCTAGCCAAAATAAGAAAAGAACATTATGATGAAATGCAATGAGCTAAAATACAGAAATGTGAATATCCAAAATTTAATGGTTCAACAATCGTTATTTATTTATTGCATCATTACACAAAAAGCTTATAACCTCGATGCCCAGACATCTTCAGACTGTTTTGAAAAGAAGAGGCGATGCTACACTATGGTAAACATGCCCCATTTCAATTATTTTGAGGCTTGTAGCAGGCATTAAATTTAAAATGAGCTAATGTTGTGCATAATGTGTGAATTTGGTATGTAATCTATGTTCTAATATAAATAAAATGTTGGCTGATATATTTTAAAACTCTTTTAGTTTTTATTTTATTTAAATTTTCTAACTTTTTATGATGTCGAGTTGTATATATTGTTATTGCTGCTGGTCTCTGAAAGCTACCAAACAAATTTTATTGTATCACTAAAATGACAATAAGTTCTTTTTAAAAAAAATTTTTTTAAATATCCGTATTTGTTTTTGTCAGATCTATGCAAAGTAATGTAAAAATTCTTTCACACTGATGTATGAAATCAAACGCCTGCTTTTACTTTTAGAGAAATGTGTGACTAGTCTGATTGCACTATTCCTCTTTGAGTTTTTAGAGTGCATTATAACATTCTAACCCAAATGATCTTGCCTAGAAATAATTTTAATAAATATGTAAATGCACACTGCAGAACCCAGGGAGTCGTAGTGCATCTCGGGGAGAGGGATAGCTCTCAGAATGTGTCAGGCCTTTGCGGGCTGGCATTAAAATAAATTAAAATAATGGTTCTCTGCAAATGCCAAGTCCATTAGCAGTCGCTGGCGGCAAAGAAAGAGGTATGAGCTTTGAAAGCTTTGAAGAAAGGTGGCTAATGTTTGCCGATGCTAATGGTCGGCTGGTCGTTATGGGTGGGGCAAATGATTAGGCTGTTACCTTTATCTGTGCGGTCTTACAGCAGAAATGTTGATAATAGAGCAATGATGGTAATACAGCGACACATTTTTTATATTAGTGAATGGTAAAAATCCGGATAGTGTCAATAAACATCATTATACAGAACAGAAATGAAATGCTCGAGTACTGCAGCTAAGACTCTACATGTTACACACACACCTTCTGATAATAAGACTTGTAAGCTTATTGTTAATTAAGGAAGCAGTAAGACATCTTCAAAAATGTTAACTGTAGCCTAATATCTCTAAAATCTTATGTCCCACCCTCTGTCTAATTGGCAGTCCAAAGCCACATCTCCTAACCGCATGAACTCGCACAGTCTAGACTATAAATCATGTGTCATTCACAGGTGAGAAGACATTATAGTATAGTTAGTAACAGTACTAAAATACCAACCATATAAATGATCCCAGATTACACACTGCTGCTGTAGTTAAACTAATTCGTAAAGGTACACAATCTCCATAAGTTACATTAGCTATGGTGTCATCTTTCACTTTGTAGTTGTCGGTAGCGTGGAAACACAACACCAATATTAATCCAAGTTTGTGCTCTGTTTTGATTCAGCATTATTTCCTGAGTATGTAAATGCGCTGATGACGTATCCCATCTCTGTGAACATAGAAGTATGTACTTAAATCTATTGACAGGCAGGCAGGCATTTTGACTAAGAATAACATTTCTTGGTCCTTCGCCTTCCATAGAATATATTAATACAATTTTAGACCACTAAATTTATTGATTTGCAACTAGCAAAACAAATGTTTGTATGTTCGAATGCCATGACAACTGTCTCGTTTTAACATTAAAAATACAGATATCTGTCTTTAACATGTAAAGAGTTTACACAGAATGTTTGTAAATAGCTCTGGGAAGCGCTGCATGTTTTGTGCTAATAACCTAATGATAAACCTACACACTGCTGGAAAAACTTTCACTATAAATATGTCAGGTTATCCTGCAACCATACTATTCCTACAGTTTATTTGGTTACATTTATATGCTGCAAGTTTTCCATTCTAGCTTATGATAAAAGTGTTCTACAAGATTCAGATCCAGACTCAACCGACCACTGAAGAAAACTAAATTTATTGTTATGTCTATAAATATTTTGCTGTGTTTTCCCCACAGCATTACACCACCTCCACCAGTTGTTTTTTTTACTTCTCATTTTTCGACAAATATGGATTCCAACACAAAAAAGAGAATTCACTTAAATGTATTTTAATTATTTATTTGCAAAGAATAGGCATCACGTCTAAAGCTGCTATCCAACATCTAAAGTTTTTCCCTTAGTCAATATTCACAATGTGTAAATTCCAAGATGGAAAGCGATGAGACGTGATTAAACGTAAAACCTCTAGTTTTATTTTAACAAAACAATCTATAAATTAATTTTTTCTTGGACCAGCTAAATTAGATAGCTCTAAATTCACAGCATAATTCCTTGTTGGTTAGCATTACCCTAATAACATACAATACAGTCAATAGTTTCTCCTAATGAAACTACTCATACCAAATAGCTGCATCCTGCACCAGACTGTGGCTGGATACATGCTTCTGTAACCCCTGTCATGCTCAAGTGCGGCTTTCCAGTTGCATAAGAAACAGGATCATACATCCCAAAGCTGTGTGAAATGGGGCTAAAAAGATGAAAGACAGGTCAGCTTTAGGACACCTGATAAGGACGGGGAAATAGCAGTGCTTGTGCTAGTTCATTGAAGGTAATGTTAGCATTATCCACGGGCTTCAAAAAACTATACATCACAAAGTTACAAACACTAAAAGCATACACATTTAACAAAAATGTTTGTCATTATAAAAATTCCTTAGTGGACGCAAAGAAAAACACTAATTCTGGTAAATTTCCTTTGTTTTCTTTCCGATAAGTCATTGTGGAGCCTATAGATGTCAAACTAGTGTGTAAAACTATTCCGTGGTCTGTGGATGAATTTGTGGGCGGGCTTTGGGATACCCAGCCTATCAGAAGATCAATAAATAGGTTCCTATTTTCTGTGTTGGTTTTTTCCATATTGGCCAAAATAAAAGGCATAAACTTTTGATTGGCCAATATGTCCATTTGGGTCCACCATTGCCCCCTGCTGCTGCTGACCCTAATATGTAGGTTCCTTCCACAAAATCTTGCAAATAGCATTAAAGTTATTAAACTTTCAAAAATGTAATTAATAAGTGTTTAAATTACAGTTTTTTCGTCCAATTGAAAGATTTTTATTTTATTATTTAATAGTCGTTCATCCTAATGGTTTACCATCTGATACTTTTTCTACTTAAGTACCATCATTATATATATATCTATATATATATATATATATATATATATATATATATATATATATATATATATATATATATATATATATATATGCTAATATATATATATATATATATATATATATGTATATATATATCTATATATATATATATATATATAAAAGGTAAACGATCCATTTTAAGTTGCTTTTGTTGCAGCATAATAACTGCTTATGCAGGCACCGGAATGCCTTAAATTGGGTTGTGACGTCTTAATCCAGTAACTGGCTTGCTTCCTGGAAAGTGACTAAATGATACATACGTCTACGCATTCCCAAGGTCATTAGCGGTGTAGTATTCAGATGAAGAGAAAAGAAGGGACTCCAAAAATGAATAAATAGAGGATGAACATGGCTTTTGTAAGCAACACAATTCCCATTACCATAACATCATAAATTAAGAGCGTGTTGGCACGAATGCAATCTTTTCTTTCTTTCATCAAACGCCGTTGTCTTCTCGATACCCGCTGAGAAATTGGAATGACTCAATAAGTTGGAAAAGAATTCATTATGCCATCTCAAGAGCAATAAGAGACGCAAACCTCCTTGGAAGTACTGACGAGATTAAATCATTGCAATGCAGAAAATGGGCTCTAATCTCTGTAGAAATGTGAATTGTAGCCAAAGTAGCCTGCTATAGTAGTTACTGTCAGCAGAGCCGCAGATAAGTCATAGGACACAGATAAGTCATCTGGACTGGTCGGTACTAATCGTATCCGAAATTGGGACAAGAGGTTATTACAACAATAACAATTTAGGGACAATTAAAGAAAGGTTTTTTTTTTTTATTATAGCACTGCATGACATGATTTTCATTATATTTCATTGCGTCTTGCATCTAATCAAGGTGTTTGGAAAATTGAAAATTGTAAATTCATAAACTGCTATTGCTGGGCCCTCAACTGCTCAGATGGATATAAACAATTAGATAAATGTAAGTCGTTCTGAAATAAGGATGTCTGCCAAGTGCCGTGAACAGTAAATAAAAGTTTATCGGTGGCGTAGCTTTGTTTTTTTCATAAAAATTGATTAAACATAAAGCCTAGAATCGAGACTGTGAGAAATAATACCAGCTGAACATGACAATTCCTGCTACAGTTTATAGGGACAAGGATGTTTTTGCACAAAAACAGCCAAATGTTTAAAGAGCTAATTAGGAAAGGAGTAAGGCTTTTTTTTAAAAAGATTTCTGACCTCTCAATCCTCTCAAAAATAATTCACAAATATCTGTGCATCATCCAAACAAGTACATAGAATTCCATATAGAAGCCGATGTACTCAAAAAACTTTTGTGCAGCACTCGATTACAAATGTAAGAGATACAGATGTCAGCAGGCATTTCACAGCAGCCCACTGTGGTGCAAACAGCAGCGGAGACGAGGGACGAGGGACTAATGTGGCTGTAATTTGACTTGGTTGGCACCTGCAGTCAATCAGGTATCAGTGGCTGCCTTTTACATGCCAATGAGCCCCAATGGCATCTTCAGAATAAATTGGATGTGTGATACTGTAGACCTGAGAGGGTAACCATGCTCTCTGCTGTTTTGGGTCTCTGACATTTTTCCTATAAAATAACAAAATAGAAAGTTCTGTCATATCTTTAAAGTGGTCTGAGATGAGCCGAGGCATTATGTAACAGATAACTTATCTTCATGTCAGAATCTTGTTTATTGCTTGTTTATATGCCCCTGGTGTCAATACTTAATAGATTTGATGTAAGGTGCATCATCCACTTTAACTAGACCCACAAATTTTATTAATTGTACTAGAGGCACTAAATAATAAAATTTTAAACTTGATAAGGATTGGGTTATTAAAACCTAATTATTAATTAGTACTATATGTGGATTTTTTTTTTTCCCACATATATTAAGGTAAAACTGGTGAAATCTACGTAACTTTAACGAAAAAATAAACACAGTTAAAAAAGTATAAATAAATAGTTTCCTAATTGTGGATCACTTTTGTAATGATCAAAATATATTTTAAAAAAGTGTGTAGGGCTGTGTATTGGCAAAGGCCTCACGAGCTGATACATATCAAGATACGTGAATTACGATGCAATATATTACGATATATTGCAATACAGTACATATGCTTGCATCTGAGATGATTACAAGAGCGTAGAAGGAAGTTGTTTAACACACACTGAGGGCTTTAATTACATATTTACATAAACGTAAATCAGTATAAAACGTAATTTAAATATGTATCGATACTAGAGGTTAGAATATCGTGAAAAAATATCGCAATACTTAGCTGTATCAATATTTTTAGACAGCCCTGATTATAAAGTCTATGTAATAATGTTTTATAAAAGTCTTTATGGTTAGGGTGTCCTCCGCTGTGTGCCCTAAGTCCCCTCAGATGGTCTCCAGACATGTGTCCCTGTGTAGAGAAAATGATACCCTGCGCTACAGAAAATGAACAGTTGGAAAATAAACAAAACTGATAAAAATAATTCCTGGCTTAAACTTTTCAATTGTGTTGTCCCATCCTTATCAGCGTGCTTCAAAATAACCCAGTGATTGCCAAGCATGTGGTTCTATGCATACGGGGTTACATACCACTGGCTAGCAATCAGTCTGATAAAAGTGCTTGATTAATTCAAATCTTGCACCACTTGAATCATGCAGCAATATCAAACAATGGGGGGGTTTGACAAGACAAAGTAAAAGTGCTCGTGACCTTCAAATAAGTGATACGAGTGTAAAAGATGAAGGGCAGTACAATTTAAAAAATGAATCCTTGAAATGCTCCACTGGAGAGGGTAATAAGCAAGGCAAACCTCTGTCTTTTTCCTCTGCGATCACTGCAATCATGACGGGACCAACGAAACCGTGAGGCTTACCAACGAAAGTGTGCTGATTCAAGGATGGGTGCTGCAGAAGAGGGTAAGAGAATGGAGAGATGCCTAAGGGTCTTTAAAGTGCAAAATGTTAGTAATAAATCTTTTGGAAGAAATGTTTTGCTAGCTATTATATTAAAATTTAACATTAATAAGACTTCCTTAAGCCTTAATTCATTCTTTAGAAAAATGCAAACAAACTCGACACCATACTTGCGCAGTTAGCCTGGTCCTGCGTAAGTGTCATGCCTTAGTGTATGCATCACTAACAATTTTAAGCCACTAACGCTTTTATTTTACATCAATGTCATGCTTATGTTATGACACTTTCAGGGCTGGTTTCTAGATTACATCACTATGACAACTGATTTTTACTTTGGTGCATGTCTGAAATGTTAATTATTAGTGACAGAGCGACATAGATGGGCCAAGTAAAGGAAAGATAAGTGAAGTCTAAAATTCTGACTACATGATACTACTCTAAACCTGACAAATTAAATAGTGGCTTTGGTTTCTTAGTGTCTTAAAATATAACTGTTAAAATACATGTAGAAAAAGATTAATTGAATTGAAAATTAATTAAAACATCCTTTTTCCTGCCCTGATGGCCTGGCTGGCAAAAAGACCTGAGACTATTTTTGTCATTGTTTGTATTGTTGGGGTCACATAATGTAATACTGCTCTAAATATATATTTATAAATGTCTATATGATAACTTTTGGTATATTCTAAGTGGGTTTATTCAACACGCTTATCTGCAGAATCTATATGTATCTGTGGGTCAGTCAGTCTGTCTGTCACTATGTCTGTCTGTCTGTCTGTCCAGATGGATGGATGGATGGATGGATGGATAGATAGATAGATAGATAGATAGATAGATAGATAGATAGATAGATAGATAGATAGATAGATGCATATAAAAAGAATACAAATGAGGACCATAAATGTACTACAATTATGTTGTAATTATATAAGCGGTTTCCAATTAAATGACATGACAATAAATAGAAAACTATGTACCGTGTTTTTTTAAACAATACTTTAAATCCAAAGTATAACCAGGATAATGCATGTATTATCTTCAGAAAATGGCTTCAATTCCCTTCTAATGACTTTTGCTACAGATGCAGCATTAAGATATGATAATGCAAAGCCGTAAACTTTTATGAGAAATGACATGATATCACAGACGAAACTTGGCCAATGGTTATGACACTTGTCACTGATCTCATAACAGCCATCATAAACCAGCCACTAAAACATACGCTAGCTAGAGCATGCGGCAAAAAATTGCATGTAAGATACTTTATGGCAGGTATTATGACACATCCTGCTGTGATAATTAGAGCTACACTTATGTTGCCATGACAATAAATGTCAGCACACCTAAAATATCATCCATTACTTTGTAACAATCTATCCATGTAACAATAATTCAGTATGATTCCATATCATTTTTTTTATTTAAATTACTGATTTGTCGTTATTATTTTGTATGTTACTTATTTTGAGCAATTCGTTTTTGTTTGCACAAAAATTGATTTTAAAATGCATTTAAAAAAAGATGTCACTTATCAACAGTGTAAACTGAATTGAAAATATAAACTACATTTTTTTTCTTCTAAATTTTAATATAAATTCTTCTGATAGCATCTGATTGTAAAAATGCAACCTTGATAATAAACAAACTGGCAACCAAACTTTTGAAATTTTATCTTTGGAAGTACATTTTTTGCATTAAATACATAAAGGTCAATGACTAAAGCCTGTAAAGGAAATGGTAGCTCACTGTTTAGGTTGATAATCAGAAGAATTTTGGGTTTAATTCTAAGCACCACCAGCCTGCCACTGCTAGACCCTGAAAAAAATTAACCTCAACTGATCTGTTGGATGAAAAATGTGATGAGTTCTACCAAATACTAGAAATGTAACTGTAGTTAGCTGTGGAATGTGGAAAGCCTTAGTGTCGTTTAGCTGTAAGAGCAATTTCGCAACAGAAACATATAGCTTTATATATGATTCTCCTGGAATTCCAGAGAGTTGCATAAAAACCGAGTTTCCATGTATTATCTTGATGCTGGCGCCGATCTGTTTATCTGTCGGTCTGTCAGTATGTCTGTCTGTCCTTCCAGATGGATAGATGGATAGATGGATGGATGGATGGATGGATGGATGGATGGTTGAATGGATAGATAGATAGATAGATAGATAGATAGATAGATAGATAGATAGATAGATAGATAGATAGATAGATAGATAGATGTAGGTAAAACATTTAAATTAAGCCCATATTCCTTATTTTTTAAAAATAGCTCCTTCTTTAGCAGTTTTGGTTATGAAAGTTATTAAAATGGATGGATGGATGGATGGATGGATGGATAATTAGACAGACAGACAGATAGATAGATAGATAGATAGATAGATAGATAGATAGATAGATAGATAGATAGACAGACAGACAGATAGATAGATAGATAGATAGATAGATAGATAGATTTATTTTCCATTTTCCCTGCAAAAAGCCTATCACTTCCAGCCAACAAAGAAAAAAGGCTGTATGTTGAATCTCTCCTCCTTATTGCCCTCTGTATTTTCCATCTGCCAGAAACTTGTTTTAATTTTTTTCTAATCTAACAAGCCTCGACCCCCCCCCCCCCACACACACACACACAACAAATAAGATCTGCTAGTAAAGGGAGCTAGCATGAAAAATGTGATTGTAATGAACTTTTTCCTCTAGGTATATCGACAGATGCGCTGGGTATTAAGTGATAAATTAGTTCTATTAATATGAGTTATAGACACCGGAAAGTACATACGTTCATTATAAAGTTTGTTGGGTACATAAAAGACATATAAGAACAAACATGCTGACTCATTAATACATTTTTTTTAATTCAAAAGAATCTCCAGACTATAATATATAATATTGGACTTATTATATTCATGCTTCTGTCCTATAACTTTGGAATATTTAGCAGTCTTTTGCCATGCACCTTCCACTTTTTGGCTTTATTGAGAAGTATGCAATCCTTTGGAAAGACTAGGTCTTTAATAAAAGGGCACATATTTAAGTGCTCCTCCAATTACGTAATGCCTTCAATAAAGTCAGGCTAATCTGCCTCCTTTCCTTGGCCTAAGCAGGGTCATTGTGCTCTTTATACTGCTGTCAATCCCTGAGTTATTGCTGTGCCTTGAAATAATTGAGCGCCTATGCCACAGGGGAGCCACTAGCTAGGATGCCATACAGGCCATTTTACTACTGAATTCTACCATAGCCAGTCATGAGTCACTCAGAATTGTTTTAGGAAATTAAACCCGTATTATTCTTTGTTTTGATTTGGTCAGATTATGGTGATTAATTTTCTAAAACAGCAACTTGAGATTTAAAGATATATTTTTGGGCAATATTGAAGCAACACTATGTAGTTTTTTTAACCTTAAAATAATGTCGCTACAGTTATTTTAGTGGTAGAACAACTCTTAATCGGATCAAATTGTTTTGACACGGGTACCTCCTAATGGCTTAAGCGCTACAACCATACAGCCTCTCCCATCCCCTTCTAGTAAAAGAATGCGACCTGCTTTAAGGCAAATGTCACATATTTCACTGGTAGCATGGGTGGATTTAGCCAACAGGTAACTATTAGACAAAATGTAATAAGCCTCAAAACCAACTCCATGGCAGAGGAAGTGTAGAAGAAAGTGGGAGAGTAATAGGACATGACCCCAAACATGAATCAATATAGGACGGGCTAACACTTAAAGCTGATGGAGTCCTAATTTTAGCGTCCTGTTAGTGGATTTGTAAGTCTTATATGTACATTTTTTTCTTACTGTCCTGTACCTTTGATCTTATTTATTATTAGTCTGTGTTCCAGTTGTTCATTGATGCACTACTGGTTCACATTTTTTTAATCGGAATGTAGTGATAGATAAGGTAATATTCCCAGTCTCAATAGCTTGTTGCATATTATGATTTTTTAACAATTAGCATAGTTGCTTCTTATGAATGTAGTGTAGTGACTTCCACACCAAAATAAATGTTTTATGGTGAAAAGTTGCAGGTTTTTTAGTTCATGCATGTAGTCTCTGTAGTTATTGAGCATCTCAGTCGCTAAATAGGCTAATGTTATCGATAGTTATAGTTAACCTGCTAATAGCTATGCTATTAGCATTCTATTAGCGAGTTAAGTGTAGTAATTAAGTCTGGTCACAAGTGTATTTAGTGAGTTCTGAAAATGTAACTTAAATTAAAAGGTTAAGTCGAATTTTTGCTCTAAATGAATAGCTACTTTCACATTGTGTGAAAGAATAGAATATGCTCTAGGCTAATGTACTACCGTTCTTTTCTCATTGTAGTTTTCAATTCTGGAGAGACAATAAATAAAAATATTTAATGATATTTGTAGAACAGGGCTACTTTACCTGGTCATTAGGCATGGTTTCCAAACAAGGTTTCTGCATTCACTGGTTCCGTCAGCTTAGTCAACAAATTCAAATGTTTTTTACATTATGTCATTAATCCAAAAGTGGGTCATATTGTCGTCATTTCGGAGGAAAATTTTCTATAACACCTTTGATGGGCCGAACTGTCAAGAATGTTTTTTTGTGGTTTGTATTATTAACTAGCGATAACCGGAACTAACTTTCTACTAACGGAAACTTACTTGATTTTTTGCCAGGATAAACATTAACCAGACTATGTGTTGTGTTATAATGACTTCATGGGAATAACATTTAATCATTGATTAATTCACACAACATCCATATGCTGGTTATTTTTCATCTATTTTGTACCTTTTCTAATGCTGGCCTTATGTCCCCAGGTTATTCGACGGCTAGAGCATATTTCAGTTTAATCATGTCAGATCTCTAAATAACTGTAATCCGGTAATGACGCCTCATAAAGAGGTACTGTAGCTTTGAAGAATCTTGGACCGCATTAAAATGCATCATCTACCAGGAAAGATCGCACCGGTGGTTTGAATCGGCATCTGAACAGCAAAGTAATCATCATTACTGTGATTGGTATGGCATTTTTTGGAAGGCGTGCTGAGAAAGCAGATACTCAGTGCTTCCAATTATATTTATAACACGTCCGGGACAAATGACTGCCTCTACAAAATGTGCAGAATGAGTTTTCGGTGCTCAAGTTTTTGGCCGCAGGTGGAAAGGAAGGACAGCTTTTTCAAGACAAACTCGAATTATTCGAAATGTGAACCAATTTTTTTTTATCTTTTTTTTTTCCTACAAATGTAGTTTTACTGTAGGTATGGATCTGTTGAGAGTTTATTATAGACAGCAGGTGGAATGAAAATAAAATCAGCAAATCAGAATTTATATAGAGTTTTTATTGAATTTTATTCTACATTTATATTTCTGGAATTTGGAAGACGCCTTTATCCAGAGTTAATTTTGTTATTCAGGGTTAGGGGCCTTACTTAGAAGCCCAGTGATGATGCTAGGTGGTGATGGGGATTGAACCCACAGTCTTTCAGTGAGCAGTCCCACATATTCTTAAATTAAAGCAATTTTATCATGGGTGGTGGTTATTAGGTTTTCAGCAACATCTTTCAGCAACATCCCAGTCGCCACTGGATGATATCTATGCTTAAAAGAATTCGGTGATTCCTGCCACACGACTGATCTTCGATGACTTCAATTTCATGTACTTCTAAACGTTTCACCAAAAAAAAATGATGTTTGAAGCGAAAATTCAAAGTATAAAATTTGCAGTCCAACTCTCCTGTAGAGCTCATTCCAAAGCTCAGTATGATGCACATCACTCAGACAGTGTGTCAGCTGCTACGTTTCTGCTTCCTGAACCGTGCAATTACACACAGCCAGGTCCAGCAATTGCCTTCCGTGGGAATGTTGGGGCGCTGAAATTTGGTCACGTAATGTGTCATGGAAGGGATTCGGAGTAACAGTTGCTGTATATCAGGGGTGTCCAAACTCGGTCCTGGAGGGCCGGTGTCCTGCAGAGTTTAGCGTCAACACTAATCAAACACACCTGAACCAAGTAATCAAGATCTTGCTGGGTACACTTGAAACTTACAAGTAAGTGTGTTGAGGCAAGTTGGAGCTGAACTCTGCAACCCTCCAGGACCGGGCAGGAATTTGGACACCCCTGCAGTATATCACTGAGTACATCATTATAAGGTCATTTGCTAGCATTAATGTGCTCTAGCATTATTAGGTGGCTTCCTTATAAAAGAATATACAGTACTTAAACCAAAGAGTATTACAGTTATTGATAGTGTCATATATATACCATGCGGAAATGATTTATAATAAAGAATGGCCCGAGGACATTTTAGTACTGAATTGGCTGCCACAACCCCTTCTACTTAAAGTACGAAGTAGATAATTAGTTCACTGCCATCAGGCTGAAGACAGCATCCAGATGCTGTATTCACTAAAACGGGTCATAGTGCTGGCTTTCACCTTTTCAAAATCTCCCTGACTGTGATAGCTTTCACGAATGTTAATATAGTTCAGCTCTCAAGAACTCCTTGGTCAATGTCTTTTTTTATATAATGACTCCATTATTTCTTTTTGAAATTCTTTAAGATTTTAAGATGATGATGATGATGATGATGATGATGATGAAGTTGTATATACATTTATTATACAATTTTATAATTGTTGATACATTTGTCATTTTAGTAATTTATGTTACTAAAAATTATGTAACTAAATAAATTGTTAACTAATAGAAATTCTTTGCAGTATTTTATTTCAAACGTATTAAATTTTAATAATTTGCTGCCTGCCGAACACAAGATTTGTTTTTAATATTGTCTGTCAAGTCTTTTCTAGACAAATTAGTGTAGTGTAGTAACAATCTTGGTTTGGCGGTTTGACAGTAACACAATTTTAGTCAAAAAGTTTATTTGCCAGCATAAAAGCTATGAGTACACAACACAAATGAAATTATCATTAAATTAGCCAATGGGTGATCAATAATCAATTTTGTTTTTGGTATTAATTTGTGGTACAAAATGTTACAGTTTAAAAAACAACTCAAACCTTTCGCGCCTTTCAATGGGAAAGTGACATCACTTGTATCCTACATAATTATGGAAGAAAGTTACACCAGTTTAAAGGCAAAGTATGGGATGGTAACAGAATTGCTGCAAGATTTATGAGTGCATATTTTTATTCTTTTGAACAATTTAATGTTGTAGAATGAGGAAAATGACTGTTTGGGGCTTTTTTATAGATAAAAAAATAACATGTTGACAAAAGAAAAATTAAAATAAAGTAATGTGATTAAACAATTTGATACATGATGGAAATCATAATTTTCAGTTACATTTATGTAACACACTTTTTACAGAAAATATATTTTTTATGTTTTTATGGCCTGTAACATCTTGTGATCATAAAAATGTTTTGAAGCAAATTCTTTAAGAAAATAAAAAGAATTTAACCTTTTTATGTTCTTTTATAATTTGGTTTTGCACATTGTTTTTTTTTTGTCTCTCACTCTTTTCTCTCCCTCTCTCTCTCTCTCTGTTTCTTTTACTTTTTCTCTGTCAGTACTGAATTAAACTCGCAGTAGCTACTGGCTGCAGCACTGCTTTGATTGGCTGAAATTTAGAGATGGGTGGAATCAAGGTGGACTAGAAGCTTGGTTCTGAATGGCTGTTGAAATTAATGTTGCTGATGCTTGGTTTTCTTCTGCCCCAGAATGTTAGCAAGTGCTCTGTTTCTGTCACTGGAGGTTATGCGGTTGTTGCCTCAGTCTGTACATAATGCTGAGGTAGTTATTTTCAGTTTGTTTCTTTTTATTGATTATTTTGACCAAACTGAGGGCTGAAATTGTAGTTGTGTTTGTTGGAATCAGTACAAAGGTATTTTTTTTCCAGCTTAATTGTTTTATTTAATTTTATTTTTGTCTAATTTATTTTATTGTATTAGACTTCAAAATGCCTTTTAAAAGCATCTGTTAAAATTTTATGCATCTTTTTTAACCTGAAGTATCTGCAGACTAATCCAGGAAAACAATGCAGGAATTCTTACTGGATGGGTTGACCATGCACACACATTTACACACTCATTCACATCCCAAAGCAATTTACAGTATTATGTATAGAAGTGAAAGGAATGGAGACCTCACGCAGACAGTGTCTAAAACTCAGTGTGCAACCAAAGTTCCTGAAGCTGTGAGTTGGCAATGTTTTCCACTGCACTGCATCTATTTCATTATGGCTAATAATAGTAAACCTGCTTCCTTGCTGGAAATGCACCTCATAGTTTCCTGGTCTTAAAGAACCACAGTCCTGCACACCTAACATTTTCCCTGCTCATGACATGCCTGAGAACTTGGCCATAACTATATAAAATATGGTAAGGTTTTGATAGATGCGTCAGCGTGTCAAACAATATAAGACAATACTAAATCAGAAAGTGAGCTATTTGTCATAAAATACCACTTATATTTGTGAGATGTAGGAAACATTTAAATTAAGCCCAAATTTCCTCATTTGGATGTATGGATGTATGGATGTATGGATGTATGGATGTATGGATGGATAGATAGATAGATAGATAGATAGATAGATAGATAGATAGATAGATAGATAGATAGATAGATAGATAGATAGATAGATAGGATAATGGATGGATAAATGACTAGATGGATGGATAAATTACTAGATGGATGGATAACTAGATGAATTGACAGATATATAAATAGAAAGATGGACAGACTGACAGAAAATGGATGGCTGGGTATATGGATGGATAGATGGATAAATAGATGGATGGCTGGGTTGATGGATGGATGGATGGGATGGATGGATGGATGATGGATGGATTGATGGCTGGGTATATGGATGGATAGATGGATAAATAGATGGATGGATAGATAATTGGTTTGATAGATGAATACATGGGTGGTAAGTTAGACAGATAGATATGATAATGGATGGATGGATGGATGAATGACTAGATGGATGGATAACTAGATGAATGGACAGATAGACATACATACATATATAAATAGAGAGAGAGACAGACTGACAGAAAATGGATGACTGGATAAATGGATGGATGGATAGATGGATATCTGGGTTAATAGATGGATAGATGGTTGGATAGATGGATGGATGGATAGATGGATGGGTTAATAGATAAATAGATAGATGGATAGACAGACGATTAGTTAAATAAAGAAATAAATGGACAGACAGATGGATGGATGGATGGATGGACAGATAGACAAATAAGATGTACATGTATGATCATTAGCTTCTGCATTTTACAGTAATATTACAGTACATGTATAAAACCTTTATGGCCATACATTATTTACGTTTCAGTGCTTATTATTTTATTATACAGTGTCAGTCTTCAGATATCTCTTTGTCATTATTATTTTCCTCCCTTCTATTTAAAAGCATAAATTAAGTGATCGTAGCTTCAGGAATACATGCTGCATGATTTCAATCAGGTTGTAGAATCAAATCTCAAAGACGAATAGGATGACTAAGTTTACCTCCAGCCACAGTCATAAAAGCAGAAAAGCCTGACATGGCAGCTCATGTAATGTGAAATGAATATGATGGGGGCACAGACAAAATCAGATTTGAATGCACAGTTTGAATGATGATGAAATGTGGCTGAAATGGACTTCATAATGCTTTCTAACTATGGAACCGTCATTACATGGTTCAGTATCCTGCAGTATGCTGGGCATCAAAACAGCAAGTTTCAATTATTAAGTGCAGCCTTTTACTATTGGTTGGCTCATATTCATATGGTGAGTTATCATTTTACAGCTGGAACAAAGTATAAAAAAAGACCTCTATGAAAACAGAGTGGTTCTTTTTGAGGTCTCAATGCGGTGAAGAAAACAGAACATGGTGAGATTCAGCATGAAAAGCAGGTGAGTTGTTTTTTCTTTTTTATAAGGCTTAGCAAAAAGCTGCATACTGAGACTAGATGTAATAACCTGGACTAGGACCGAGACAGATGAAATAATGTGTGTGTTTGTGTGGGTATGTAGATGTTGGACAGGATCTTGGCACAATTCCCACCAGAACTACAGTATATCTTAGAAACCACACAAACATTATTCACTTCATGAATCTATAAATCATTTCAGTAGATCTTTGTTTTTTCTGTACTATACAGGTTGTGTAAACTCAACCCACACTTGCATGTAACATGCTGCAATCTATGTTATTAGAATGATATTCTAATGTGATGGCAAGTCTACTGATCTTATCAGCATAGAAGCCTTGTGGAAAGTGCAATATCATATCATATGTCCTATGGCACTCTGGGTGTCCCAAGTTCGATTCTCAGCACGTGAAACTTTTCGAATCCAATCCCCTCGTCAGAATAAAGATTCTGTGATCTGTGGAGAAGTTGTTGTGCGTTGGGTTAAGTGTTGGACTGCTAATTGGAAGATCAGGGTTTGATTTCCAGCATCACCAACCTGCCCATGTGCAAAGCCCTTAACTCCCAATTGCTCAGTTGTCCAAAAGAGAAAAATGTAAGTCGCTCTGGATAAGGAGCATCTGCCAAATACTACAAATGTAAATGTAAATAAAGATTTGCATTTGGCAGATACCCTCATCCAAATGAAGCTAAATTTTTACTTTTTGAGGGCCTTATGAAAGCATGGAAATGTGGTGATTTAAACTCACAACCTCACAACAAGTAATTTTTTTGCCTAATCAATGACTGACTAAGCTTCAACATAACACCCCCATTCCTTGATGTCTATGTGGCAGAAGGTGGCTTAATATCTAAGGTGATATATTACTGATCAGAAGGTTTGGAATTCTGGCCCCACCACTGGTGAGTTGCCAGTATTTGGCCCTTGAGCAGGAGACAGGGTTAATAGTCCTGCTCATTGGGGCCAACCAATGGCACAATCCAATCAACAACCCAGAGCCTTAACCTTTTGAGCCATCAATTTTTATTAAAAATAATGTAATTTAATTGTCCCATCCAGCAAAAAATTTTGGATATTTCTAAAAAGGCCTTAAAAAACTGGTCAGATAACTATGATAAGAATGCAGCCAATTATAAACCCTAATTTCCTGTTTTGTTGTTTTGAAGCATATCTTAGCTTGCTCACTGTCACATTAGACAGATGATAGGAAGTTTGCCAAACGCTTCTATGGGACATCTGGTTCAGGAGTTTCCGCTAATTGCTTTTTTCAGTTCTTTGTTGTTTTAATACAATCAGTTCTAACAGACCACATTTCCAGTTGTAAAAAATACTTTGTAGAAAAAAGTATCCTGAAAAGAAGTTCAGCACAACTGCATTGTATCAACTCCCACACATTTTCTTCATGCCACATCTTTACTGTGCTTATTGTATAAACTGCTTCAATCTGCTTTACATTATTCTGCTACAAGGAACAATCTGACAAGATATGTCAAGTTATATTTGTTACAGGATCAGATTAAAGTCAGTTTATTACTTGATGATACCCACCATCTAAGGCAGGGGTGGGCAATCTCTGCAGAGTCCTGCAGAATTTAGCTCCAACCCTAATCAAACACACCTAAACCAACTAATCAGGGTCTTGCTAGGTAGACTTGAAACTTACAGGTAAGTGTGTTAAGGCAAGTTGGAACTAAACTCTGCAGGACACCCAGATCCAGGACCGAGTTTGCCCGAGTTTCACTCCTGATCTTGGTTTTTAAATTTTTTAATATATTTTTAGGTTGTGGATCTATATATTATGGCACTTTAAATTTTGTTTGAGAACTTAATTGACCTAATAAGCTTAAATAATGAACAACATTTTTTTGTAGTTTTTACCTCCCAGAAAATCCAATGGTGACGTTTTTGTTATATGATCACAAGACTGTATATACATCCATTATTTTCCACCTGAATCTAAAAAACAATTTCTACGCTGAAAGAATATTAGAAGCATTCATTATACTAAAATAATTTTTTCTTAGAGATTACAAGACTATAGTAAGAGTGTATTTGTTAACGCTGGCTTATAAAGTCTATCCAGGTTTTCAGTTCACAAAGCTGTTATGAAACAGAGACCCCAGCTGCAAATATGAATGAGGTCTGGGGGAAAAAAATCATAATTTTTGAGTATAGAGGAGCGCAAATAGCTAAAAAGACATTGCCAAGGTCGCAGAGCCTTGATATTTAATCATAAAATTAGACATCATCTGGTCCTCTCAGCTCTCTTGGGACACTAGAATGGAACGTTAGAGTGGATCCTGGCGTCAGTCCGCGGTTGATGTGGGCCAATATCAAAAAAATAAATATACAGCATTTTACAATGGCTCATCAGGCTGGCATAGGCAAACAGCTCCATCAGCACAGCTGGTCATTATGGAATGCTCCATCAAGGCACTAGCTGAGTGTTATTGTTATTGCACTTACCTCAACTTGGGTTTGCTTTCTGCCTTTTGTTTACTCTGTAAACTTCCCTGTGCATCATCAGTAGAGTAATTCTATAATTAGTGATACTTTTGGCATTCCATGACGTTAAGAAAAGAACTATTTACTAACAGAAATTCTTTCCTCAGACAAACACAATTACCTTATTATTATTTTTTATAGTAGTGATATTTTTGTAGACAGATTAGGTAATGATTATTTTACAGAGTTTGACAGTTACAGAATTGACCATTTTAAAGGCAAAGTATAGGACGGTAACAGAATTGACGCAAGATTGATGGATGCACATTTTTATAATAAAAAGTTATTTTTAACAATTTAATGTTGTAAAATTAGGAAAATTATTGTTGGGCTTTTTTTTAGCAAAATAAAAAAAATGAATATTATATTACTTGACCTTAGTGCGGCTTTCGACACCATAGATCACGATATTCTTCTTCACAGATTAGAAAAATTAGTAAAAATTAAAGGAACAGCTCTTGCGTGGCTCAGGTCCTATTTAACCGATCGTTACCAGTTTGTAGATTTAAATGGTGATTATTCTGCGTGCTCCCTTGTGAAGTATGGTGTTCCACAGGGCTCGGTTTTAGGCCCACTTCTTTTCTCTCTTTACATGCTGCCTCTGGGAAACATAATTCGTAAGCATGATATCAGTTTCCACTGTTACGCTGATGACACACAGTTATACGTCTCATCAAGGCCTGATGTGAAAGGCCAGTTTAATAATATTGAGCAATGTGTGAAGGAAATAAGAGATTGGATGTTATGCAATTTCCTCTTGCTTAACGCTGACAAGACGGAGGTTCTGGTTCTAGGACCACAGGTAGCTAAAAGTAAGCTTCCTGATCACACCTTAACCCTAGACAGTCTTTCTGTTTCACCGAGTGCAACAGTAAAAGATCTGGGTGTGATTTTAGACTCCAATCTCTCATTTGAAGCCCATGTCGATAATATTAGCAGGATAGCGTTCTATCATCTCAGAAATATCGCTAAAATAAGAAATATCTTGTCGCTTACTGATGCCGAAAAATTAGTTCATGCGTTTATCACATCCAGGCTGGATTACTGTAACGCTTTACTGTCTGGATGTTCAACTAGGTGCATTAATAAACTTCAGTTAGTCCAGAACGCAGCAGCGAGAGTCCTCACTAAAACTAAAAGATATGAGCACATCACACCAGTCCTATCCACACTGCATTGGCTCCCAGTGAGACACCGCATCGATTTTAAAATACTACTTTTAACTTATAAAGCACTAAATGGTCTCGCACCACAGTACTTAAGCGAACTTCTAGTGTCTTACGTTCCGCCACGCGTACTTCGATCAAAGGATGCAGGCTGTCTGTCAGTACCACGCATTATAAAAACTACAGCAGAGGGCAGAGCCTTTTCTTACAGAGCCCCAAAGCTATGGAATGGCCTCCCTATGTATGTTCGGGAATCAGACACAGTCTCAGTGTTTAAGTCCAGGTTAAAAACATACTTATTTAATCAAGCATTTTGTATTGATTCCCCTTAGATAAAGGAGCAGATCTGGGGGACTCATGGGTGTTGAGTATTAAGGTGATCTGGTATGTTTAGATGCTGTCTTCCCCTCTCTTCCCCTTGATCACGGTGTTGATGATGAGAGCGGCTGGTTGCTTAACATATCAGGGAGCCCTCATGTCTGTGTTTCCCTCTGGTTCTCCTTTTAGTTATGCTGACCTAGTTAGTCTTGCCGGAGTCCATCCTTGCACTCTACAAGTTAACTGTTTTTCCTTCTTTTTGCCTTCCTTTCCCTCTCTCTCTTTTCTCTCTCTCTCTCTCTCTCTCTCTCTTTCTCTCTCTCTCACTGTTGAGTTACATACGCCACAACGGAGCTGCCGGTGATCCAGACCCCACCTTCGACCCGGTCCTGTGGGTCCCTTCCCTGTGACCTGCCCAGCGGATGATGCATCACCAGGGCGATCTAGGACGACCCACTTCGCCATAAAGACGTTCCGGCTGCTCACTAAGGACTAATGATTTAAGTTGTTCACACACACACAATGTAACCATATAATCCCTGCTACCTGTTTACACCCAAATGAGGATGGGTTCCCTGTTGAGTCTGGTTCCTCATCTAAGAAGGTTTTTCCTTGCCACCGTCGCCCCCGGCTTGCTCATCAGGGACAAACTGATTTCTGTTTCATTCTGTTTCATAATTTCTTCAATTGTAAAGCTGCTTTGTGACAATCACCATTGTAAAAAGCGCTATACAAATAAAACTGAATTAAATTGAATTGAATTGAATTGAATAATTCGATTACACAATTATACATGATGGAAAAATAACACTGACTAATTTGGCCAATAAGAAATCATAACTTTTAGTTATATAAGATAATTTTATCAGAAGAAAATATTATCTCATGTCAGACTGTAATATCTTGAGTTGTAAGTAACAAATTCTATACAAAAAAATCATAACAAAAATCTATAAAATGGTTATGAAAATAACCATTTGAAAATAAAAGGGGAAAAAATAATGGCTTTAAACACCAAATGTAGCCGCAATTATAGAATCACCTAGTATACGAATAGCTATGCGGTAGCTCCTGTCAATGAATGTCCTTGCTGCTGCAAAATATCAAAATATTCTATGTCCCCTAATTGCCCCTATCGTTTTTGTATAAAAAAAAAAAATCTCTTATCTTTGCCAGCAAGAGTAAAGGAGTCTGGCTTTTTTTAATTGTCCTTTGATAATGATATTGAATGCCCCTATTCCCAAATGATCCTGTGAAAAGCAGTACAGAAACTGTTGCCAGGCCAGCCCCCAAAAAGGCAACTCTCTTTCTTTCATACTGTACTTTTGCACCTTAGGCTATGATGCAGCCATCTTTATTCATCATTTATGCACCATTTCACATGTTCAGGCCTTTTCTTCTTTCTGGTACTGCCAGCTATCAGCAGAAGTGACATAGTGTCCCCCTGAAACAAAGAGAACGTCATCTCTGGTGGGTAGAATCAAGGCAATCACCTTGTAATTTTCTAATGAACTTGATGATCCCACCTCTGTTGCAGAGTTCTCTGCTTGACCAGGTCTGCTTTTCCTTTTTAACTTTTTGCAATAAGTAATGTGATGATTTACTGAGCAGAATGTGCCCTGTTCACCTCAAACCATTCGAAGATAATGGTAAGAAATAAAGGAATAAGCTGGCTGACCTTTTTGTAAATAACCTTCATTAGAGGTACACATGAAGCTGATAAATATAGTTTAAATATTATGTCAGTATTTGCACAGAAGTAAGCTATATCTTTTTTTCAGCTTTTTTTGGTTGGATATTTTCAGTAGCATTCAGAACACTACCTTTAAACTCATGCATTTTTTACCTTATGACTATAATCATTTAGATAAAAAAAAACATAGAAACTAACCCTTAAAAGAATATAATGATAAAAAACTAAGCATTGTAGTATACAGTTCTTTCGGTAGAAGTCCAGTATATTTCCCTCATATATCTGCTAACTTGGTCAAAGTCAACCTATTGAAATTTGTTATAGAGAGGTTTTAACGAAAGCGCGTTCCAGAACAAAGTGTGTTTCAGTGGCTTTTAGTTTGATAGGTGCTTAAACTTACTTAAGGTGTTGTGTTTTTATACGTGAAGGTGTTGTATGTAGACTATTGTTTGTATGTCTTGTGATTTACTGCTGCAAAACTGCAATAAATAACAGGTAAAGGTAATGTAGATAAAGGTACTTTATCATTGTATGTTTTTATCATTCTGGCCACCACATGCTTAATGGCTAATAAAATAACACTTGATCCGGCACATCCTGCTATTTACTAGCCGTTATCCAATAAATAAAATGTTTATTAAAATAAAGTCTTATAAATTTGCAAAAATAAAGGCCATTAGTTGTAAACATGTGTTTTTGGTCTAATTAATGCAGGCTTTCTATTGTACCTATTGTAGCCTTGTCTAAAAAGTTGTGATTTAAAGTTTATATGATTTAAACATATTAGCAGCCGTGGGCAGCACAGTGGCTTATTGGTTTGCACTGTTGTCTCACGTCAAGAAGGTTTTAGGTTCGTATGCCCTGCAGAGGTCTTTCCTTGTAAAGTTTGCATGTTTTCCTTGTGTTTGTGTGTTTACTCTGAATACTCCGGTTTCCAAAATATTTATGGTAGGTTGATTGGTGGTTCTGAATTGCCCATAGGTTAGTGTGGGTGTGTGTGTGTGTGTGTGTGTGTGTGTGTGTGTGTGTGTGTGTGGGTGTGTGTGTGTGTGTATGGATGGATGGATGGACAGAAAGATAAATAGTTGGATAGATGTATAGATGTTTGCAGCTACAGTACAGCTAACAGTAACTGTGTGACTAATACAGGTCATAAGTTAAAGGTTATAAATAACAAGTTTTATAGAACTCTGTTCACAATGATGTGCTTAAATATTGTCTCTCTAAAAGTGTTGAATCCTTTACCCTTATACATATACTTAAAAAACATGTTCTTATGTAAACAGAAGTGCCGTTAAGGTAAATTGACTTTCTATAATGAGTAACTAAGATCAATGTACTAGTGGTGTACTAGTGGATGCTTTAGGTATTCTTTAAGTGTAAACGTAAACTTTAAGGATTCAAATAATTTAATTTTAATTATTACTCATATAGAAATCACAATTAAAAGAGTACCAAGTATACCAAATAAACTTTTTTGCTTAGTATACCAAAGTACCAGGTATATAATGTATAAGCCAAGTATAATTTAATAGAATGTGATTTAGTATAAAAGGTTTTTATAACTTTTGTAATATTTACACTCGAATAACTTCCTTTTTAAAAGTAAATGTTAGTAATCAATAACATGTAAGAAACTAACCAGCTGCATTTGTGGTTTCTATATGATTCCTGGGTGACCTTCCAAGATTGAGTCCAGGGTTTTAACCCAAGGCCATGCCATCCAGCTTTGACCTTGCAACATTTGATTTGCAAGTCAGACTGTCTACTGAATATACAACGTGTGGGGAAAAACCTACTTAGAAACTCGGAAATGTATTCTCGAGATAAGTATAAAATAAGTAATCTACACAAGGTACATAAAAAAAACCCCTAAAATTTCTTCTTGGTCTTGTGGAACTTCAACATCAAAACATCCTGGTACCTAGGACGTTTTAAATCCATTATTGTTACACATTTTTTCAACAATAATGAAAGCCTTAGTGAATATCGGGAAAGCCATCTTGGAAGCTTTAGTGGTCTTCCAAGATGGCGCTGCAGGAGCAGCAGCTAGTTATGGCAGCTCTTCCTTCTTTTCCTTCTTCTTTTCTTTTCTATTGTTTATTGGCCCGTCTTACGGGTTTTCTTTAATGCGGTCATTTTCTGTTGCAGGTCTGCACACAGGGAGACCACTTTTATTACTTTTCTTTTTCGTTTGTTATTGTTTTTTAACTTTTTTGGAAGTGCGTCGGCGGATCCCCTTAGCTTCTCACATGGCTCTATTGTTTACACCAGAGACCAGCTGTTAGCCCTGCGCGGACCGGCACCTCTCTACACCGAAAGACCCGAGCTTCCACGTGAATACGGAGGAAACAGAGAGGCTGCAGAGCTGGACGAAAGCTCCAAGAGAGGAGACGGAGGTTCAGACCATATGTTCCCTCCATCATTATGGGAAACGTCCGTTCCCTCTCCAACAAGATGGACGAGTTGACAGAGCTGACCCAGCTACAGCAGGACTACAGGGAGTGTAGCCTCATGTGTTTTACTGAGATGTGGCTGAATGAATTGACACTGGACTCCTGGACGGATTTAAACTGGTTCGGGCGGACAGGAATTCGGAGTGGTAAGAAGAGAGGAGGAGGACTGGCGGTGTTTATTAACGAGAGATGGTGCAACCCAGCGCACGTCTCTATTAAGGAACAACTTTGCACCAGGGACATCGAGTTTCTCGCTGTGAGCATTCGGCCGTATTACACCCCGAGGGAGTTCTCTCATGTTATTCTGTTTAACGTGTATATCCCTCCATCGGCCGATGCAGTGGCGGTGTGTGAGCGACTGCACAGAGCGGTGACGCTTCTCATCAGCCGGGACTTCAATCACGCCTCACTCTCCCCCATTCTCCCCACTTTCACCCAATATGTGAAGTGCCATGCCAGGGAGAACAAGACGCTGGACCTGTTGTATGCAAATGTTAAGGATGCATACACGTCCAACCCCCTCCCCCCGCTGGGCCGTGCTGATCAGAATCTGGTGCATCTGCTCCGCGAATATACATCCAAGGTGAGAAGAGAACCTCCACAGAAGAAGTCTGTGAAAGTGTGGACTGACAAGGCCAGTGAGAGACTGAGAGACTGTTTCCAGACCACGGACTGGGAGACACTCTGCAGCTCTCATGGAGATGGACAGCCTGACCCACTGCATCACAGACTACATCAACTTCTGTGTGGAGAACACGGTACCGACCCGGAGGGTATGGTGTTTCTCCAACAACAAGCCCTGGGTGACCCCTGAGCTCAAGGCCCTACTGAAGGAGAAGAGGAGGGCTTTCATTTCAGGGGACAGAGAGGAGCAGAGGGGAGTTCAGCACAAACTCAAATATAAGATCAGACAGGCCAAGAACACCTACAGAAGGAAGCTGGAGGAGCAGTTGCAGCAGAACAACGTTCGAGACGTTTGGAGAGGCCTAAAGACCATCACTGGCCATGGATAGATAGCAGGCATGGGGACAGCTGATGAAGACCAGGGCTTGGCCAACGAGTTAAACCTGTTCTTCAACAGGTTTGATTCCAGCCCTCCTCCCCCCACTTCATACATCTCCAGTCCAGCGGGTACACCCACCCCCACGCACTCTCACCACTTCATACCACCCCCCTCCATAACCAGCCCAGCTCTGCCCCCCACCTCCACCCCCCTCTCCCTAACTTCAGATCAGATGAGGAGAGAACTGAGGCGGCTTAAGACCAGGAAAGCCGCAGGTCCAGATGGCATCAGCCCTGGACTGCTTAGGGACTGTGCTGACCAACTCTGTGAGCCTGAGTCTGATGACGGTCCCTGTCCTGTGGAAGACCTCCTGTGTGGTTCCGGTTCCTAAGACAGTGCACCCTAAGGAGCCAAACCACTACAGACCAGTAGCCTTGACCTCCCATCTGATGAAGACCATGGAGAGGCTCATCCTCAGCCACCTTCGCTCTGTGGTCAGCACCACAATGGACCCGCTGCAGTTTGCCTACAGGCCGAACATCAGGGTGGATGACGCTGTCATCTACCTGCTGCACCGGGCGCTGACTCACCTGGAGGCCGCTGGAACTGCTGTGAGGGTCATGTTCTCCAGTGCCTTTAACACCATCCAGCCGGCTCTTCTGAGAGAGAAGCTGGAAGGGGCAGGAGTGGACGGAAGACTGGCTTCATGGACATCGGACTATCTCACCAGCAGGCCACAGTATGTGAGGCTACGAAACTGTGTGTCTGAGGTAGTTGTTTCCAGCACTGGGGCTCTCAGGGGACGGTGCTCTCACCATTTCTCTTTACCCTTTACACCTCTGACTTTACATACAACACCAACAGTTGTCAACTCCAGAAGTTCTCTGACGACTCAGCCATTGTTGGCTGTGTGTCTGGGGGGAACGAGCTGGAGTACAGGTCAGTCATCATGGACTTTGTGGACTGGTGTGAGCGCAATCACTTGTGCTTAAACACCAGTAAGACGAAGGAGATGGTGATCGACTTTCGGAGGAGGACACCACATTACACACCGGTGACCATCCAGGGCTCTGACATTGAGGTCGTGGACAGTTTTAAGTACCTGGGTGTTCACCTTAACAATAAACTGGACCTGACTCATAACACCGATGCCCTGTACAAGAAGGGCCAAAGTCGCCTCCACCTTCTGAAGAGACTGAGAGTTTTAATGACTCTGTGGTAGCCTCTGCTATCCAGTATGCTGTGGACTCTTTGGAGGAGGTGGGTGAGAGGAGGATGTTGGTTAAGCTGACATCCATCATAGACAATACCTCTCACAAACTGCATAAGACAGTGGAGGCTATGAGCAGCTCCTTCAGTAGCAGACTGTTACACCCTCCGTGTAGGAAGGAGCGGTTCCGCAGGTCTTTCATACCCACCGCTGTTAGACTGTACACCTCAACACTCTAAATACAGATGCACATAACTGTAAATACTTTTAGATTCTTAAAAAATGTTTATCTTAAATTGTTTTTATTTCTCACAATTTGCACTTTTCTATTGCACATTTTTTCTATTTTCCTACTTTGCACGTAATTGTTTCTGTATCTGAGCCACCGTAACAATTTAATTTCCCCACTGTGGGATCAATAAAGATTATCTTATCTTATCTTAATATGATGCTAAGTCAATATACACCAAGCATCTTTTCGAGCTTTTAGCATAGAATATAAGGTCTCATGTTTTTACATTTCTACATATGATAGGCCAGAGAAATTTAACAACAGCAAAATGTGATAAACCGCAAATCCGTAAAGTTCAGATTTTCAGGGGTTTTTGTGTTGGTTTGTAAAAGTGCTCTGTTGGAACCCCCAAGAAGCAATTTCTTAGTACTGACAGCGACTGGAGATTAATGCGCTATGTGAATTTATTGAGAATTATCACAGCATGAAAATGTACTTCACAGCATGGTTACAAGCCGGCTAATCGCTCCTCAATGCATTAGGTAGAAAACTAATAGAAACAGCCGAGGAAGCCGAGGAAGCCTGAAAAGAGGAGGTTAGATAAAGCAAAGATGAGTTTACAGTTTGGTGTAATGGAATATTATGTCTGTAAATAATTACAGGTTACATTCTGGAAGTCACAAAATGGCTTTGTTTATTTTTATAAATGCAGAAAACTCCTCATAGGAAATGTGCATTACATTTACATAATTATATAATTTAACTGATGTGGTATAATGAGCCTACTGTATAACAGTCTATACAAATGAGCAACTCTTATACAATACATAAACATGAGTTAACTATCAAATTATGCAAAGTATTTAATTATTAACATATGTAATTCGTTTTAGAAAAAGGTCACATGGCTTACTTATCACATCTACTATTTATATGGCATTTGGTGTTGCCTTCTATCCTGGGCAACTTACATTCATCTAATTTTTTAAAGAACTAAGAGCTTGGCCCTAGGAATTGAACCTACAACTCTCTGACTAACAGTGCAACTCTGTAACCATTAAGCTACCACTAGTTCTGCTAGGTATGTCTAGGGTTGCGGGTTCAATTCCTGTCTCTTCAGGTAAGCTAAGGGTTTCATTGTGGTACTCTCTTGTCCTCATCCTAATAGTTTGTTTATCTGAATGTGAATGGGTTTATGGTTGTGCTCCACCAAGCCTCCGTGTATGACCCTGTGCAGGATATACTGTACAGAAAATATCTAGATATAAGTCAGTGTTTCCCAACCTTTGTCCAGTCATTGTCCTCTTAAAAGTTGTTCAAAAATGTGTGCAACACAACACAAACTTTAATGCTAGACAGTTTCCCCACTGGATAAAATGTTTTTATGTCATTTATTTGTCTGCTAATTATAATGTTTGACAGGAGCGCCTTTGATAATTCTCTCTTTCTCTACTATAATCAATTTAAAGTTTTCTTGTTAAATACTTCAACATTAGTTTTAAACACTATAGAACAGACAGCATACCTGGACCAAAGTAACTGGAAAAGGCCAGCAGTAGTTCAGTCCAGCGTTCTGAAGAAGCTGAAGCAGAGTACATCTGACTACTGAACAAAGCTGGATTGTTGCCATAGACACCGACAGCCGATGCCGACCAGCCAAACACGGCGTGTCACAGCTGTTAGAAAGCTACATTTAAGTTCTGCAAGCACATTCAGTGCCCTGTGTCTAAAGTAATTACCCTGTAAAACACAACTGGTCTTGTGATGGCTTTTTCAATTCTTGTCTCTTTGAAAAGTACCAGTGAGAAGAAGAGCCACAGAGGAGTCATGACATAGAGAAGGAAATTATCAACACACAGGACGTGATAAAATCCGATGCACTTTCTCAAAATTTCTCCTAACAACATGTGACTGTTTTCGATTTACATGTAAAAAAAACATTTGGTGCTATGAACCAGATTCTCTCAGATCATTATTCTATTTTTTACGCTTTATTTAATTTAGTGGCGAACAATCTGAGCAGCAAGATTTCTCCACTAAAACCTGGGTAATAACACCATCGTCTTTTATATCGATGATCATATGATGATGTAAAATTTCATGTTGTGAAAACAGACATTCTTGAAGTTTCACAAAACTTCCAGACTGGTAATTTTTTTTGTAGTTCTAATTTTCATATGCAATTGTATTTTGGTTTAATTAGGAAACTAAAACTGGACATTCATTCAATTATTTAAATTCAATTAATTATTTGAGTTTTGTAAGTGTCTGCAAAACTGGACATTTGAAAAAAAAAAGTATGTGTGATGTTGCTTTTTCTACTTTACACATAAAAACATGTGTTAAATACATTTCTGTGACTGTGAACCATGTGTAAAAAAATGCATTTTAGAATTATTTAGTCTGGTCAAAAAATAGCACATTTGGAAATAAATAAATCATAAATTTACAAAAGATTCATATAAAACTAAAAATTTTAACTTAAAAAACTTTAAATTGAATGTTTTTAAATGTAAAAATGTTAAAAAAAAAAAAAATGAGTAAGTTAATGCTAATTAAACATGTTAAAGTGTTGTTTAATAAATAATTTTTGCATGTGAAATTTTTGCATAAATCAGTCATAAAAATAATATAATATTTAATATTTATATAAATGTAATAAATCTATTTTGATTATTCAAGTTTTCAGGTTTTTAATTTATAAGTCATTCGCTGTCATTGTCACAAATAAATTATGTAAAAAGAAGAAAATATATAAATAAGGAAAAAAAAAAAAAAAGGAAAATATAAGGGAAAAATATATATAAATAAAAACTGAAATGTAAGAAATGTAAAAATACAAAAGACAAAGGTAATTAAAACCAAAACAAGTTTAGGAACAGACCAATTTCTTCACTATTTCTTTACTATATCTACAAATTTCGATTCTTTATTTTTTATATATGTATATATTTTAATTTTTCATTATATACTGCAGCAGCATTATAAACTATTTTGTGTATTCTTGCCCACACAATACCAATAAAGTCTATTCTACTGTAAGTAAGTCACCTCAGGTTGTAACTCGGGACGTGTACTTACACAGGCTCTGTAAATGATTATTTCTCAGTACTTTCTACACACAGCTTCACACTAACTGTTGGTGCTTGTTTCCTCGTTAGAAATATGAATAAATCTTCGGCTCAGTGGGTGTCTTGTGTTTTATCCTGTGGCTTCGCTGGTTGTGTTCTCAGCCCCAGATGAGACTAAACACCCCAAAAATAATTAAAACATTGGGAAAAAAAGTTGCTAGTTTCAGATTTTTAAATAATAATGTTTGTTTGTAATGTGTTGTTAATAATAATAATATATATAATAATAATAATATATTTATATATTTATAGACAGATGGATGGATAGATGGATAGATGGATGGATAGATGGATAGATAGATAGATAGATAGATAGATAGATAGATAGATAGATAGATAGATAGATAGATAGATAGATAGATAGATAGATAGATAGATAGATAGATAGATAGATAGATCGTTCGATAGATAGAATTTGAAAATAGTCAGTTAAAGAATCTATTTAAAACAACTTGCCTATTGATATTATTAAAATTTATTTTTCAATTAAATGCATTTTTTTTAATGTAAAATCATGTTTAATTGTTGTACACTGGCTATTTTTCCCCCCTATTTTATCACATTTTTACCTTGCATGTTTTCTCCATTCTTGCATGGGTTTACTTCCTTTTACAAACCAAAAACATGTATGTTAGGTTGATTGGTAAGTCTGAATTGCCTATAGGAGTGAGTCTAAGTGTGTGTGACCCTGTGATAGACTGGCAACCTGTCTGGGTGTACCCCCGCTTTTTACCCAGTGACAGCTAAGATAGACACCAGTAGATCCAGTAATACCCTGATTAGAATAAGCAGGTAAAGACGATGGATGGATGGATGTCCAGGGTGTACCCTGCATTTCTCCCAATGACAGCTGGAATAGGCTCCATCAGATCTCTGTGAACCTAATTAGAATAAAAGTGGGTATAGACCATGGATGGAAGGATGGATGGATAATTTGCTGATTATCTGCAACATGTTACTCGTAGATGATCATAATAACATTATGTTCATCTTTGGCACATTCAACATTCGAAAAAAGAGAAAAATATATATAAATAATGAAAAAAATTATTTATTCTATTATTTAAAAAGAGTTGATAGGTAGTTGATACGTTTCAAGTCGAGAAAGTGGGTTTTTTTGGGGGGATTTTTTCTGTTGAAGGTTGAAAAGTTGGTACAAGGATAGTGTTAAAAGAAAACAACAAGAGCTTAACCAAAGGAGAATGTTTATTCTCACTTTCATGGTAAAAGGGTTTCTAAGTGTTCATTATGGTTATGAACCCAATGTGTATTATTAACATCCATCATTAACATCATCACTTTAATTAATTAAGCTTAATCGATCTTCTAAATAAACGCTGTGCTTTGTTGTGATTGCATTTATGGTATACGTTTTCCAAAAAAAAGCAATATTATTGTATTTCTGATCAGGGCGCTTTGGGGGACCCCAGAGATTGGTTTTATTAGTGGTAACAGTACTAGCAATATTGTAATAGAAATTATTTTATAGGTCCCAAAATTGCTGGCAAGCCCTTGTTTCTGATGATGGTGAACTATTAGTGGTCATTATGGTCTATTAGAGGCTGCTGGTAAACCATGGTGCTATATACTTTTCTACATACTTGCAAACTGATATTCTATTAAAATAGTAAATAAAAATGCATGATGTTGATAGAAAAAGCTAACATAAAGGTCATACCAATGTGTTGCTAAAGGATGCATACTTCCTTGAATGAGTACTGTGTAATATACTTACGCGATTGGATTTAATCTGGTGACCAAAGCACAGTTGTTTTTTGGTAGACTGTTATTTCATCCAGTGTGATTTCAGCACATCCTTGTTAAACAAAGCAAGTTGAATTAGTAGGTGACTTTAGGGTCCTCTAGTTTTCCTCCCCAGTCCAAGGACATAAGTTAGTTGATTGACAGCTCTAAGATGCCTGTAAGAGATTGTGCCAAGCAGTAAGTTGGCAGCACATTCAGGATGTCCCCCAGCTTGTGCCCTGAGTGTCCCCACAAGCATACTGTAGGATACAGATAATAAATAGATTATAGATGAATCGTCTTCAAGAAAAAGTGAAAATCGTTTTTGACAAAGGAAACAATAACACGTTGCGAGGTGACAAAACTAATGCATCAAGAAACTGATTACTGTCAAAAATCTTGCATCAGTTCATTTTAGTGCTTTCTTTCTCTCTCTTTCGCTCTTTCTCACACACCCACACACAAAACAGAACCTCAAGTGCCTTTTTGCATTTAATTCAGTGTTTAAATCAAGTTGAACACCAATTCTTGCAGCATGTCATATAGGAAGCTTACATACTGATTCTCTTATATACTGGAAGAGTATATAAGAGTATATAAGAGTATATAAGAGCATTCATATGACATTACATAACATGTAAACGTGTCCTGCTATGGAATAGTATTTTATGAGAGGGAAATGTGTGCATCAGGTTTGTCTGTAACGTAAAGTTTTTCACTCCATAATAAACTTTAGCATGTCCGGCTTTATTGTAAAACACCTGTTCAATCAGTAGTTATGTAATATTTATTTAGCCTGAAAAGGAACAAATGAATAGTAACTGGAGTCACCTTTAACCCAAGCGCTTAGCTAAAAGTCCAAGCAGAACCTTTAATTGCCCAGGGTTGCAGTCTATTTAATTCATGCTGTGGCCAGGCACTACAACTAATGTCAAGTGGTTTGAATTTTCTGTTTTACTTTGCCCTGATTTTTAGTGAGTGTACATGTAGTGTAGTTATATATAGATTTAAAAACATCTTTACCCCTGGAGGTTTTTAAAATATGCCCCTTGGTAAAAAAATCCATCAAAAAATATTTATTTATTCGAGCATGATGTAAAGGTAAAAGTCCAGCCACTCAGTCACTATTACTTTGTCATCGCATAAGAGTAGTTTGTCACTGAACAAACAGCGCTTTGCTTTTAGTTTTATGGATATCATTGCACTTTGAGACCATTCCAGATTACAGACTTTTTTGGAAACAGGAAAATATTTCTTTTAAGGGCAGTGATGGCTCAAAAAGTTAAGGCTCTGGATTGTTGATTAAATGATGAAGTTGAAGCCCCACCAATGCCAAGCTGCCACTGTTTACCTTCTGAGAAAGACCCTTGATTCTTTATGGTCCAGGGGCACCATATTGTGGCTGGCACTACACTTTGACTCCAACTACGAAAGATGTGATATTAATAATTTCACTGTGTATATTATACATATACATTTCTGGTAATTGACAGAAGCCCTTATCTGGAACGACGTACACTTTTCCCCAATACAATTTAAAAAATTAAGGGTTAAGGGCTTTACTGTTACTACCACTGAGCTACCACTTACTTAAGAAAAAAAATTAGAAAAGATTCGGAATAACTGAACTTACAACCCAAACATAGTGATTAAGCCTTTTTTTTAATTCTAGTCAAAAGAACAGAAAGTAATGAAACTACAGTACAATTTTTTTAAATTCACTCAAAACACAGGTTACACCTAAGCAGTATGTTATAATTGAAAGCTTCTGTATCTTAAATGGATACGCCAAAAACAAAAATAATATACATTAGGACATGCAGGTGTTAATAGATAAAAATGGACAAAATGGATGTGTTTGGTTATGCAATGTAATGTTTTATTAATTCAGTTGACATTCGTATCATGCTGAAACGACAACATTTTTATCATTGTCTTTTCAATCGTAGACATCCTAGAATGTTAGCGATTGTCTATAAAAAATGTGATTAAAATATCAGTTGGTGAAAGAAATCTGAAAAAAGCAGATTTAGCATACAGGAAGTCAGGGAGTGATAGTTTTTTTTTTTTTTTTTTGCATGCAGCTTCAGAAAACCTTGGACTTGCAAACACTTTGAAGACTCAAAGAAAACTCAGACAGTCAATAAACTGTGTGACAGTGTAAAATATAAATACTTTGCGCTGTGTCAGAAGCAGCATGCTTGTGGTATGCAGCTAATTAGGTGTCTAAGGAATTACGCACTAGAACCTAAGAGGTGTGTCGTTAAAGAGAAGATGAGAGAATGACGGAAATGTAATTAAATTACATTAGACCAGAAGTGCAAGCACTGTGTCGGTTTTGGAAAATATAATCACAAATATGTCATTTGACAAACCAAGGCTGTTATGAGTGCTAACAAATTCCTTTAACCAAAACACCAACAACAACTTTAAAACCAAAGCAAAACCTGAAAATGACAAAAACACAGCAGCAAAACCAAAAATATGACTGAGACAAGAGCAAAACCAAAAACAAATGTGCAAATCAAAATCACAAGAGCAAGATGAAAAAATCTCCTTCTTCTTTTCGAATCGCCACAGCGAATCACCTGTCTCTACCTAACCCTATTCTCTACATCCTCTTTACTCACACCCAATAACTTCATGTCCTCGTTTATCTCATCCATATACCTCCTCTTTGGTCTTTCTCTTTGCCTTCTGCCTGGTAGCTTCATTTCTAACATCCTCCTACCGATATATTCACTATTCCTCTTCTGTACATGTCCAAACCACCTCAATCTGGCTTCCATGACTTTCTCCCCAAAACATCTAACATGAGCCGTCCCCCTGATGAACTTGTTCCTAATCATGTCCAACCTCGTCACTGTCAAACAAAATCTCAACATCTTTAGCTCTGCTACCTGTTTCTTCCTTAGTGCCACTGTCTCTAAACCATACATCATAGCTGGTCTCACCACTGTCTCTAAACCATACATCATAGCTGGTCTCACCACTGTCTTTTAACTATACATCATAGCTGCTCTCATCACAGTCTCTAAACCATACATCATAGCTGGTCTCACAACTTTCTTGTACACCTTCCCCTTGATTCTAGCTGATATTCTCCTGTCACACAACACTCCTGACACATTCCTCCACCCATTACGACCTGCCTGTACTCGCTTTTTTACCTCTTTTACACACTTTCTATTGCTCTGTACCGTCGACCCCAAGTACTTGAACTTTTGTACCTTCTTTACCTCTTCACCCTGTAATCTCACTGTTCCACTTCCCTCCCTCTTATTCAAACACATGTACTCTGTCTTGCTACGACTGACTTTCATTTCTCTTCTCCCCAGAGCAAACCTCCACCTCTCCAGGTTTCCCTCTACCTGCTCCCTGCTCTCACTACAGATCACAATGTCATCTGCAAACAAAAAAATCTCAACAGCAATTTAAAAAAACAACAACCGCACATTAATTTACAATAAAAATAAAAATAATAATAATAATAATAATAATAATAATAATAATAATAATAAAGAGCAGCTGGTTAAAAACCCAAACAATAATTCAATTTTACACAAGGAAACCATACAGCAAAAAACATGACTGCAGAATATTTTTTTTAATCATAATAACAACAGTAAATTAAATATTAAAAGATTTAAAAAAACAAATCAAATTAAAAAAAAAAAAAAAAATAAATATATATATATATATATATATATATATAATATATATATATATATATATATATATATATATATACAAAAGCAAAGCTAAAGATGCAAGTGCACATATAAAATAAAACCCAATGAAAAACAAACAGAAAATCCGGATGGTGAAAATAAACAACACAACAGCAAAATTAAAAACGCAACAGCACAGATAATAATCCCACAATAATCCCATCAGAACCAATAAACCCAGAACCAATAATCCCACATTAATCCCTGGAGAACCAATAATCCCACATTGATCCCAGCAAAACCAATAATTCCTGAGTTACTGTATGCACAGCATGCTGCTGAAGACCAAAGCACTCTGCAACCTTTGAGGACGTTTAGGTACTTATATAAAGACATATGTAATAAAAGTACTGCATCCAACCAACTCTCTATTTTTCGGTTATCTTAATTTTTTTCCCAATATGTACATAAACATTTAATAAAAAGCAGCTGAACAGCTCAAAAAGAATTTAAGTGACATATCTTAGAGAGATAAGCAAACACATATCTGTCAGGTAAAGGAGAAATGTTTTAGTATCCACCAAAAATCAATATATGCTTTTGTACTTAAATTCTCCAGTCTAACTTGTTAGAAGGTCATTCATTGTTAGAAGTTCATTCAGCCATGGTCAAATCACAAGTTTATTATAATGCACGCTTGCTTATGTTATTTTTATTATAAGATGAACTTTTAAAATCCTTCACAGATACATTATAATGATACAGCCATATTTGAGGTTCGATAAATACATATAATTATGACCGTGCATCACCAATCATGGAAAACAGAATTGGGGAAGTGGCGGCTGGTGCTAAAGATTTTGGAAGGGGTGATAACAAATTCTAATCAGATTGTTAGTAATGCAGGACTTTAAATATTCGATGGTGATGTATTATTACTGCTCCTCTCTTTCTGTCTATTCACGCGTCCTCCTCCTCTTACCTTTGACCAACAGTAGTCCAATTTCTGCCGGCAACCTGTAGGTCAACGATGTCGGTGGCAGTCGTTGCTAACCCAGGCCTCAACTGATCCGGTATAAAATTCGGATTTGCATATTTAGTTTTACGTCTGATGCCCTTCCTGACACAACCCTCTCTATTTATCCAGGCTTGAGACTGGCACCGAAGTCACTGGCTTGTGACCCCTGTGGCTAGATGAATGAAACTACAGTATAATGCCTTAATTTACTTTAAACACATATAAAACCTAAGAAGTTTGAAAGCTTCTGTATCTCAAATAGATACAGCAAAAAAAATGTATTTGCATGAGGACATGCATCCAAGCAAAATCCCAGCAAAACCAAGAATTCCTTAGTTTACTGTATGCACAGCATGCTTTTGTAGACCAAAATCCTGCTGTAGTGCTAAAAATTTTGGAAGGGGTGCAAACAAATTTCAATTAGATTGTTAGTAGTGCAGGACCTTAATATTCGATGGTGATGCATTATAACTGCTTGCTAAAAAAATCTAGAATGTTAATGTCTAAGACACCTGTAAAAGAAAGCAATAAATGCATTTACAATACAAATAAATCATTGAATTTGACTTTAATGTGGGTTTATTATAAGTAATTAAGTAATCAAGATAATCATTGAAATGATTCAGCCATTTATATCAATCGAATTCACTGATGAAAGCCAGGACACTTGCTAAGGGAAGAACAATAAAAGTCATGACTTACATTGCAACAGTCCAATCACATGAAGCCAAAATATAAAACCAGTTTTGATTTGTTAACAACATAAGTGGGATTGTTTGCTAGTGGGAGAGGAATTTGAAACAAGCTAGTTAGATTTCACACTTCAATCACATGCCTTTCAGAAGGTGACAGACCTACACACACTCATTTGTCCAGCCACCCGTACACAAAGAAATTTTGTATTACTTTACATTTTGATAATATGACCAATAGCAAAGCAGTATGACTATATGGTTTTATTTTGTTATTGTTTTATTTTGTTAACTTATTAATGACATGGTAAGTAGCTTTCTTCTTTGGGGGAGCGGCGCCCTAACAACCTGTATTGACTGGCCGACACTAAATTGGGGTACATTTATTATTTTTTTATCGTATTTTCAGTTTAAGTTACAGGTTTGCTGATCAGACCTATTCCACAGGACATATCCACATAATTTAAATCAACACTAGGTAGTTTTTCGACCTTAAATGAATGTCTCTAAAATTATTTCAGTGGTGGAACAACTGAATTTTTGTGCCTGCTTTCGTGATCTAGTCAGTGCACACTGCCCTTTCCATCCCCTACTAGAGGAAGAGTGTGACCTGCTTTAAGTCACATATTTTACAGGTAGCCTGTTATTCAACAGCTAACTGTAAGACAAAACAATCTGATATGCAAACCTCTAAACCAGCACCAAGACAGAGTCATCAAAGAAAGCAAGGAGGGTTTTGTCAGAGAAAGTGGAAAAAAGAGAGAGACAGAGTGATTGGACACGAAACCAAAAAATAATAAATATTGGACAGGCTTACACTCTGGGTAGTAAGCTGGAAGAGGCATTAGATTGCAAACCTGGATTTGTAGGTCTTATATGTACTTTTTTATGGTCCTGTACTTTTGAGCTTATTTGTTATTGTGATGTCTTTCGGTTGTTCGCACTACTGGATAAGGTAATGTTGCCCTATTTAGTCTCTTGCATGTTACGATCTTCTAATAGCTAGCATGCCGTGGCTCTTCACGAATTCGTAATTCATAATAATTGTTTTATTTTAAAACGCTTTAGATTCTTCATTTCAATATTTGTTTTTTCTGAGCAGTTCAGTCAATGACTATTACTGGTATCTGTAGTTACCATGCTAGGCACTATTCTCAGGGAGTTGAGTGTAGTAATTGCACCTATTACAACACACAATGCCTGGTCGTAAGTGTGTTTAGTAAGTTTCCCGAAAATATAACTTGAATTAAAGGGTTTCAGAAGACTGTAAACGAATGGCTACAGTCATATGGTGTAAAGAACAGAATATGATTTTTGTTTTGGGAGCACCGGAACAGTTAGTCAAATAAAGAGGTTCTGTTATTTTAAAGCCTTATTAACTTATGACAGTGTGCGATATATATAGGCTTCTATGGACACTACATATTTATTTGTATATATACACATTACTATTTTTAATTCTGCTAAAAAGCATGACCTTTTTTAAAAAAAAAAAATAGCATTTAGAAAGCATTGAGGTTTCCTCCACTAGAAGAGACCCAAACCCTTTTTTCATCAGGACAATACCTCAGCACAAAACCCCCTGAGGTCTATAAAGACATACCGTGTTCTGATTGGAGTGAAAAAACTCAAATGTCCTGTACAGAGCCCTTTAAACTGAACACTATTGTAACTATAAAATCCTATCCCCACGATCTAAAAAGAAAAAGTAGGACTAACATCTTAAATAAGATTATAAAAAACCCACATGGTCGTGTGTCTAAACACATCTGGCTATATAGGGTATATTCAATAACAAGAAACAGTATCTGAATATGTTCTGTAAACTAAATGTTTTGTACCGCATAATGATTTCTGTGCAGAAAATATATTGTACCACTAAAACAACACATTTTTATGACAGAAACATGCACAACTCAATAACCGATGAAGCAAAAAAAAAAGATTTTAAAGACGGAATAGCTGCTCTTCCTACAGCTCACAAGACTTGTGTTTGTTCTGAAAGGAAGTGAATGAGCCTGGATGGCAACATCTAAAAATCTGCACCATTACGCTGCACCATTGAGCTAATTAGTCAGTCAGCATCATAAAGCTCTCCTTCTGCTTTGGTACAGAAAGATGGACATATTTGTATTCATCTCAGGTTTCTCTGCCAGTTAATTGGCCTCATGTGAACATAACATTAAAATACAGGAGCTCTAAATTCACACCCTTAATTGTGAGACTCAGACCGGAATACAGAAATTGTGTAGTAAACCTGGCACATATTTAAATTATGCAATCTTATGAGATTAGCTTCTCATTTGTTTAATCAGTGGGGCAAATGTCATGCTGTATGTTATGGAAGTGTGAATTTAGAAAGAATTTGATAGAAATGTAATTAGTTTCCTAGTGTCATTCTGAATACATAAAAAATACAAACACACTATGTACAATAGCTTTCAATTATGGCAATAAAAAACATGATGAATGCTGTAGAATCTGTTGTGACTTCATTTTGCCATGTGTAAAAGGGAAAAAAAAATCACAGTTAAAGAGATTACCATAAAAATGCTTCCAGTCACATAACCAATCAATTATGCCTGTAGACAGTGATTGCTTGAGATGGCTTATCAGCTTTTTGATTTGTGATAACATTCCTTTCTGCAGGCATATGTCTAATTTTAAAGACAATGCAATCCATCTTTAAGTGACTAGCACTATTAGCCATTTGTACTTGTCTAGCTGAGCGGATCCTGGGAAATGTTGAAGCTCTGGATTTGTGTCTTTAAAAATTGTGTTTAAAAAAATAATTACTTGTGAAATCACTCAACCCTTTCATGAAGACCTTTGATAATATATCGTTGTCAGGTGTCCAATGTAGCCTGTAAAAGAATTTAAAATCAAATGCCAATTCTGACTTTATAAATGTAAAATTAAAAGAAATGTCACATATATAGAAAAGATCAGGCAGTCTGCACACTCAGGTGTAATTGCCTTTAGGGTTTGTTTTTTTTTCTACGTATTTTATATGGCAGAATTGAATTTATTGTTCAGGTTTAAGGAACAGAACTACACATGCAGTGGTTAGTCTATAGTAAAGTTTTCCATCACTGTCCACAAAGGGCTCGTTTAGGAGCTGACTTTTATTCCAACCAACCAGAAAACACAATTAATTCCACCTGTTTATTCAGCTGATTATTGGTTTTAAACAAACTGTTTTTAGTTGCCTATACTTGCTTATATAACTTATATAACTGGACACCCCTGCCGTACAGGGCTACCATTTCATATTACGTATCAATATTGTTCCTTTGTCCTGCTTGTTTTCCAACTATTTCTGATCTACTCACTGCTTATTACCCGAATCAGGTGTGTTCAGACAGTCAGAAGCTAGGAAATAGTCTTGCTTGGCCAAACATTGAAACTAATGGCAGAAGGTCTAAAAACCTTGGCTGTTTTGAACTGCAAAGTCCCGGCAAAGAGGACGTATGACTGACAGGTAAAGCAACCAATGATGTTTCGTTTTGTCGGGCATGAAAATGTCCCACCAATAACACACCACT
Source organism: Bagarius yarrelli (assembly GCA_005784505.1). Classification (NCBI taxonomy): domain Eukaryota; kingdom Metazoa; phylum Chordata; class Actinopteri; order Siluriformes; family Sisoridae; genus Bagarius; species Bagarius yarrelli. The sequence goes on along the minus strand of VCAZ01000075.1, from coordinate 1,471,517 downwards.
ATGCAAACTGTAAATCGTTTATTAATGAACATCTCACAAATACAACACAATGACTTAGTTCTTTGATCAGATGGCTTTGGGTTGTTTCCAAGCAGACAATTAAACGATGCAACACATGTCTCCCGGAAATCCTGTGCACTTCAACCAGAGGATGACCTGAAAGTCCTGAAGAGTCACAGCCGTATGCACCATATGTTAAGACAGCAGTCCACAGACAGGACATCTGAGTCTGAGACTACCCCAACACCACCCTTATCGAAAATGGTATCGTCTGGCTTTTGATTGACTCAACACACCTGAGTAAGGCATGAATAGGTGGAAACCAAGAAGAACAAAGTAAATCTGGGATGCCTACAGTTTAAATTGTGGACAACTTTTCAGAATCTGTCAAAGACCAAAAATCAAAGTCCACTGGACATAGCTAGTTTGTGGTGGAATCACACCATGGAAGGTAAGAATAAAAAGAGGAAACTGGGTACAGTACTTTTATGAATGTTCTTTACAATTTTTTTAAACCTAAACGCTCTAGACCAGCGGTAGGCATTCTCAGTCCTGGAGGGCCGGTGTCCTGCAAACTTTAGCTCCAACCTTAATCAAACACACCGGAACCAACTAATCAAGATCTTGCTAGGTACACTTGCAAGATTGCCCACCCCTGTTCTAGACCCCAGACAGCACTATTCTCCTTTAGCATAGACCATGTTGTTTATTGCACCAAACAGAGCATATCAATAGGCTTTTATTAACCGTGTACAAGATTTTATTTATAGGGAAGTCTTAATGACTACTGGTTCTCAGCAACATTACTTCCTAAGCTTCATTAATTCAAGAAAGAAAAAATTGAGGCTGGAATTAAAAGTATGTTCATAGCTGTGATAACAGGATCTAATTTGTTCTATGGACAAATCAAATCTGTGTTATACTTGAATCAAGAAAAAATAAGGTTCTTCAGGGTGATAAACATAACTTTGTCAATGAATAGCACATTTCATTTACAAATATTTAGATAATGGAGCAGAAGAAATACAAACCAAAGAAGTTCTTTGGTTCCCTAAAAAATGTTGTGGTTATAGTTGTAGGTTTTTATTCTTCTTAAGCAGAAGCCATATTTGAGCTGGAAGTGTCAGAGCTGAAGATGTTGATGTTTTCTTTGGGAGTGACGAGGTTGGACAGGATTAAGAAACAAGTTTATCAGGGAGCGGTTCATGTTAGATGTTTTGGGAAGAAAGTCAGAGACGCCAGATTGAGGTGGTTTGGACATGTACAGAGGAGAGATATATTGGTATGAGGGTTTTGGAAATGAAGCTACCAGGCAGAAGGCAAAGAGGAAGACTAAAGAGGAGGTATATGGATGCAATTAAAGAGGACATGAAGTTATTGTGTGTGAGTGAAGAGGATGTAGAGAATAGGGTTGGGTGGAGAAAGATGATTCGCTGTGGAGACCCCTAAAAGGAAACAGCTGAAAGGAGAAGAAAATTATATTGCTAACAGTCCTTAGCATCCTTGAAACAATGCATAAACAAATGAATACATTAATAAATGATTATATTGCACCCTGTGTTGAGATAATAGGGTTTGTTTGCTCCTGCCTCTGCACCTTGGGAAAATTTGGCAAAATAACAGGTATCTAAATGTTAATTTCAAGTTAATTCTGGGAGTAGTACATATTACTCTGTTGGTAAAATAAACAAAGCATACACTTAAACAGCCTTGAAAATAGGCTCAAAGCTTGTAAAGCCTATAGAGACTGATGAACAAACATGGAATCTCCAGTCTTGGTTATGGGACACTCGTCCCATTAATGTTAGACAAAGCTGCTTCATCCCAGGGATTGTGTGGAAAATTAAAATTCTCACAGAGTGATGTAGGCTAAAGAATCTGCCCCTGTGCTATAACAAAAATCAATGACAATAATATGTTATAGCAGAAATAAGAGTTTTTATTGCTTCTACTTTACTGTATGCTTCCTAAATGCTTTTATACATTTATAGGATCCTTGTCTTCGTCCCAGCCTCAAGATACTGAAACTCATATTTCTATGGATGTATTGGCAATGCTTAATTGTATCTGAGTGTAAATGTGAATGTAAGGGGGCAGTTGGTTCACTTGCATCCCACCAAGTGTGGATTTCTGCCTCTCACCCAGCTTTCTAGGGACAACACTTTTTCTAAAATAAAGCGATTGAAACTGACCTGTAAATGTGTATTTTCTAGAAAATAACATAAGGTTGTTTGATAAAAGAATTTTTTAATTTTTAGTTAAAAATTATAAGTTAAGAAACGAGTTGTTTAAAGGTCAAAATATTTCTGGTAGACATTATTTTAGTGAACTGGTTGCAATTAAATATGAGAGTATATCAGTGTTCTGAATTGACTTATATGATTCCTGCTGCTCTGCTAATAAAATTATTTTATTATAATAATTATATTTTACAACTGTTTTAGACAAGAATAGATTGGTCTGTCCACTGCTTTTAATTTAAGTGTAAAAACTTTTTTTTAAATTTTTATCTTAGATTCACTTTGCTAATTTACATTTACATTTACAGTATTTGGCAGACACCCTTATCCAGAGCGATTTACATTAAGGGGTGCCAACAGTGGTAACTTGGTTGGGCTGGAAATCGAACCCCAAACCCTGATCTTCCAGGTATCAGACAAACACCTTAACCACTGAGTCACCACTTAATTTGTGTGAGTAATTGTGTTCATTGTTTCTTATAATAGACTGGTGTATTTCAACCTTGGACCCAGTTTTCCTGCAATATTGAGCATTACAGATCCACTGCTAGCAGAACAGAGCATTAAAGGAAGACGAACGAATTGCTTTCTCAAAGGCAAGTACTTTACATTTACAGCGTTTAGCAGACGCTCTTGTCCAGAGCGACATACAAGAAGTGCTTTGAGTCACATCAAAAACAGCTCAATACTGATATAATAGTTCACAAAAAGGTGCAACAACAACAAAAAACTGTTGAAAAGAGTAAGGTTTTTTTTTTTTTTTTTTTTTTAAATGTCAAGAGCAAGGTATTTAAGAAAAAGAGTTTTCAAACACCTCTTGAAGACCGCCAGTGACTGTGCTGTTCTGACATTGATGGGAAGTTCGTTCCACCATCTTGGTGCCAGAACAGAGAAAACTCTTGAGGCAGACCTACCTCGTGTCCTAGGGGATGGTGGAACAAGCTGAGCAGCGCTTGTGGATCTGAGAGAGTGTGGTGCGATGCGAGGAGTGATAAGTGTTTGTAGGTAGAAGGGTGCAGCTCCGTTTTTGGCTTTGTAGGCAAGCATCAGTGTTTTGAATCTTATGCGTGCAGCTACTGGGAGCCAATGGAGGGAGCGCAGCAGTGGATTGGTGTGTGAAAACTTTGGTAGGTTAAAAACAACACGTGCAGCTGCATTTCTGAATCATCTGCAGAGAGCGAATTGCACTCAGAGGCACACTCAGTGGATCTTGTGGTTGACAGTGTCGAATGCAGCTGAAAGGTCGAGGAGGATGAGGACAGATGACAGTTTGGATGAACTGGCGGCATGCAGCTTCTCAGTGACAGCCAAGAGGGCAGTCTCTGTAGAATGAGCAGCTTTGAAGCCAGACTGATTGGGGTCTTGAAGGTTTTTCTGTGTGAGAAAGAGGGACAGTTGATTATAGACAGTGCATTCAAGTACTTTAGAAAGAAAAGAGAGAAGTGATACCGGTCTGTAGTTGGTGATGTCTGAGGGGTCCGTCGCAGGCTTCTTCAGGATAGGAGTAACCCGTGCTCTGTTAAAAGATGTTGGTACCTGACCAGTAGATAAGGAGCTATTGATGATTGTAGAGATAAAAGGCAAAAGATCAGGAGAGATGGTCTTGAGCATTGCCGAGGGGATTGGGTCCAGTGGACAGATAGTAGGATTGCAGGACAGAATGACTTGTTGAACCTCATCTGACCCTAAGGTAGAGAAATGAGACAGTAAAGGAGAAGACAAGTCATGAGTGGAAATTGTAAGGTTACCTGAAGAGGCGGTAACAGTCTTGCAGATTTGCTTAGTCTTTTCATCATAGAAGGAAGCAAAATCCTCTGCAGACAGAAAGGGTGGAGTAGGGGAACTGGAGGTATGAGTAGTGATGAGAAGATTTTGTGAAGCTTGCAAGGGTCGTTAGCTGAAGCTTCAAGTTTTTCCTTGTAAAAGGTAGTCTTGGCAGAAGTCACATCCGAAGAGAACTTCGACAGAAGAGCATGGTAGGTGGCAAGATCAGTGTTGAGATGTGATTTCTTCCATCTTCTCCCTGCTGATCTCAGTTCTCTGCGGTTGCTGCGTAATTCATCCGTCAGCCAAGGACGCGAAGTCTTCCTAGGTTTGGTAGACAGAGGACAAAGAAAGTCTATGGTTGAGGAAAGTGATGACAAAAAAATATCAGTGGCTGAGTGACTAAGGGTAGAGAGGAAAAAGAGTCATGGTCAGGAAGGGAGGAAAGAGTGGTAGAGGCTACTGACAAAGGAGAGATAGAGTGGAAATTGAGACGGGTTAAAGAGAGGGTGTGGTAGTTAGTTTTAGGAGGACAAGGAATAGAAAGATTAAACGATACCAAGTGATGATCAAAGGTCTGAAGAGGGGTAGACTGCTTGTCCATGAGTGTGGAATGATGTGTGAAAACCAAATCCAGGACATTTCCTCCCTTGTGTGTGGGAGGAGAGCTGTTGAAGGTCAAGGAGAAGGAGTCCATCAGAGGCAGAATGCAGGAGGAGTGGAGCTTGTCTGAAGGAAGGTTGAAGTCCCCGAGTACCATCAAGGGGATACCATCAGTAGGGAAGGCAGTAAGAAGTGTATCCATCTCATCTAGGAAGTTTCCCAGAGGGCCAGGAGGGCGGTAGATGACGATGATCAGAATGTTGATTGGAAAAACGACTGAAACTGCATGACACTCAAAGGAAGAGATAGTTAAATGAGACATAGGGAGAGGTGAGAAACACCATCTCCGAGACAACAAAATACCAGTGTCACCACCCCTGCCCGTTTCTCTAAATTAAACTTTAAACTCTAACTTTAAATTAAATCTTGCTATATTTGTTCTCCTTGGACAAAAATTATCAGTTTAGGAGGACCAACTCTGTTAGATAAAACTACATTACAGATAAGGAAACATTATCTACCTAACCAAATTGCTATTTGGGAGGGATACTTTGGCGATAAGACCATTTTGTAAAATTAATAAAGACTTGTCATATTTTACTCCTTTCAGGGCACTCCAAATAGTTTACAGTAAGTTATGAAAAAATAATTCAACATACTATTGTACAACAATACTTGTATCGTAATCTCTCATAAATTCTGCTAAGTGTAACGTTCAGGGTTTTTGGTTTTCATGTTTTGTTATTGTTCATGTTTTATGTTGATTTTATGTTTATTGTTTTATGTCTTGGCTAAGCTATGCTAGCTAGCTAAGCTATGCTATACTAGCTAGCTATGCTATGCTATGCTATGCTATGCTAGCTAGCTAAGCTAGCCTTGGCAGTTTGTTTTGTTTACTTCCTGTTTTGTCCTCATGTCTTCCTGTCATGTGATTCTCTTTGTTCTTGTGTCTTGTTTTCATTGGTTTTCCTGTGTTTGTGATTGTGTTCAGTGTATATATACCCCTGTGTATCCTCGTCTGCTTGTGGATTATTGTTTGTGTTCCACTGCAGCGGGTATGAGTTAATGCCAGTGGTCATGTCAAGTCAAGTCAAGTCTGCTAAGTCAAGTCAAGTCAAGTCTATGTTTGTTCATGTTTAGTTTATGTTGGTATGTTTACTTTGTAAATAAACTGCACTTGGATTGAATACGTCTTGCCTCGGCAGGAGTTCCGCTACAGTCATTTTATTAATATACGAATGTGGGCCTTTCAGTACACCCCAATTGCTGTATCTTAGTTGAAGGATAAAGAATGGCAAAAGTGATAATTCTAGATGATACATATATAAGCAATATTTTCTGCCTCTGTTTCTACTTGTTATTTTTCAGAAGATAAAAACACACTCTTTAATAACCATCAGTTTACAGTTCTGTAAAATGCCCAGCTCTATAAATCCCAAAAGCTGTAACAACAATTTCTATGACATGAAAAGTCTTGTTGGAATTAATAGTCAACTGGAGCTGTTCCTTTTGGCCTGCTTCATTAAATCTATATCAGCATAATATGACACTTAGGAAAGCTCAGGGAGTTGACGCCCCCATTTTCATTATGGTTTCCAGTGGCAATCTTAAGTTACCTAAGTTAATTTGAATTAAGTGTACCGAACTCACACAGTTTACCCCTCCTTACACACCCACTTATCTTTTGCCATTTGATAGTTATGTTAGAAGCCATAGGATAAACCTTTAAAAGAAAATAGCACTTCACTGCCCTATTGTAAATAAATGTCTAAATGGCAAGAAGAAACAAACAAGGACGTTACTTGTGACCTGGATCAATGATACTCATCTCATACCAGGATTTAAAGCCATTATGTGAGAGAGAGCTTGTGCATCGGGGCCAATGGTAAGAGAGCCTGCTTGTCCAACTGCTTGTGAAAGTATTTTCTATACCCCTGTGTCATGTCTTGAATTCCAGATAAAGCCATCTGCTCTCTGTATGACTGGTGTATGCCAGAAAGATATTTATACTGCACAGTGTATGCGGTATGCAAAGATTGATAGGGATGCATTATATTTGATTCAATAAATATACTTTTAAGAGTAGGGTTAACTGGCCTTCTTCTTCTTCTTTTGGCTTTAATGGCGGTTGGCAAACCAGCTTTTGGTTCATTTTCGCCACCTGGGGTGGAGTTTAACTGGCCTTACATTTACTCTCACTCAAGTTAATTTTTAATTACAGAAAATGTACTTTCACTTTACTAAATGTGATGTCATTTAGTAAAGTCACCAAGTCTCGCGATAGACTGCAGCTGTCAGAAAACTCAGTGTCAGTAAATATCAGTAAAGACAGTAACACACACAGAACAATTTTCACTTCTTCTATATGACCAAAACACGTGATCATATAAGTGTAGAGGAATTCCAGCTCCAACCTGATAAAACATGTTACAGCAAGTTTTGTGATAATGACTATTTGATGGTGATTCTGTAACTATAGACACTTTAATCTTCTTTTTCATCTTGTTTTTAATGTGTATTTTAAGTAGCTGTGATTGTAAGTATTTTTTCTGGATTTAGGATTTTCCCTTTTCTATTTAATCAGATCTAAAGTAACAAGTAACTCACTACTTGAGTAACCATATTATTCCATACTTGATTATTCTTATAAATACTTTTACTGTTACGTTATTATGTAGCTACACCTTATTATAAACTGTACATTATTTAACTAAACAAAATTATATAGATTTTACTTTGCTAAACCCTAAAAACTCTGTACATTAATTGCAAACTGTACAATAATCTGATTCTATATGTTATGTGGGGAAGCTATTATAATAGAATTAGTTCTTTTTTGCCTGAGAGCTCTGAGAATGATGTTGTTTTTTTTTCCTTTTATACACAACTATACATTATTATATAACTACTGTATATGTTATCATATCATATCGTGTAACTTTAAATCATATGGCTATGTCATATAACTAATTATCATATAGCTTAAAATAACATTAACATTATTATATAGCTACACCTTATTATATATTATATAACTTTACATTATTGTATAGATTTTACTTTGCTATACCTTAAATACGCACACTCTGTACATTGTAAACGCAAACTGTACAATAATCTGATTCTATTAGTTATATAGGAAAGCAATTATAATAGAATTAGTTATTTCTGCCTGGGAGCTCTGGAAAAGATTGTCATTTATAATTGTATGGCTATGTTATATAACGATACATTATTATATTAGCTCAAAATAAATTAAAAAATAATAATTATTATAATTATTATTACCATATTATATTATTATATACTACACCTTGGGCAGCACAGTGGTTGGCTTAAAGCAAGAAGGCCCGGGTTTGCATGTTCTTCCTGTGTTGTTACTGGCTACTCTATGCAACTCTGAATGCATATGATGTGCATGTGATATACATAAGCGAGCGGTGTTACTGATTTAATTCAGCTTTTAATTCACTTTTTAATTCAGCTGTTGAAATGTAACAAAGCTGCATTTACTTCTACTGTACTTAATTCATCTTAATTTTTAAGCAAAGGTTATTAGGGTTATAAATGATCCTGTTTTAATATGATAAAACTGAATGTTTTGGGGAAAAGGTTTTCAATTCAATTAATCTACAAACTATAGTATCTATTTATAACGTTTAATGCTGTGTTTGGCTCTTTAATAATTCTTTTTCATAATCAGTAAAGACAAATGACTCAAATGTGGGTTTTAAGTAAACCAGAGACTTATTTCTTGTCAAGGTCTTTCTTGACTATAGAAGGTGAATGTCATATTTTAACTAGAAGAAAGTCACACTCAGTTAAATGACCTGGAAGAACATGACCAGAAGATGTCACTGTGGTGTGAGGCCTTGAGCCATGACAACGCCAAGATTGCTGCAGCAGCAGCTGATTTAAAAGTAAGTGTTAATTTACTACCACAAGCAATGCTGACTCACAAAAAAGCTACTAGTTTTAAGAAACTTGTCACTTAAATTGTTTTTTAATTTTAACTGGCTTAAAATTAGTTTTGTCTAGGTAGTTTAGTGTTAATTTGTTATTTATGGGCAGACAAAAGCAATTTTTCATCCTTTATACAATGTGACACTAATTTTTCTGTCGGGTTTGAACATATTGAGTTAAACTCCAGCACATTTCATAGAGTTTGCTGATCCTTTTCAGAGCAAAGAGCTTCTTCTTGGCAATTCCTTTATAAAATCCCGTTTGGAGATGCAGTTGTGATGTATGATTAATCTATGAACATCACTACTGACTTGCAGACCTCCTGTAGACAGTTGGTGTCACTAATACACCCTTTAAGTTTATGGACTATTTTCAAAAGGGGTGGCTCTACCAAGCTTCGAAGCTATTTGCATATTTTCAATGAATAATGAATGATTAAAGACAGTTAAAGGTATGTCCAAGTGCCTTTAGGGGAACTTTTGCACAGCTGTTGTTTTGGTTTCGTTTTTATATTTTCTGTGGACAGAATTTTGTTCTTTACCTTACTGACAGAACAGAATATAAATCTTTGAAAAGTAATTGAAAAGTGGTCAACTAAACTTTTCTTACAGAGATGCAGCTTGTCGTTGCCACAGTCGATCTTGTGTCCCGGTTTCCATCATTGGATTTCTATCATTGGACATTTTCTGTCGAATCGAATGCTGATTTATACATTTCGTAAAAGCTTCTGGTCAAAATACTGTTATTAAAAAATATTTATTTATGGACAGGACAAAGAATGATGAGTTCACACTTGAGTTTTCCTATCAAGTTTCTTCTTGACATCCTCTCTAGGAGTTTCTTTTGCTGACACAGTAGTCTCAGGCATGCTCATTAGGAATTGGTATGAGTTCTATATTAAAATGTGTAATTTTTAGTCTGAATTTTTGCATTTCTGTAAAGCTGCTTTGAGACAATGTCTATTGCACAAAAAAAAACTGAGTTGAACTGCTGAAAACTTAACTCATAATTATAAATGTATCGATGCATCGCAATTCTTTCTCTAACGATTCCTGAATCGATTCTCGAAAGTTTAGAATTGATTCTAAATTCACATAAGATCGCGAGTGTGATCTCACAGTGTGTCCTTACAGCGTTATTTAAGTGTTGCTCATAATTGTTACAATAATTGGACGTTTCAGTGTTTCATTCAGAGCTTCAGTTCATCCTGAACACAAGTTTGTCTATAAAAAAATTGATCATACTAAATCACCCATACTAAATTCCAACTATAAACAAAAAGCATAGAAAGTCCAATTCTGGTTAAAATTTAAAGATGTAAACATGTATTTACACAGCAGGAGAATTAGAAAAAAGTGTAGATTAAGAATCGATTTTGAAATCGGACTGTAAAGTACATAAAGATCCCCAATCCTACTAATGATATCAGGTACTGTAGGGTGCAGGCTTGTGAGTATAAATGATTTTTTCCTCTACATTTTAATAGATTGCTGAAAGTCTTTAATTTTGAAATAATGCAAAATGTTAAACTAGAACTTTATATAACTATTTTGCAAATACGCACAGTCTGTACATTGTATACGCATCTTGACTGTAAACAAAATGGTAATAAATCGGATTTTCTTGGGCGTGTAGCAAAGCAATTAGCTTACTTTTCATTTGTAAGATTATAGTATTAGTTATTTCTGGGAATAATTGTTTCTGACTGTATGTTCTTTTCTCTCTATACACAGCAATATATGTTGTCATATAACTAAAAATCATATGAATATGTTATATAACTATACTTATTAATATATTATATACTTTTAATATAGCTTAAAATGCCATCATAAACCTCATTATGCAGCTACGCCTGATCATAAAATAAACATTGTATAGATTTTACCTTGATATATTTAAAATAGGCACGCTCTGTACATTGTATATGAGTCTCGGGTGTACGCATACTGTACAATAATTGAATTCTATTAGTTATGTAGTGAAGTGAGCTTTGGGAACGATAGTTTCTGGCTGTATGTTATTTTCCCTCTCTTCGAAGCTAAACATATAACAATACATTATCCTATAACTGTATGTTATCATATAACTACAAATCACGTGACCATGTTATATAACTATACATAATCATATAGCTTAAAATAACATTATTATGTAGCTACACCTTATTATAAACTGTACATTATATAACTAAACATAATTATATAGATTTTACTTTGCTATACCCTAAAAACTCACACTCTGTACATTAATTGCAAACCGTACAATAATATGATTCTATATGTTATATGGGGAAGCGATTATAATAGAATTAGTTCTTTTTGCCTGAGAGCTCTGAGAATAATTGTTTCTGACTGTATGTTTTTTTTTCCTTTTATACACAACTATGCATTATTATATAACTAGTGTATATGTTATCATATAGCTATATATACTGGTTTAACCTCAAATCATATGTCTATGTTATATAGTTATACATTATCATATAGCTTAAAATAACATTAACATTATTAAATAGCTATACCTTATTATAAACTATAAATTATATAACTTTACATTATTATATAGATTTTACTTTGCTATACCTTAAATACGCACACTCTGTACGTTGTATACGCAAACTGTACAATAATCTGATTGTATTAGTTATATAGGAAAGCAATTATAATGGAATTAGTTATTTCTGCCTGGGAGCTCTGGAAAAGATTGTCTATTTATAATTGTTTAATTTTCAATCGTATGGCTATGTTATATAACGATACATTATCATATTAGCTCAAAATAATTAAAAAAATAATAATAATTATAATTATTATTACCATATTATGTTATTATATACTACACCTTGGGCAGCACAGTGGCTTTGTGGTTGCCTCAAAGCAAGAAGGCCCGGGTTGGATTCCCGGGCAGGGCTTCTGTGTGGAGTTTGCATGTTCTCCTTGTGGTTGCGTGGGTTTACTCCAGGTACTCTGGGTTCCTCCCACAGTCCAAAAACACGTTGGTGATTCTAAATTTCCCATAGGAGTCAGTGTGAGTGTGGCCTTGTGATGGACTGGCGACCTGTTTCAGGGTGTACCCGTGACCCTGAACTAAGGAATAAGTGGGTATAGAAGATAAATGAATGAATGAATACTACACCTTATTATAAACTATACATAATATTATTATATAGATTTTGCTTTGCTATTAAAAGCATTAAATTAAATTGTGTGTATGCAAAGGTACACTAATCGAATTCTATTAGTTATTTGCAAGATAGTAAATTATTCCTAATGTAAATTAATTAGATTTTATCCATTCATTCATTTATCTTCACTAACATGTTTTATTTATTTTTACATTCACACCGTTTAATCACTGTGTATTGACGACCTCTTGCGTTAAACGGACAGCTTAAAGTGTTGGAATAATTAACGCAGTAAATTACCTGCTATTTTTACATAAACGAGTCGTGGAGGATGCGCGGTTTGGGACGTAGCCCACATAAACCGCAACTAATTAAGGTTGGCTGGGTCACGTGATCCATGTAGCCGGCTGGAGCACGTGATCAAACTCGGCCCGCCGTCGTATTTTCCCTCTGAGGAGATTTTTGGTTTGCGGCGCGGAGGAACGCGGACACCTGAAGCGGAGCGGCGCGGCGGCGTTTTAGTTCAGTTATAACAGAAAAACTGACAGAAAACACAAAAACGGTAACTTCATTCTTTTTGACACCGAAAACATAGGATATTAGTCACTTTTAATGCTTGTTTCTGAGGAGAAAAATTACTAAACCGCGCCTGACAAGTGCAGCCCCTGACTTTCATTCGATTTTCAAGAATTATTTCATGTATAATATTATATCCATACAAAAAAACCCCCGTTTTTAGACGCTTTTTGTCGTTTAAAAAAAGCGGCCTCGTTGTAAAATCTCTGTTTTAACGTGTGGTTTTTTCTGAAGGACCTTCGCGTTATAGTGTCCGTTTTTTCACTGTTGGATTTAACGGATTTTAACGGAATTTCGCTACGGAGAACTTTTTAAGCTGTAAGGTGCTTGTGAAAACACACACACACACACACACAGACCGGAGTCGACTCTATACCGTTCATTTTTATTGAGGCTAACAAAGATAGCATTTCACATCAGCGATAATTTCACCTCCGAACATTTTTTTTCTTTTTGTTTAAATTTTTGTTTAACACGTTTATACACGGATTAAAAAACCTCCACCGCGTAAAAACCGCTTTTAGTTGCTGTTGTTGTTTTTTTTCTTCCTCTTAATTAATTACTTATTCTCGCCTCAGGAGTGACGAGGCGGTGCTCGTGCTACATATAGCAGACCGCGCGCGCGGGCACGGAAACGCGCGTGGTGCGCGACGCGTGAGCATTTCGCTACGAGAAGCCACGCTGTTTGTTGAGGCGCGCGCAGGGGATCAGGTAAGCGGGATACCTGTTAACTTTTTTTTTTGTGCGCGTACTAGAGAGAGGGGGGAGGGGAAGGGAGAGAGAGAGAGAGTGTTTTTGCGCGAGTGTCGGTGTCCGGAGTTTGTGGCTCGTTGCCGCGGGAAGTGCGGCACGTTCGGAAACCGTAATGGACGCGCGAGCCTACAGTCAAGTTTTTTACCGTCCGGTTCTTGAGGTATCTCGCACGAGCTCGGCTACTGGACTGTAACCGAGTCGCACGCGGAATATTTTGGAAGGGAACAGCGTCCGTTTATTGCGACCCCGGAATTATACAGGACGATTATCATGTCATCTGCACGCGTCTGTCTGGGAGCTCTGCTGCTGGGAACGATTGTTTCTGACGGTATGTACTTTTCCCTTGACACACAGCTGTAAATCGTATACAGATCATCATGTGACTACATTATCATGTGACTGTATTTTATCATATACATAATCATAACTGTACATTCTATGTCTTTATTACATATATCTCTATTATATATGAACAGTATCACATCGTTAAATATATATCTACATTATCATATATTAATACAATATTATATATTCTAACAATATGATGAATCCATACGTCGCCATAAAAATATCACATCTACAATATCACATTTATACAATCTAATATATTTTCACAATATCACATGTACAATAATGCATATCGGTACAATATCATGTATATGTACAATCACATCTATACAATATCATATCTGTACAATATCACATCACGTCTGTACAATACCACATATCTATGCAATACATCTGTTCAAGATATCACATCTGTTCAATATATCACATCTGTACAATGTCATGTCTGTACAGTATCACATGTCTGTACAGTATCACATCTATACAATATATCTGTTCAATATTATATAGCTGTACTGCTTGTATCACGTACAATCACATCTGTACAATATCACAAATCTATACAATATATCTGTTCAGTATCACATATCTATACAATATCACATCTGCACTATCACATATCTATACAGTAGCACATATCTACACATCACATCTATACAATATTATATATCCTCAAATAATATTACTATGCATTATAGTATAACTGTACATTATTATAAAGCTATGCGTCGTCATCATAATACATCATTATTTAACCATAAACTACATCTATAGTAGGTGAAATGAATTCCTATTAGTGTTTAGAAATGTTTATACACAGATAAAGGAAATGTACATAAATAATACAGTTTTTTGTTTTGCTTTAGTGCAATGCTTTTTCTTAAATTCTGTTTGCTGAGCCCCCCCCCCCACACACACACACACACCCACACACACACACACACACACACACACACACGCGCGCAAGCATCTCGAGCTGTAATTGCCTCGGAGAGGTCAGTGTCATTGCAGTGTGAGGCATGAAGTCTCCTCCTGCTCATCCATTCGCACGGATTTCACATAAACTCGTGTGTGCTTTTCTGTGATGAGTTGATGTGCAGTAATTAAGGGTGATACGCCAGGTACATCAGCTCTCCACAAGGTGGGATCATGAGTGTACAATGACTCATAGACGAATAATTCAATTTAATACCAAGCATCCAAAAAGAGCTTGTATCCAATCCTGTTTGTAATCATGCAGTATATTTTTTTTATGTATTCTTGTGCTTTTTTTAGTACCTCAGAATAAACTCATCATATTCATTTCACATTCATAAAAAATGTTTGTATAAAATATAAAAATTACATGAATATAATATTTAATTTGTAACCTTTAGACTCTGTGTACAATTGACTTCTCAGCACTTTTCCAAATATCACAGTACACTGAAAGTTAAACATATTGCAAACACAACACTCATCATCTTTCTGGATTGCACAATTTCACTTAAATACTCCAGCAGTCTGCATTTAATGTATTAAATCTCATTGAAAAGGTCTGGTTTAGATCATGTTTTAGTATTGCAAAACCACAGACTTGTTAAGTAGGAGTTGCTTGTGTCTTGGAGAAGAAAAACACGCAGGGTTTGGGATAAAAGCCCTGCTTTACATCTCAGGATTCAGTTATTCTGGTCTCTATTAAAATGTCTATCACATTTGCACATCATTTGAATGTAGCTGTCCACATCGGAGCAGTAATTCTTGACACTGAGGAGTGCTGGAAGGGTTGCTTTCTCATCATCTTCCGTCGTTCAGAGGTACTGCTTGACAGACATGTCTATGCTGAACTGATAAAAGTCAAAATGGATTCTGCTGAACATTTTAGATTCAGGTTTTTAAGATGTAACTTTGAAAAGAAAATCACTTCCTATAATCTCAGTATTTTAGCAAGGAGCTTTGGGAATGTTTAATGCAGTGTTTGATATCCATGGTTACATTTACTCCTATGCAATGCAATCCTTTGCTGGTTTAAATATGCAGTTTTTATGAATATTTTATGCAGTTTGTATAAAAACATGAAAAATCCTGTGTTAATTGACCCACTTGATTTTGAAAATTGCACACAAAGTTCCCGGTTAATTGGCTACACCTTACTATCCCATGAGTCTTTAAGTTCTTTTACTGGCTTTAGCTTCAAGTGCCTAAAGAAAAATGTTATTTATTGTAGTTAAATTGCACTTGTTCAACATCATTTAAATTAAACTTTTTCCAACCTTAAAATTGCACTTCTATGACATAGTATGTTACAGGTCAATATCCAAATGGCGGATGTAGTATATCTAAATGAATTTTTAAATGGTCGGGACGTACGTACTTACTGAAATTTAGTACATCTTTAAGTATTATGCGATTTAAGATGTCATCTCCCAAAATTCTATTTATTAAAGCGCATTCACTTTTATGGTTTTATAAGAAACTGTCTCATCTACCACTAACAGGGTTATTAATAAAACACATCAAGTATTTAAGGATTTTCTCAATTCGCAGGTGCTCTTAACATGTAAGACCCACGAATGTTGGGGGACGACTGTAACAAAAAGAAAAGCCCCAAAAAAGTCACATCCAACCAGCCTGTACTCTGTTTGGAAGGATTAAGGTTATGAACAGTGTCTTATGAAGCAGATGTAGCTTTTCATGCATGTTTTATTATGCAATGTGATGTGCATCTACTCATAGTCAGTGATTTGTACCAAATTATAGTGAAAAAAAAACCTATTTATGCAAAACCCATCCTTGACCATGCTTGAAAATAGCTTGGTGTTTTGAAGAAAAAAATTTCAATAGTGTAGTGTGAGCAGCCCATCGTTCTTGTTTATTGCGTCATATTTCAGGTGCTGCCCTCTGCAGTCATACAAGCTTCAACAAAGATTCTGTTCTATTACATCCACTGATTTGTAATCTAGACAGCCTTTAAATGCACTGATACTAATTCCTCGAGACAATAATTCTGACCCTGACATGCCCTGACAAGGACAATGCCATCACGCTATACAAAATCAAAAATGGTCTAGACACAAGTAAAATCAATGACAATCCGGACGCAGTACTTGCACTAGGCATGCGTGTGTGGTTTTTTTTTTGTTTTTGTTTTTTTTTTTGTGCAGGAGTTCTGGTCTGTGTTTGTGTGTGCGTGAGGGTATAAGCCCAGAAGAGTTTTGGTTTCAGGTGTTCGCTTGGTTAAGGGCCTGAACAGAACAAGTTCTTTATATTTAGCAGCACTGGTGACTACATTTACGTTTACAGCATTTGGCAGGCGCTCTTATCCAGAGCGACTAACATTTATCTCCTTTATACAACTGAGCAATTGGGGCTTAAGGGCCTTGCTCAGGGGCCCAACAGTGGTGGCTTGGTAAAGCTGGGAATCGAAACCACAATCTTCGGGTTGGCAGTCCAACATCTTAACCATTTTCCCAGATCTCACCTTACTTGATTTTTATCTTTGGGAGCCATGGTGTGTCAGGAGAAGATACAAAACAAATCATCTCAAGGGATATATCACCAACACCATTACAAGCAAAAACTTCTACCGTGCTCTACCGTACGTACGTGTTATTCAGCAGTGGAGGACATGCATTCATTGAAATGTTTTAAAACAATGGAAGTCTTGTGGAATATTGTATTTAATAAAAATATTTTTTTTATTCATTTTTTTTTTCATATTTTTTTTTGTTCTTATTTGTCCTATGTTTGGAAACTTATGGGACACCCTGTATATTTCTGTCAAACATTGAGTAAAGTTTTTAAACTTAAGTGATTCATAGTTTTAGGGGAGTTATTTTTACATCTTATCAGTTTCACAATAAAAGAAATCCATTTAGTCTCCACTTAGCTGAGGTTTATCAATAACCAATGAGACAGGCTAATTGTATTTGTGTCTCCTGGCCTTTTTTAATTGAGAAACCCATTAATTGTAATCATACAAACTAGAAAGAGAAAGTTTTGGGATATTTTCATGTATTTTTTTTCCTGCTTCATTTGCAGAATCTCCAAATTGTGGAGCCCAAGCTGGAGCTCACACAGTAATAAAGCAATAGCACCTTGGACCTCTAGCTGGAGCACTGTGAATGTTGCTTAAAGGTATTTTTGTTTTGTTTTAGGCCAGTTGTGGCTGTAGACTCCCACCCCTTTTATCACACTCACACTGTAGGCTCCTGCCTGAAAGCATTTCTTAAAAAAAATGCAAGTACATTTATTTACATGACTTTCTAATTTCAATCGCACCAGTCCTCAGTTGTGCCAAGGACGTATGTTTCGTTCTGTAGGCCTAATGGCAAAGATAAGGACATACTTTTCTATCAATAAAAGGTCCTTCTAGTTTTGGGTTTATCTCCAACCATGCAAGATAAATGGGCTATCTACCTGACACTTCTGTCTACACATCAAGCCTGGAAGAGATGCACATCCTAATGTCTGTTGAGTGTAGACATCATGCAGTTTTGTTGTTTTTTTTTTTTCAAAATGACTTATGGGAGCTTTGAAAAAGATGAAATGTTTGACTCGGAAGGCTCTAACCCATATTTCCTGCTCATATTTGTATTTTTAGCTGAGCACCCTTCAGCATAGTAAGATTAGTATGCTGACAAAATGAAAACTTATTAATAAAAATGTCTGTCGTTTGTCTTTAGCTGCAGGAAAACACAAAGATGAAAAAAAATTTGTCAGCAAAATTTCCTTGGGGCAAGTAATCAAGGAGCTCTAAGAATTTGCTAAAATGGAAACACAAATGGATTAGCTGGGAAGAAAAGGCTTACTCTAATAGATTTGAAATCTAATTATCCTACTTAACTTTAAAGACACTTGCTTTCTGTAGTCTAGGATAATGTTGCAGTAATAAAGGTAGCAATATGTATCTTACAGAACTAGACTAGATTTCTTCTGTCAAAGGTCTTGCATTTATCACATTTGATTGTCATCTGCAGCCGTTTCATATTTAGCGGCGGCTTTTACAAATGCCAGAAGAGCATTACTTTTCGAAATTAGATTTATTAATCTAATAATATTTAATAGGGATATCTGAAATGTGTAATTTGGAATCTGCCTGGGTAATATGAACCTTTCATAGTTATTGTATGTACGTTTAACTTGGGTTTGATTTGACTGCTCTAATTATTTGTTGGAGTGGTTTTTTTTTCTCTTTTCCTTGCTTTCCCTTTTTTAAAAAGTTTTGAAATGCTTTGTTGAATTTTTCTTTCACTTTTGAATTGTTGTCATGACAATTTGGTGACAATTGCTTGAATGGACAACAACATGAGAAAAAAAAAAGACAAACTCAATTGTATTATACAGACCTTTTACTGACATAATGAAAATTTTACATGATGGATAAAATTTGACTGCTGATGCAATTGTCGCTTTGCACGCTGCATTCGGGTTTTAATTATACTGTCTGCTCTTTCTTGAACTAAATTATTTTTTTTACTTACTTGAAACTATATATTTTTGAAAAACTAATACTTACGAAAAAAAATCACACTGACAGTGGTGGGCAGTGCTGCGTTGGGCAAGTAAAACAACCAAAGTTGCAGCTTAACATCGTCAATACTGACTATTACAGCAATCCTAGTATACTGAGGAAAAGCATATCCACTTCATTAATCTTGGATTGCATTTATATATTTGGCAGAGTGACTTCAAATTTTTTTTATAGTTGAGAATTAAAAGCCTTTCACAGGGATACAGCAGAGGCAGCTTTATGGTCCTGAGAATGAACCCACAATCATCCATCAGCAGTCTAACACGTTAACCAATGAGCTAACTCTTCTTACTAAATTAGTATTATCTCTAATTCCACTCTTTAAATAAGTTTCCCCTTTTGAGTGTAAAAGGCCGCCTTTGTTGATCTTCTCAGGATAATACAGCCCCTGTTTCAGTTGTGGCGGCTAGCAAAGCAGAATGTACAATTGCGGCCTGAGCAGTCGAACATACTCATTAGTCTTATCTGTTGGGCTTTCCAATTGTTGCTCGGCTGCCTTTGAAAAATCGTCCAGCCCACACTAGTGATGAATAGTGTATGGCTTAAAGCTACCAATCATAGTCTCACTGGATAAGGATTTAACTGTGGCAGAAACAGTAGTGGGTTAAAACTTTGAGAACATTTGTTTAGCTGCTTGGCATGCAAATCATAACATTTTAATATACATTCCTCTTTATTAATTTCACTAATTGGGTTCCTAATGAATACTATAGTAGCCACAACAATTCTGAAAAAATCCGCTTTACTAGTTGCTACTTACTATAGAATTTCCGTGGAGCTTGTCATGTACTAATGGCACAAAGAGCTCAAGCATAATTATTCATAACTATTCCTGCTTTTAATAGTGTGAAATAATGCAGTACCATGCTTATACCACTTAAGACATGGTGCTTAAACTAAAAAAACATAAAAGAATATTAGTAATCTTTACCTAGTTGTATTAATATCCTCAACAAGTTTAAGACTACTTTTTATTTAAGTCTTGAAGCTTTTAAATCATGCCTGGCCAAAGTTGAATTACAGATTACTATATTCTACAGTGCCAAGTATTCATACCCCTTAACTTTTTTTTACACTTTTGTCACCTTACAATCACAAACTTAAATGTGTTGGTCTATTACATAAAAATCTCATTTAAAAAACAAAGTTGCACATAATTGTGAAGTGGAACAGCATGTGGCCTGAATTTAGCCCCCCTGTGTCAGTACTTTGTAGAGCCACCTTACACTGCAATTACAGCTGCAAGTCTTTTGGGGTTTGTCTCTACCAGCTAGAGACTGAAATTTTCGCCTATTCTTTGCAAAATAGCTGAAGGTCAGCCAGATTGGATTGGAAGCGCCTGTAAATTTTAACACATGTAATTCTAACGCATTAACATTCTTTGTTCCAAACCATTCCATTGTAGCTTCGACTGTATGTTTAGGGGCATTGTCTTGCTGGAAGGTGAATTTCCTTTCCAGTCTAATCTCTTATAGCCTCCAACAGTTTTTTTTTTCCAGGATTGCCCTGTATTTAGCTCCATCCATCTTGATATCAACTCTGACCAGCTTTTCTGTACCTGCTGAAGAACAGCATCCCCACAACATGATGATGCCACCACTATGGTTCACAGTGAGGATGGTGTGTTTAGAGTGATGAGCAGTGTTACTTTTCCGCCACACATAGGCAGAACACGTAGGTGGTTCAACATTGGTCTCATCTAACCAGAGCACCTTCTTGCTGTGTGTCCTTCAAGGCTAGTGGCAAACTGGACTTTTTATGTCTGTCTTGTTCAACAATGGCTTTCTTCTTGTTACTCTTTCATTAAGGCCTTGTGACTCATGGGTAACTTTAATAGTTGTTCTGTGGACAGTTTCTTCCACCTAAGCTGTAAATTTTTGCAGCTTCTCCAGAGTGACCATGGGCCTCTTGACTGGGTAGGTCAGTCAAGGTGAACGGCCATGACTGGGTAGGTTTGAAGTTGTGGCATACTTTTTCCATTTTTTGGACGATGAATTGAACTTCGTGAGCTGTTCAAAGCCTGGGATATTTTTTTTATAACCTAACCCTGCTTTGAACGTCTCCACAACTTTATCCCTGACCTGTCCGGCGAGTTTCTTGGTCTTCATGATGCTGTTTATTCACTAGTATTCTCTAACGAACCACAGAACAGGTGTATTTATACTGAAATAAAATTACACACAGGTGGACTCTATTAACTAATCAGATGACTTCTAAAGGCAATTGATTGCACTGGATTTTATTTAGGGGTATCAGACTACAGGGGGCTAAATACAAATGCACGCCACACTTTTCAGACTTTTATTTGCTTAAAATTTTAAAAACCGTATATCGATTCACAATTATGTGCTACTTTGTGTTGGTCTATCACATAAAATCTTAATAAAAAACATTTAAGTTTGTTGTTGTGAGGTAACAAAATGAAGAAAAATCAAGGGGTATAAATAGATTTATTTGTGAAATGACCTCCTTTGCAGAGTAAAGATAAAGTTAGGGTACGCACTCGCTTAATATTTACCCATGATCTTTTCGTGCTTTTAAAAGTTGCTTTGAAGTCAGTATTTATAAAATTGATGTCTAAGAAAAATACAGCACAAAGTTTAGCAGTTTTCTTTCCAGTTACACCTAAACTCTAAACATATCTAAGGACTTAAACATGGCCCATGCTGCAGCCTTTAAAACAATTCAGTCTGGTTAAGAAGGTGCTTTTCAATGTATTTTTTTTTTTTTTGCTGTTTATTACAATAGGAATAATTATTGCTGTGTACAGTAGCAAAACTCATGAGAATCTGAGAACTTAAACCTTGATTTCTCACATTAGCCTTTTAGGTTTTTCTATAAAAACACAAATGGCCCGACTAAAAATGTTTAATCCTATGTGAGCGTTTAAATGAAAGCATCTCTGTATGCTTCTCATTGCTTTTGACAACACTACAAAAACCTGGCAAAAAAGAAAACTTGTGAAGCAGGTATTTATTGTAAATGTTTTTCTGACACGTTGACACACATGCTGGCAGGTATCCAAAAGCTGGCAAAAAATCAGCCCTAAATTCGGCAGCTATAAATATTAAATTGAGTCACTGTGTCTGTATGTATCTTTTCCCCTACGTAATCTGTATGATGAACCAAGCAGATTTTTGTCTGATCAGAATTTCAACAGCTATTTATATCTAGTTTGATTGTCTTGTGCAAAGATATGATTTATTAATTCATATGTGATTTGTTGATTTCAGAAACACAGTGGTTTTGCATTGAGATGTTGTTCAATATCGCAAAAACTTGACTGAAGGCAGATAAAGGGAATACAAACCTAACTATCCAGTTGTAGGCCATACCTTTTAATGGGACAATGGAAGATGAAACACCACAGTAAAAAACAGATTTTCCAGCAAAGGACAGGCCACAGCATCGCCAGCCATTTTTATTGTTGAGTAAAGATACGGCAGTGCTGATATTGTGACACCTCCAGCAGAAACGGATTAACCCGAGACAAGCGTGTTGCCAGGGTGAGAGATGAGTGGGCCACAACTCTGAAATAAGCACTAGCACTCCTGGGAAATCAAACTCTGGCAGCCAGTGCCGGTTCGCCATATGCCTATAAGACGCAACCACCGTAAATCACACATCGGAGTCTTTATCTGGAAAATATTTTCCCTCGAACCTGCTACCTAAATCACTCTGTTTTCCCAAATGTGGGCAAATATGCACTTCCTATTCTGCTTGTTCTCTTACTTTTTTTTTTTTGTTTTTTTTGTTTTTTTTTGGCTTTTGCAATTGTATTATTTATTAGGTTTTCTACAAAAGTGCATTGTGCATATTTTTGTAGCTGCGACGTATTTCAAGTGAAAGCTGCCGTTTTTAATCAATACGATGGATATTCTGTCATACTCTACTTGAACTGACCTTTTTGGTTTCTGAACAAACAGCCAGGTTGACATTCCTAAGTTGTGTTTAATTTTTCCAGGTTCAAGATAAATGTTTTTTGGTTCATGCGGTGCATTTGTTCATTTGGTCTATTGATGTGAACTTGCAGCTTGAAAGCGAATGTGACTTTTGGACATCTTTGGATACCAAGTTAAAGAGAGATGAAACATAATCAAAAGTTTTGCCTCTAGTCCATTTCTTGTCAACAAGCTTCTCCGAAAAGGCAAAGCTGCATGTAATATGCTGATTGTGCATCTGTGTATTGTTGGTAATACACATAGGAATAAGGTATGTGCTCGAATAAAGAACATTGATCATTAATTAATCATTGAAAACTGTGTCAATCATATGCAATGTAATTGATTGGTCTACATTATCAATGCTTCTATACTGGTAAAAAGTGAATGAAGTTCCCCAAGGGCGGAGAAATAAGCAAATAAATTGATGATAAATTGATTGTTGTTAGACCCTGTTTGCGTCTTAGCCTTCTTATTTCCTAAGGAAAAATAAGTAGTGAGTCAATGAGTCAGGTATACTTTGGAAGCAAGGCCATGGTCGGGCACCTGTTTTTAAATGAGTAGTGGATCCAAGTGTTTCTAAATATGTGCGTGTATGTTACAGTGGTTGTGCAGACAAGCAAAAAATAGATTATAAAGAAAAGATATTCATGCAGGTCATATCCAGGTCAAGCAGTTGTTAATGATACCAAACAAGTCGCAATCAATAGACTTAAATGTATATGTGAAAGCTGCCCAAACTAGGGCAAAGTTGGCCCATGATAACCTTTTTAATTTTTTTTTCATTGATGAGCTACAAAAGAGTAAACTGTAATTAAATGTTGTACTAAAAATTTAATTTTGTAAATAAATAATATCTTTTTTAGACACTGGACGTCAATCAACTGCTACGGGTTACCATGCAATAATGGAGAAATCAAGGCAATAGTTGACACGAGAAATTTTTTAAAAGTTTGGCAAGTTTTTTGCACTGAAGTCAACTCAAAGACAGTATTTTTAGTTTGTAAACAGGCTGTTTTGAAAGTGCAATATTTGTCATCATTATGAAACAAAACATTCTGCAGCTTTCCCAATGTACAACGGTGAGGCGCAAAAATAAAGTCTAACGAGCTGCTTGCCAAACTTTGAGTCAGAGCAGAGTGCACTGCTATGTCTTCTGTCAGCACAAAAAAGCTCAGATTTCTGCTCTAATTGCTAAAAGTGGAAAAACCTGGGCTACTGGTGAGTTTGTCAAAGAATGTCTAGTAGTGGCTGAGAAGCAGTGTCCCCTCCTCAGGTACGAATGTTCTCACAAATCAGCCTGTTGAGAAATACTGTTAGCTGACACACAAAGGACAGGGCACAAGATATCGGTGAGCAAATTAAGACAAAGGCAGGTGTATTCTCTACCTATTCAATAGCCTGCGCTGCTAGAACCGGGATATCTGATTCGGCACAGCTGTTGTGTGGTGGTTGTTTTTTTTTTTTGTTTTGTTTTTTTGCGTAAATTAAAATTAAACCTGACTTAAAAATCTTTTTTTTTTTTTTTTGCTCTCCCTATAAGCAGTGTTGGGGAGGAAATCCGGCCTTTCTACTTTGGTGTCAGAAAGTCAGGATGTGAATGTGATGCGTGACGCCACCGAAATTGTCAACGGGTATAGGCTCCAGTGCGCTTTCTTACTGACCGTTCCAGGCACTGATTGATAGGATGTGCAATATGGTGATCCGTACCACCAGGAGATCAAATGGCTCATCCTCAGGAGATTTTTTTTAAATCTGCGCGATGAGATCAGAGTTTTTCAGAAAAGCAAGAATTGTAATATTCAGGTGGCCACTAATAAGATCTGGTTCTTCTGTCCTTGTGTGTCCTCAGCTCCAGGGAAAAGACCAGATTATCACCCAGCTTTTGGACATGTCAAAGCCTTAAAGCAATGCTCTATGATGTGATGAGACTTGCGCGCTGAGCGAGTGGCATCGCTGATCAGCAGCAGGAATCTAATGTCTATTATCACATGATCTTTTCATGTGTTTAAGTGAGAGTTTTTTTTTTCCTGGTTGTTTCCAAGTTGCCAGTTGCTGCTAATTTGAAAGTGATAGTAAAATGCGCACAGGGGGTATTAACAGTGTTGTCACACACGCTTAAGCGGTGGGAAAATTTCCTCAGTCACAACCCTAATATAGAGCCATTGCTTAAAATATTTCTTTACCCTTGGCGAGGGTATACGATCATTTTTATGAATCATTTTCCCATCCTTGTTAAAAGAAAATATGCGTGAACAATTATTTGGGCTTAGGAACATGCTGCTTAAATGGACACTGCAAGCAGTTTGAGCCCTTTTTTTCATTTTGGTAGAATTGTTGTCTGTTTCTGTTAATGATTTCTAATTAAAGTGAAGACTTAACTAATCAGCTTGCTTACTAATCAAAATGGACAGAGGGTTAAAAGAAATTTTGCCAAAAGTTCCAAAGTACATTCAGTTAAATTTAATTTTATTTCTGGAGCGTTTTTAACGTTGGATGATGTTGCAAATCAGCAGTGCCAAAATTATCGCAAATATAAATTCAAAATTTTAAAAGGCATCCCTGATAATCAAGCTAGAGGACATGGTGATGAGAAAATATTCATGAAAATGACATCACTAAGGAACTGTTACAAAAATAAGACACAAAAGGGAACCTATTCTTATCCTCATGACACCAGATTTAATTTTTATAAATCATAACCCTTTCTTTAACTGTGACCTCTGGTCAAATTGCATAAGCTAGGTGTTCATTCCAGTTATAACATGAAGTCTGTTCTGTTGAAATTCAGCAGTGATGGTAAAGTTATGTAAATGATAGCTTAGTCATTAGTGTTAGCATGCTGATCAGAAGGAGTTCAGTTTTGCTCAGTAGAAAAAGGACATATGTGTAAAATAATTCCAGTAATATATAAATGAAGTTTACATGTAAAAAGAAAAGTCTTTAATCTGCCATTTTATTTATTTATTTATTTTTTGTGTAGTATGTGACTGTTTTTGTGACTGTGTGAAAAAACAGGCTTTAATATGCTTATGCCTCCTCATGTGTGTCCAGTTAAGTTAAAGATAAAATACAAGTGAGTTTGGAAGCTTCATATCTAATTTATTATGACCTTGGTAAATACTACAACACTCTAGTAAAAACATCATTTTGTTATAGCGAAATTGTGGGCATGGCTTTCTTTTTATTTCTCACGCAATTACAACTTTATCAAAAAGCCAGACATCCAAAAAGAAGCAGCGGGGAACATTTATCATACTACACATGCTAAGCTTGGCTGGTTTTAATAATGTAATTGTTAAGTAATAATTGTCTTACCTGGCCGAGCAAGCTTGCAAATTAACGTCTTCTGCAGGTGTTCTATCATTTTTGAACAAAAGCCCAACAAGACAGTGTGAAAACACATATTGCCTTGCTTGATACAGTTTATCAAGTAGTTATTTTAGTTATTTTAATTAGGTTACATGGTTTATAAATTGTAAGCTGCCAGAAATTAGCTGCAGCCTATTAATAAGTGAGTAAAGCTATGCATGGTCCTTTTTTTTTGTTGAGGCACCATTTTATTTTTTTTTTTTTTTTTTTAAACTTGTTCAACAGAGCATTGCACTTTCTCTATGTATAAGATGCTTATTATGGCCACCAAAAGGCTTTTGCATCTCATCTGTAAAGTTAGGTTCACTCCAAACTGGTCTCACACCAAGCCCCTCTTCCCCATCACCATGCTTCTGGTAATTTCTTTCAAATAGGCATTCGTCTGTAGCCTGAATTGACCCCGGAAGCGGTGAAGCTGCACATTGAAATGCTAATAACGAACCTCCGCTTTTACAAAGCCGATCTTTTGTCATCCCGAAGTTGTTTTTCTTTCATGCACGAGGACCACAGCATCTCAGCCATCGGTGCTGTTAGGACATCCTTAATTATGAGCTCCTTAACTGAAAGTAAAGAATTTGTATCAGAAGCAGTCAAAAGCAAATTAATTTCGTCTGGTGGTGTTAGATTGACTTTGAATGCAGTGTGGTGCCATTTGAAAATGATTTACAGATTAAAAAGGGGATATGTGTCCTGAACACTGCCTAAAGAAATAGGTCTCCCTTCCCAAGATGCTGGCTGATATTTACTTTTCATTTGTAGTGTCTGGATTTTATTTTTCTCCAGCTCATTTTATTGCAAATGATATAACCAGATATAAATAAACATGGTTACTCATTAAATATTATTTTAAAATTAAGTTGGGGGTAGATGATTAAATACTAAGGTGGATACCAAAGGAGACATGCTTAGATTAGGTAAGGTAGGTGAGCGGGGGTCTTTCTCTCTCTCCCTCTCTTACCTATTCTCTTTCTTTCACTCTCTATCTGATACTGCGTAAGCCACTCTAATCTCATCTTTTGTTTACGGCCCACACGATAGAAAACAATTTTTTTAGAGGCAGTATGATGCTTCCTTTCTTCAGCCTGGAGTCAGTGCTTGTCCTAGATTTATTGTTCATCTCTTACCTTTATCTCTTTTCCTCCATTTTCCATCTTCACTATGCTTTTTTCTGCTTTTTGTTTACACTTACAAAAATTCTATTTTACCATCCCAGCTTTGATTTATAAACAAGGCAACATGATAAAGCTGGGGAAAAAACACTTCCTCACCAGCCGCTCACCGAACAGTGTAGTGTAAGGCATTTTACTCCCATAGTGCCTATTAAATTTGGCAGGGTGCCTAGTATCTTATGTTTTTTTTTGTTTGTTTGTTTGTTTGTTTTTTTTCTCTTACTTCAAATGCTTAAAGAAGGCTATTTTTTAATGTCTGCTTTTTGCACTCGAGGCTACTTTGTGATCTTGTGGTGAAGTAGAAAAAGAATTGAAAAAAGTGAGACTGAAATATAATCAGTGCTTTTTAGAAGCAAGTGTTTGCTTCAACATCCAGTTGAACTCAAGAAGAGAAAAAAATGGAAGTAATATAATGAGCAGAGCCCTAGGTGGCAAGATGATGGAGAAAAATAATGACCTCTGTCTGAAAATATCCTGAGTATTGTGTTAGCTTTGCAGGCTGTTATTTATAAAAAACCCTCTGTGCTTGTTTGTACAAACTTTTAAACATTACTTTTCTGTATAGTGGGCATGTGTCAATAGATATAATCTACAAGGGAAACTTTCCACATACAAGTTTGTGTCAGAGTGCATCCTTCTCTTCTAATAAAATCCTTCATAATGGATCACAGTCGTTTTCAGAGTGCTGTTACCGCGGTCAGTTGGGAAAATTTATACATGTAAATAATACTAGATATCACTTAAGAATCTTTCAAAGTATTTACTCCAAGCTTTGTATTATATTAAAGAACAGAAGCAAGTAAATGTGATGTTTGTCAAAAGTGTCCAATTTTTTTCAGCTACCAAGTGTTGGTTTATATAAAATATAAAGCATTCAGTTTTTTTTGTATAAAACAAGCTCCAGATTCCTAAAATAGCTTGCATGTGGTAAGAGTGTCAGGTAACATCTGCCTGTTCTGGCACCTTCTCACCAAGATGCAAATATAAAAATTTTTTTTATGACAGTGATAACTGAAGCTGAGGAAATACGGATTAGAATGTCATGAGTTCAAATCCCAACACTGCCAAGCCGACACTTGCACTGCCCTTACACAAGGCCTTAAGGCTTAGTTTGCTCTGGATAAGTGCCATAAATGTTAAAAGTAAAATTACCTGTATGCGAATCCTGAACCATGACATGGCAATGGAAGAGTTCTGAATGTTTTTGGGCTTGTGCCATATGGTGGCGGTAAAAGTTGTTTGTATCCAAGGTGTTCTGCTTGGTAGGATTGTTTCAAGCCACACTTTGAAAAAATATCTATCCATCTATCTGTCTATCTAGTGTCATCATCAGCTGTATTTTTAGAGATTTTTGCAGTTATTTTTCTGTGGGAACAAGTGAAATGATGTGGAAACATTAATAAGCATTTGTACACAAGCATTTGGGTTAATTTGAGTATTTGGGGTTTTTTTTGTATAGTGTTTATATAGACTGCTCAAAAAAATAAAGGGAACACTGAAATAACACATCCTAGATCTGAATAAATGAAATATTCTTATTAAATACTTTGTTCTTTACATAGTTGAATGTGCTGACAACAAAATCACACAAAAATTATCAATGAAAATCAAATTTATTAACCCATGGAGGTCTGGATTTGGAGTCGCACTCAAAATTGAAGTGGAAAAACACACTACAGGCTAAAATGCTAACTTTGATGTAATGTCCTTAAAACAAGTCAAAATGAGGCTCAGTGTGTGGCCTCCACGTGCCAATATGACCTCCCTACAATACCTGGGCATGCTCCTGATGAGGTGGCGGATGGTCTCCTGAGGGATCTCCTCCCAGACCTGGACTAAAGCATCTGCCGACTCCTGGACAGTCTGTGGTGCAATGTGGTGTTGGTGGATGGAGCGAGAAATGATGTCCCAGATGTGCTCAATTTGATTCAGGTCTGGGGAAATGGGCGGGTCGGTCCATAGCATCAATGCCTTCGTCTTGCAGGAACTGCTGACACACTCCAGCCACATGAGCTCTAGCATTGTCTTGCATTAGTAGGAACCCAGGGGCAACCGCACCGGTATATGGTCTCACAAGGGGTCTGAGGATCTCATCTCGGTACCTAATGGCAGTCAGGCTACCTCTGGCGAGCACATGGAGGGCTGTGCGGCCCTCCAAAGAAATGCCACCCCACACCATTACTGACCCACTGCCAAACCGGTCATGCTGGAGGATGTTGCAGGGAGCAGAACGTTCTCCACGGCGTCTCCAGACTCCGTGTGAACCTGCTTTCATCTGTGAAGAGCACAGGGTGCCAGTGGCGAATTTGCCAATCTTGGTGTTCTCTGGCAAATGCCAAACGTCCTGCACGGTGTTGGGCTGTAAGCACAACCCCCACCTGTGGACGTCGGGCCCTTATACCACCCTCATGAAGTCTGTTTCTGACCGTTTGAGCAGACACATGTACATTTGTGGCCTGCTGGAGGTCGTTTTGCAGGGCTCTGGCAGTGCTCCTCCTGTTCCTCCTTGCACAAAGGCGGAGGTAGCGGTCCTGCTGCTGGGTTGTTGCCCTCCTACGGCCTCCTCCACGTCTCCTAATGTACTGGCCTGTCTCCCGGTAGCGCCTCCATGCTCTGGACACTTCGCTGACAGACACAGCAAACCTTCTTGCCACAGCTCGCATTGATGTGCCATCCTGGATGAGCTGAACTACCTGAGCCACTTGTGTGGGTTGTAGACTCCGTCTCATGCTACCACTAGAGTGAAAGCACCACCAACATTCAAAAGTGACCAAAACATCAGCCAGAAAGCATAGGAACTGAGAAGTGGTCTGTGGTCACCACCTGCAGAACCACTTCTTTATTAGGGGTGTCTTGCTCATGGCCTATAATTTCCACCTGTTGTCTATTCCATTTGCACAACAGCATGTGAAATTAATTGTCAATCAGTGTTGTTTCCTAAGTGGGCAGTTTGATTTCACAGAAGTGTCATTGACTTGGAGTTACATTGTGTTGTTTAAGTGTTCCCTTTTTTTTTTTTTTGAGCAGTGTATTTTATGTTTAAAATGTCTTCCTTCTTTCCTTCTTTGTAATCTAATAATCTGTAGATTTGTACAAAAACTCTTTTCAACAGAACCTTAACATGCAACAAGTCTTTATGCATCACGTTCAAGGCAAAATTAATTAAACAGGGACTACTGTAACAACGGTAACAAAAAAAAATTAGATTATTTATTTTGCACAATGCATACCGAATGCTCTGGATAATGCACATTAAAAAAGCATACACAGAATATACGAAATACACCTAAGTGTGTCTTACAACTTGTCAAGTTTGGTTCGATTAAAACAAACTCTGGTGGGATTGCTCGTTTAATGCCGTCCGAACTTTGGTTTGCACCAAACAAATGGACCAAGACTGTGATCACATTATTTCGGATGGTAAATTCTGTTGT
This sequence comes from Bagarius yarrelli, assembly GCA_005784505.1. Taxonomy (NCBI): domain Eukaryota; kingdom Metazoa; phylum Chordata; class Actinopteri; order Siluriformes; family Sisoridae; genus Bagarius; species Bagarius yarrelli. Next base: position 1,440,715 of record VCAZ01000075.1, on the reverse strand, counting down.
GTAGTATTTGTCACAAAAGCCGAACAATTACGTTGTAAATGTATCGCCGTGTCTTTAAGCTCATATGTAGCTTTTGTTTGTTTTTGGTGTGGACCAAATAAACAAAACAAATTGAATTACCAGACCAATGTTGCCTAATAGTTGACACATTAAGACGAATGCAAAATCTGGGGGTTAAAATATAAAGTATACAGAATAGAAAGTGGCTCCTTTTTTTTTTTTTTGTCTCATTAGCTTAATTTTTTCTAATTGTATTAAAAAGAAATGCTTTGTTTATTTTCTGCTGATTACATTTGTTTACATGTATACACATCCAGTTAATCATTATTGAACATACATTTTTGTAATCCTACACTAGTCAGCAATCTATTAAATGTTAACATCCTGTGACCAGAAATAAAAGATTACTACTAACATTCTCATAGTTGATCATGTACATCCCTGCATTTTTTTTTTTTTTTTGGATAAAGGATAAATTCCTTATATACAATTATACTCCCTGTGTACTTTTGAGATACTTTCCCAGTGTTATGCATCATGCATGATAACTATTTCTACTTGTTGTTTGGAGTCCTGGTTAAAAAAAAAATAACTTGAGGCACTTGTTACACATTTATTTGCACATTTCAGCTTTCTTCTTCCTACTCCTCACAGCATTCGACTGGTGTTTTTCATGATCATGAACACAGTCTCTGACAAATAAAAGGGGAGGACACCAACTGAAAGGGATTAGGGACTGACACAGCTGTGTAAGAGAGACGGATAACTCAAGGTGCTCAAGTAATTTGATTTCGCCAGACTCCTACTGCACCTGTCATTGACTCCAAGTCTTAACTGTGACAAATGATACTTAGTGGTTTCCTTCACCAGCAAGATGCTGTAAGAACTTCATTGACTGCTGTCAACAGCTTCATGGTGTTACATCCCAAAGCGATATTTTTTTTCGCTTTTTCCATTGTGGGTTTAAAACCTTACAAAATTCATTCAAAAATCCACCTGCGGACTTTAATTGTACTTAGCTTAATTGTAATTAAGCTATTATATATTAACTTGGCAATATCTTGAATTCACACATTCACACACACTTTTTTTAATAATTGTAATGGTATTTAAAAAAAGATGAGTATTTTATGTGTACTTGTACAATTCATAATGCTTGCCCTGAAGATAACTGTATCACAGAGGATGTTTTTATTAATGTCTTACAAGGTGGGAGACACTCTTCGATGCAGCTTATTTATTGTATTTTTAGATTCTGCACTTGGAATTTCTTTTCTGACCATTGTTATTACTAATATTTAGATCAGGAGATGGGTCATCGATTATGAGGATTCCTTTTCTGTTTTTTTAACACTTTCTTTTTTAACTTCGAATTATGTTTGGATTATCATGTTGGACAGTCGTTCTTTGTCTGAAGTCTGAACCTCCTAGTTGAGGCTGAATTATTCTGGTTCTTCATTCCCTTTAAAGAGCCAGCACTGGACTTGTACCCTCAACAGTCCAATAAAATCAGTGAGTTGATCTTTCAAAAGGCCTTCTTTGACTTCTAGTACAACACATTTTTAAAACATTAGAGCTTACTATAATGGCAGAGTGCATCGGTGTGGATTTGTTAATTTAGCCCCAGGAGTTAGGTCAGGCTCTGGGATAGGCTCGGGTACCCGGGGCAAATTTATTCCAAAGGAGTTGAGTAAGGTTAAGGTCGTGGTTCTATGCAGGTTACTGAAGTTCATCCAACCCTGGTCTTCATGTGCATAGAGGCATTGTCGGGCAAGAACAGGTTTGGGCCTCTTAGTTCCAGTGAAGGAAAATTGCAATTTTACAACATGCATAAGAGATTCTTTGTTTGTGCTTCCCTCTTTGTGTAAGCAATTTTGGCAAGATTTGTGTATGGGTGTGATGATCAGAAGTCTACAAAAATTCGGCCATATATTGCATGTACATAGAACTACGGTTTTGCTGAAGTTGAGCCCATTTGAATTTGTTCTATTAATTTGCAGGCGTGCTTTTGGTATTGGTACATATATTTTTCTCAAATAACAAAGGTCTTTCTCAAGGTCAGCATTAGTGTCAGGGAACACTTCCAAATTTATCAGTCATCAATTGCTGTTTAATTATTTCTCAGTTTAAATATTAAATTTGTGAACCATGGTATGTTTATTATTACCTTTGGTAAAATGTATTCGACTGTATGTATTCTGGGTGTATCCTGAATATTTCTAAAAAGACTGGCATGTTTAAAGATTAACACTTGTTGTTGTTATTATTGTCCTTTGTGGTATTTTCAATAACTGCTAAATATGGGAAAACAGGATTTCCGACATTAATTTGACTTTTTGTTTTAAGTCTACCCAGTAATCGTGGAATAATCGAGAATAAAATGTTTCACTGTGGATAAGGGCATTTTCCAAATGTTAAAAATATAAATATGCAGTCTTTTTTACGTTGTTGCAGTTTGATTCTGTAGATGTTTAGATATATTGCAATATGGGGGTAGCAGTATGTAGGGCGAACTGGTAAATTCTTAATGTTTAAAACTTATGTACAAATAGAGGAAAAATTAAATTATTTAATCCCCTGCTGATTTTGTACATTTGCCCAATGATAAAGAAATGAACAGTCTATAATTTTATTCTAACAGTCAGGGACAGAATAAAAGTAAAAACATTCGTTGATTTGATTTGCATTTTCATGTATTCAAGTATTTGACCCCTTTGCAAAGCAAGACTTAGTACTTGGTGGTAAATCCCTTGTTGGCAATCACAAAGGGCAGAGGTTTCTTGGTTTGCACACAACTCGGAAGGTTTTTTGTCCCACTCCTCTTTGCAAATATCCTGTCCAAATCATTAAGGTCAACATAAGTCCTCAACATTCTCAAGATCATTGAAACTCCACAGTCAGAAATTTTGCATGGTGCCCAAGACTAAGGGAGAGTGTTGGTTATTCTGTGTCTTTTCATTAGCAAGTAATCATGCCAACTCTGGTCACCCTCTCACCAAGCTGCTTAGCGATGGTCTTGTAGCTCATTCCAATCTTGATTCTTACATTCTTGGCCAGCTCTTTGGTCTTGGCCATTTTGGAGCATTTGAAATATGATTTATTGCTTCTGTGCACAGGTGACTTTTATACAAGTTACAAACTGAGATTAGGAGCACCCCCTTTAACGGAGTGCTTCTAATCTCTGCTATTGACCAGTATAAACTAGACACCTGGGATAGGTGGATCAAATACTTATTTTACTCATTAAAATGCAAAAAAAAAACATTTTTTGAATGACCTTTTTTTTGGATGTTTCTTATACTGTCTCTCTTTTAGAATAAACCTACATTTAATATTGTAGACTTATCATTTATTTGAAAGTGGGCAAACATACAAAATCAACAGGAAAAAAAATCCCTTACTGTAATTGTATACTGATATTTTAGTTCACATTATCCATGCTTGGTTAATTTTGTATTGTATTTTATTTATTGTATTTTACACACAGGACTCTAGAAAAATCATAAAGATTGTTAGAGAGAGTCTGGTATGAATGTTTTTCCAACATCTACAGCCAAACGTTTGTATAGTTTAGAGTATTTAGCACACAATTGTACCTGAAACAAATTTCTTTAGTGTTCAGCATTTTAGTACACAATAAAAAGGGACTGCAAATCCTCTTTACGGCCAACTCTATTATAAGCCACTCTCCATAACAAACTTCCACATCTCTTTCATAGGGTGCATTTGTATTTCAACTCCTCGACGTATTGTTTCCAGAAGCTGTTTGAAGTCAGGAATTCAGGTGACACTGGGTATCTGAGACAAGAGAAGTTAATCACCTCTTATCTCCCTTGAGCAGCCGTATTCTTCCTGTAATCTTATCTCTAAGGCTGTGTTTTAAGGATACGGTGTGTGGTACAAGTCTGTGAGCATATGCCTATATTTCAGTGTGTGGGTGAATAGAACTTCTTCAAAGAAATTAAATAGGTTTTTGTGGATGGGAAATACCTACCAGTGTATAGTATTTTTTTCGAAGCTCAAATATCTTTTAAGCAACATTAAAAACCAACGCTATAATATACAAAGCAAACTGTTTTTCACTAATGTTCTTATGTAACTATTAATAGAACAAACATTTTGTAACGTACAGAGCACATAACGAGTGCTGCATTCTTTTAATGTGTTTTTAATGTATAAATAAATTAACCGCAGTAAGCTGGTGGAATCAAACTCTGCACAGAAAACTGCTGACACCAATATGCACCACATGTACAGTAAATGAACTAGCATCATGAACATTTAAACAGCAAAGAACCTTAAAACCATAAACCAAATTTTCATTGGCACCAGTGCAGCCGTATCCACCATGTATTCCAGACACCAGACCATCTCCAGCTACTACTAGTTTTCCCCGCCATCTCGTTTACTGCAGTAGATCTTCAGTCGTCAGTACATAATTAGGATCTTAATTAACATAAGTCATTTTCCAGTCAAATCTTTGCAACACTGGACCTGTATTATAGATTTAGCATAACTGATTGTTCAAGGTCGACTAATTTTGTTGTGCTATATAATTATTTTATTGTAATACGTATTTTTGATAAGTCAAAAATAGTGCAAGACTATGCACATAATGTACATTAATGTAAATTCAATGCTTTGACCCAGAACAACAATGCAGGAGAGTTGAAAGGATGTGAGAGAAGACAAACCTTGAAATCTTGAAATTCGCTATAATGCTTTCAGCGTGGAACTAGGTGCAATTTAACAACACTAACAATCCCCTAAAGTCAGATTTCCAGTAAAATGCTCTCCGTCAGCAAATGCGATGAATTTGCTTACTACTTTTCTGAGATCAATAATATCAGAAAGGCAATTAACAAATTCTTAAATTATGCGCAAAGGTTAAACAGATTCTACCACTGTCTGTTTTTGAAGAAATTGCTAGCAAATATTTAAAATATCAGCTATTATGGCACACTTTTTTTTTTTTACAAAAGTGTTTGACTGCCTAAAAGCAGATGTCTTAGAGATGGTAAATGCCTTGACTTTTTTTTTTCTGACACTCCCCCCCCAAAAAACACCATATTAAGCAAATATAGTTCAGTATTGAATCTGCCTTTTAAAGGCAAGTTAAATCAGCTAAACAAAAACCAAAACTGAAATTGAAACGTGGACAATTCAAATCACAGACACTCATTAAGATGATAATTTTATTTAAATTCTAATTCCGGCAAAAATATTAGTACTGGAGTTACTGGTTTATTGGATACAAACATGTATTTGCAACTTTTTCGTGTCTTACACTCCTGTGCAAATAACTCTGTCAGTGGCATGTTTCATTGTCAAGGATTTGTGCCCGTTCGTGGTCATGGATAACTCGGTGTTTTGCACACTGTTGCAGGTGCTTGAGCCGAGCTACATTGTGCCCTTACGGCATTATTTAAATGTTGTTCATAATTGTTATAATAATCTGATGTTTCAGTGTTTCATTTAGAGCTTCTGCTCAAACCTTGGCTTCCTAATTTCACATAATTGGAAAGATAAAAACAGCTGGCTCTTTGATGAGCATCTGCCTTCAGTAAAACAAAGTATCAATAAAAAAGATTAAAGCAAGACGACCTGTCCGTGGTGATTATTTTAGTACAACTGTGTATTTAAGTAGAACTGACTTATTAAAAAAAATAGATTTTACTTGCAAACAGCGATCTGTAGTCGACTGACGTTATTGCTTTCCTTGTTTAAGGCTATCAGGGTTTTGCACCAGACATTAGCCCAGAAATTTGAAAGTCAAAAAGTTCCAAAGTAGGCCATGGTTTTGGTACCAACACCAGTAGAAAAGCAGAAAATATTGTAAGGGCAAGGCCCCAGCACCTTGCCTTTTCTATGTTAAAATAGTTATCTTAAAGCTGTTGAATATGGCATAGTGATTGAGGTGTTGGGCTGCCAACCAAAAGATTGCCTCTGAGCACCACAAATTTACCACTGCTGCGGGCCCCTATGCAAAGCTTTTAACCCCAATTGCTCAATTGTATAAATGTAAGTCACTCTGGATCAGGGCGTCTGCCAAACTTTAACCAAACATTTGAAAACAACATGAAATTAACACCTGGTCTATGGATCAAATTAATATACGTAATAAAAGCAAACATGGTAAAATTTTATAAGAATTTCCTTATTTTGTTCCATATTTTTTACAAACACTTTCATGTTACCATTGTCGTTAATAAAGGCACTTGGCGCATTTATTTACTTTTGTTTTGTACATATTCGAATCCTTACTTGAAAACTAGTCTGGTTTCCTTTTTGTTGAGCACACTTGCATTTTAATCATGCATGTTGGACCAGCTGTGCTCAGCAGAGCTAAAAAAAGGTTGTCAGCACAAGACAATGAAATTATGACCCCTATTTCATGAGGGCAGCAGTATTCATTGCTCAGTGGCCCTGAAATACACCCCCCCCACACACACACACTATTTGGGTATGCAAACAAATGTCCACCTGAGGCCGGTGTTATTTTGTTATTCATATGGAATGCATTTATGATCTTTGAAAAAAAGGTTTATTAAAAATGTAGTAAAAAAAAGGGGAATTGGGTTTAGTTATCACCAAAAAAGGAATAATAATTTTTTTGCATCTAAACAATATAAATTTTCTTTGCTAAAACCAACAAAACATTTTGATACCCTTTTTCCTAAAAATGCTAGAACCACCTCGGTGAAAGCATATAAAAGATACAGATAATGCATATCCAAAATCATGAGCACCAGCAAAGCAGGTATCTGTACAAGGCTCGTAAGTGCTCAGCAAGAAAATGAATGTCTTTTTTTGGCACCACTCAACAAAACCTCTTAAGATACACAACCTGTATAAGAGCAATTCTTCCTCTTAAAGCACACAGCAGGAGTGAAAGGCTTTTCATTCATGGTTTTATGAGCAGGCCCTGGGATTAGAGGACTATCTCTGGCTGTTATTGCCCTCCCTTCTTTCGTCTTTTCTTCATAGTGCTGCAGTAATGGACAGGCATTGTCGAAATAACTCTGAGCTCTAAGCAACTCTACGAATGCATTTTTGTTCTTTTGCCTCTGCTTATGACTGGCAACTGAAGCATGCAACTTGCCAATCACCAAAGTAGGGTATGTCTAGAAAGACTTTGCTTACCCCAATTGATCCAATGAACATTTTTGCCATTGAGTTAGAGCAGCAACATCTGCACAATAGAGAGCTGGAGGTGTTTGTGACTGCTATCTGTCTATCGGATGTGCTGGTGAAATAACTGCTGTAATATGACACTAGGAATAATGGTTCCCTTTCAGGAACTCAAGCTGCGTTGAAACGCTTTAGGAACTCCCTTTTATAACCTTCGACCTGGAGAATGTGCGTAATCTGGCCAGTAAGAAAGCATTAGGTCACGGGCGGCTGACGTCATCGACCAGAATGCAACACTTTATAAACACGAGTGGCAGTTACCTCCGTAGTTTGTTTTTCTTCGGTATGTGTGTGTGTGTGTGAGAGACTAAGAACGGAAAGAAAAAAAAAATATGCTTGGAGGATAGCAAAAAATGGCAACGGTAGCTGAAGCAGTTGGGCAGTGTGTGTATCTGTGTGAGAAAATAATCTCAGGCATGGATACACACAGTCAGTGTGTTAAATGCCTAGGAGTGGAGCATGCACAGTTTGCATTTTTAAGCGCAGATATGGGGCAGCATACACTAATTTAGGTGAGGCTAAGGAGTATGTTTTTTTGGAGATGCCAAAGGTAGAGCAGATGCTCTAGCCAGCCATCTATCTGTTATCCACTGCGGCATCTTCACCTGCAAGCTCCCTACTAAGGCTCTTAAAATGACATCTACCTTAGTGGGTAGCGGCTGTGTCTCAGCAGATCAGGCAGGAGCATGCCAGAGTTTGATGCCATAGAAGCTGGACTTCAGTGGTCACCCCCTGAGAAGGTTAAGATCACACTGCGGCACACAGTGCCCAAGTCTCCTTAGTGTCCACAAGGAAGCTCCTTGCCAATCCTTTCACCAGGGGTTCTTCATGGTGCAAGAGCGTACATTTACACCCAGAGAAAAAAATAATCAGCTAGCCCAGGCAAACCAGCTGCTTTCCTGCCAGAAATCTGTTTGAGGGGTCTGGGTGGCTGTCCCAAGATGTACTGTAAATTAGCCTTGAGAGGCTGATGCCTCTTTCAGACTTTGTAGCAGCTTAAAAAACCTTTGCCAAATGTCTTACAATTAATCCTGTGCATTATACAGGGTGGGTACGCAATTCAGTTGCATTTGTGGCATTTGTCGTAATTCAACGGTGTGCTCCGCTCAAGTGTGGATCCCGAGCAAAATCTTTACGCAGAATCTTTCCTTACAGTCAGTCTTCTACAGCCGATACTTTTACATTCCAAAAAAGGATGGAGAACTAGGTCCAATACTAGATTTGTAGCGATGGAATCAAAGCAATAATGTTTGCTAAAATTTTCTGAAGCCTGCAAGCCTTTTAAGGCTAAACCAAGAATACAACAGGTCTATTATTTAAAAAACATCAACCAGCTCTTATAGTAATCGTCTCACAGAAGTGCACTCAATGTAAACCACCTTGTCCGTTTATCCAATTTTGGTGAACGGATTCAGCAGAAATCGTTTTCTCCAGTAATTACAACAATGTCAGTCACAGTGATGTTAAGCCATCTCCTAAATTGTAACATTATAAAAACAGTTTTCAACTTTTAAAAAGGATAATATAATTACAGCAGTTTTCTTGCTGTTAATGCACTTTGTAATTCTATAAACAGACTGAAGCCATAAGCATTTACAGAGGCTTTTAAAACAACATTGAAAAGCTAGGCAAATGGATCTATTTTTATTTTTTTTATAAAGCTCACTGCTTAAGCAGCTTTATAGTCCTCATGCTGTGTGACCACCAAGGATGCAATGAATTTGATAGACAGCATAAGCTCCTCATCTATTATTTAATATATCAGATTCTGAAAACCTGCATTCGAAAGTAACCCTGTCTTGTTTTAAACTAGCAATTACAAACATGTGCCCCCAATATTTAATCCCCTGCTTTGAAGAGCCCTAGAAAAAACACCTACGGTTATAATTTGGTATGAATGGAATCACGTTGATAAGTTAGCTCGTGGTGAATGCCTGACCTTTACTCTGTAAAGGGCACCTAATAAGTTTTACATCTTTTGCTTGCCATGTATAAAATACTAAGTTGGTTGAGGGTATTTTTTTTTAAAAATGTATTGATTGCAGTCGAGGCTTTGCAGGTAAATTACTTGCCATAAATTAGCAAAGCACTGCAGCATTTTTAATTAAGGCTACATATTTTGCTGTCTTTTTATTGGCATACAGCATTTGTTTCTAGAGCCGTTACAATTACTTGAAAAAGGTTGTGTGAGCACTGTGCATAAAAAATATGAAAGTAAATTATTACCGAAATGTGATTATTAATGTCAAAATTTGTAAATACCGTCAACCATATAAACAAACTGGTATTTTTTAATTCTTTCTTGGTCACTTTACTTCAACTCTTCATATCTGAACTGCTCAGTTGGATTAAAATAGAGAGAATTGCAAGTAGCTCTGGTGTGTCTGCCAAAAGCTAGAAAAGTAAAGGTATATTAATCCATGTGTAACACATCTGCCACCATATCAAGTGAACCCAAGAAACAAAAGTGCTAATATAAATTGTACACTGAAATAATAAATCTGAATATTAACTGATAAAGGATTTAATGTAAAACCAGTCAGGACGTGGTGGATTATGCCTCTCTGTGTGTAGTAGTGCATACTTGCAGAATAGCTTTAAACCTACTTTCGTTTACCAATTCTATAAAAAAAAACAAAAAAAAAAACAGCTGCCTTTTTTTTTCTGTAAGCTTTGTTAGAAAGTGGTCCGATGAAAGAAATCCTGAACTGGACAGCTGAAGCAGCGTCATGCTGTAATGTACTTGATTGAAAGAACTGCACATTTCATCATGAGCTGTTGAATTGTTTTTCTTGGTGTTCCAACAAAAAAATCGTCATGCAGGACTACTAAACCAGTACGTAGCCAAGCCTGAATTATTCCCTGACTGATGTGTTCCTGTTTGTCCTGTTAAATGTCTACAGAACTGTGTATTTTAGCTACTGGGCTAAATCCCACCAACCTCCAGAAGTTGTGTTGGCGCCTTTGAAAATTTTCCTTGTAGAAAGCAGAGACATTGGATAGATGAAGGTCCATAGGAGTGTTTTTTTTTTTTTTTTTTTTTTTTAGTTGCTTGGTAAACGTTTACCTCACCCAGATTATGTGTGGCCTGACCTCATTTGATTCCTGTCAGCTTGTTGCCGGCTATGTTACAACATTGATCAAAGTGCAGAAAAGCATTGCATTTCAGTAACGGCTGACTCATTCCACTCACTCTTTGCTGCACGCAACGTTAAATTATAGGGCCACTCTTGGTGGGTAACTATGCATGACTCCAATCCATTGGAGGCAGATTATGGTTAACCTTATAGAATAGCTGTCCGCTTAGAGAATAGTTTTAGGGCATAAATGTTCGTTTGCTGGTTGTGGCGGAATCATCTGTCTCGATACCTCAATTAATTATCAACTAGTACTCATAGCAATATAGTCTCCTTAATATAAGCTATGTCATCATTATGTTAAGAGGACTATTTTTTTATTTATATTGTGTGTATTTGTCTGTAAAAAAACTGTAGAGACTGTGTCAGATGGGTAGTCATTTTCGGGATTAAAACACAAGTGTTTTACGTTAAGGTGGTTAAATATGCTTTTAATTTTGGTTAGCTGTTGCCATGCAGTCAATCTTTTATAATGTCTGTTTTCTATGTACCTAGATGTATGTTCCAGAGTTTGTGTTTTTATATAAATAGATAGGTAGGTAGATAGGTATCTATAATTTTTTCTGTCTATATGTATCTGTGCTTTAATATGTATATTTTCTTTATGAATATGGGAGATGAGTGTGCTACCTATAAAAGAAGTGTTAACGTGTGCAATTTATGCAACATCTTTTCTGCAAAAATCTAGCCAAGATATAAGATATTTGTGTGTGCGAAGGCAGGCAATCGCATTGTCAGTCAAGTAATTCTCCCTGAGTAAGTAATATCAGTCAGTGCAAAATACAACTGTTCCTCAACTCGGCAATTTTGCTCAGGTAATGGAAGTACTTGCATGAGTAATTTTACTTAGTGGTTTGTTTGTGTGTTGTGCTACTTTCTCAGTGTGTGTTTAGAACTGAAGCCATATTTTATACAATTCTCTGTTATATCTGTCATTCTAAATATGCTTAAATCCTGGTTTTCTGTATCAGCACTGTGGCGTTCAAAAAGAAAACAAAACTTATTTTTCATTTTCTGTTTTTTGTGCGGTGATGATTGTGCAATTCTGTAATTAGGTTATGGCCTGTTGCCTAGGTGGTGCAGACTAAAAATTCTTTCAAGGGTTTTTGCTCTAGGTTATGGTTCTTCAAGCTCGGAGGCAGTTGGTTCATGTTTAAACGCTGCTCATTATTTTTAATTTGCAGAATTTGGAGAAAGTCTTGAATCTTGGACTGAACTTTGCAGGAAATTCAGGAACATTCCAACACACTTGGAATATACTACTTTTAAACTGTTTGTTCATTTATTTATTTTGCAAAGAAAAGGATGTTTTGCAGTATTTTGTGTACAGTTTTTAATTTGATGTGTAAAAGGCAGTCAGCCAAAATGTAAGGTAAATCAGGTAAAATATATCAGTTTTTTGGCTGTTTTTTAAGTGTTTTTGCTACCTATTGTGCAAGATTTCTAAGTTTCTCGTACAGGACATATCCTTGTCTATAAAGAGAAGAACAACACTTACAGCAGCAGCTGCTTTCTGTGGTGTTTGATGACTTTGCCAGGCTGTTTCCCCCTGATTAGCTCCACAGGGCAAAGCAACAGTGGCAAACCTGCAGAGGAGTTCATAGGACAGTCATCCATCAGGCAGCCCAGTAAAGTTATGGATGAGGCTTAAAGATGAAGCTTCCCTTGCTTGGAGAGACTGACAGGGTGATAAAGCAAAGTGTGTCTCAAGAGTGACCAGCCAAGAGGAGTAGGGCTAAAATATATAGACATAAAAAAAGTCAATAACCACTGTGTAGACCAAACTTAGAGCTGCATTGCTGTAGGAATGTTTTCTTGGCATTATGTAAGGTACAGGTCAAATCTGAATCTGCCTCCGAGTACTGACATGATAAATTTAATTTGTAATCTGAAAACTTGCAGCACACAGAAAAATTAAAATGCGTCACTTTTTTTCCCCCAGACGTTCTTGTGTAAAAAAAAGATTTACACATGGTAACGTTACACAAGTCTATGCAGAATGTTAACTTGAAAAAGCGCGCATTTGGTTCACCGATGGGTTGCATTCACTTACACACATGAATTGCCTTTCTTGGATCAGACTAGTAATAATCTATCTTTGTTAAATTATAGATTTGAAATGTGTGCTGCGTGCTGTTGACTTCATCTTTTACAATTGTTTGCACTAGTAAATATCCAGATTTGCAGCAAGTGAAGTATCATCCAGCCTCCAGTGCTAGTGTTAATTGAGCTCCATGCATCATTAATTCAAGCGTAAGTTGAGCCACTTTGGTGGTGTCAATGGCTCCTAAACTAGCAGTAATTAAAGCCTGGGATTGGCTTGAAATACTATAAGGCTACATACACCTCCCACACAAGCCCTCCAACAGTACCTCCCTTGCGGTGCAGTTTACTTTACTTTGCTTAACTTGACTTTGACTGTAACTTTTTTGTGATAGATGCACATCAATGAAAGAAGCTTTTTTTTCTTTTCTGGTAAAAACTTAAACTGCCTTGTTGGTTTTTATCATCACTGTAGTTATACATACATAATGCACAAAATTGAGTTTCAAAAATGTAGATTTGAATCTTTTCAATTCAAATGCATGCGGATGACAGGGATGTGGATTTGGACTTGCTCTGGCACAGAGAATCTTAAATATATTATTATTGAAGAGAATTAACTTTTTAAAAAGTAAATTAAAATAGGGGCCATGATGTGATGAGCCAATATTTTATTCACAATAGGACATAGATAAAATAGCTCATTTTAAATTTTATGCCTGCTACAGATCTCAAAATAGACAGGGTATGTTTAACTTGCCGTATCCTCTCTTTTAAGAAAAGTTTGAATACATCTGGGAATGGAGGTTGAGTATTGGTGTTGAAATTTGGTTCCATTCCTGCCTGATACAAGTTTTCCAGCTGCTGAAGTGTTTGTGGGCGTCTTTGACGTATTTTCCATTTAGTGATGCACATAATGTTCTCCTATAGGTTTTAGATCTGCACTGCATGCAGGCCAATTCAGCACCCGGACTCTTCCACTATGAAGTCATGCTGTTATAAGAGCTGCAGTATGTGGTTTTGTATTGTCCTGCTGAAATACACAAAGCTTTCCCTAAAATAGACCTAGTCTGGAGGGGAGCATATGTTGCTCTAAAACCTTTTATATACCTTTCAGCATTTACACTGCCTGCCAAAGCATGCAAGATGCCCATGCCGTATGCACTTATGCCCCCATACCATCAGAGATGCTGGCTTTTGAACTGAATGTCGATAACACGCTGGAAGGTCTTACTCCTTTTTGGCCCAGAGGACATGGCGTCAGACGAGTCCAAATCTGAAATAGAACAGTTTTTCATTTCAAATAAGTCCATTTTAAATGAGCTCTGGCCCACAGGACATGACTGTGATTCTGGACTCAGAATCAAATTTGTCTTCCTCTTTTGCATGATGGAGCATTAGTTGTCATCTGCAGATGGCAAGGCAGTTTGTGTTTACTGACTGTGTATTAGTAATGTCAATGTCAAAGTTGTCTGAGGGCATGAAGACTACGGGCATCTAACAAAGTTCTTTGTCCTTTTTTTCCTCACACACAGATTTTTCCAGTTTCTCTGAATCTTTTGATAGTTATGCAGTTACCTTAGTGATTTTAAGTTAAAGTATATTCCACAATCTTTTTGCACATTTTTTTTTTTTAAAGATTGGAGAGCCTCTGCCCATCTTTATTTTTGAGAGACTCTGTCTCTCTAAGACTTTCTTTTTTATAGATAATGTTACAGACGTGATGTCAATTATCTTAATTAGTTTTAAATGTTCTCACAGCCAAATCTTTTTTAAAATCTGTTGCTTTTTCAGCTCTTTGTTGCCCCTATCCAACTTTTGGGACCTGTAGCAGGCATTAAATTTGTTATTTTATCTATGTTCTATTGTGAATAATATATTGGCTCATATGATTTTTAAAAAACATCCAAATTTTTTTCCAGAATTTAGGTTGTTTTAGACACTTTCAATAAAACATAGGGAAAAAAAGCTAACAATTATAGCCTTTCTTTTCTTTCAGCTTGACTGTGGACATACATATGGTGTAATCACTGTTAAACAAAAGAACAGCTTGCTGTAAAGGTTTATTTTTGTTCTGGATACTATAGCACCATATACACTGCAGGTCTTGATGTTAACCTTTTTTTGAGGACCTGCTTATATGTTATGAAACTGAACTGTATCCGATTTCTGCATTTACACTATACATGAAAAAACAAACCAAGGTGAACGTACTGAACATATGCGAATAATATATCTATACGCCATTGTTGCTTATTCAGTGACTCACATTAACAGGGAATTTTGGTTTTTTTGTTACTAAAAACCGATTTTATAGTATCAGACTCATCGATATGTGGCACCCTCTTGTGGTCATTTTGATTGTTGTGTGCAAGACCAGATGCTAAGGAATATAGGCATAATGTAAAATTAATTATTTGAAATAAATTTTGTTAGAATTGCTTTGTGTCTTACCAGATGACATTTAAAAATTAAGGAACATTTTAAGGTGTCAGTAACTTAAGCTAGGACAGAAAATAAAGGCTTAAATAATATAATTATTATTATAAGTATTACTGCTAATAAAAAATAAATAAAAAATTAAGCACAAAAAGCATGCAATTACATGCAGAAGTAAAAAGCTAAATACAAATTAAACAGTGTTCTGTTTTTATATTTGACGTTACTACTGTGAATTTATTACAGGAAAAAAAATTCTAGCACTGGTAAAACCTGTTAGCTTTTGTATGCGATTTTAAATGTCAGCGCTCTAGTTAAAAGATGGTATTTGGGATGTTTGATGTACAATATATCAATATATCTCACAACACTGGCATTCGGGGCTGAAGCTGTTTGTATTGCTTTTGTGTATCCAGGAACTAAACATATTCTAGTTATTTATTGGGGTAGAGTTCAGTGGTCAAGATCTTGGACTGCTAATTGGAAGGTTGTGGATTTTATAAGAGATGGATACATAATTCTTATCGACCTATTTTTAATGAATGAATTCTGGATTAATTTAAAAAATAATAATTTTCTCCGTTTCGCATAACCATATTTATTTTCTTTTTCTGCTTTGATCACAGACTGCTTGACATCCTTGCAGCTAAGTGCTTAAATTGAATCCATGGCCTGAATATTAAAAGTCCCTAGCTGGGACTCGCCACTTAAGTAGTTCCATTCAGTCAGGAGGGGTGACCGGTGCCAGAAACAGGATGATGTCATTAGCTCAAGCTCTATATTCTGTAAAGCTCCTCCCTGCTTGTTTTACCGCTAGTCTTTTAACATCTTTTTATCAGAAGGAGAATAAATCTTTTGCTTAACTGAAACCATGTTCCAACAAATTTACAAAGAAAACGATTTCTTCCTTTTGGATATATATTGTCTACATCAAGGTGACTGATGATATTCAGTCAGTCCTCCTTAAACAATCGTCACAATCAAATCCATAATCATTCTTTAGCGTTTGTTCCCGTTTGTCAGTGCATCATCAGCACTAGTGTCAAAAGCGCATCTTGAATAAATTTGCACTGTAATGTAAATAAATGCAGTAGCACTAAAGACAAAAGCACTTTGATTTTGGCTGCTTGCCTTCATACCAACTGTAATCTTAGCTTCGTTTAGTGTTGGATACAGTGATCATGTTTTATTCAGTGACATATTCATTATACTTTTAGCTAAAACAACAGGTATCTTAAAAAATTTGAGAGTAATGTCTACAGCTTCTTTTTTGGATTTTCCTATTTTAATTTGTATTCCACAAGCGACTTGACGAACCCAAATCGAGATTAAGTCGTAAACAAGTACATGCTAATGTATCCTTGAACTTTTCTTGTTTGAAAGTCAAGTGTGACCTTTCAGGTTCTGGTTTTAGTTACCTTGACCTTTTTACATCAAGGACTAGGCATGACTGAACTTTATATCAGCCACTCCGTCACAAGAAGACACTTCCTCTGGTGCCACTGACCTTTTAAACTGATGACAAGTAGCATTTCCCATACAAAGTATGGTCATTTATGACTCCAAACCCTTAACGTCATTTTGTTTTCTAATTGAGATTCTTTCTTTAAATTGATTTGGTTATGATTGTTACACACCGCTTCTCAAAAGAGGTGCCGGTTAATTAGTTTTCCTTATTATGTGAAAACAATTAGGTCAAGTGAAATTCAGTGAACAGTATGAAAATTTGACATGTAACTTTTTAACTTAAATACATTTTTATTCAACCAGTCCTTCCAGGATTTCCAGATGTCACGATTGCAAAGACTATTAACGCATCTACAACCAGTTCTGTGCATACCGCAGGACTACGCAATTCTATCTAATCACTAAAATTGTATGCAGGTCAAATTCTTTTGCAAATTTGACCAATTATTTTAATGCCCCGCAAAAAAAAAGGTAACCAGTATGACACAAAACACATTTCCTTGTTTTTATTTTTTTAAACACGTATTCATATCTTCAAAAATTGCTACAAGAGAACATGCAAAGCAATTCTTGAAAGTTTTTTTACGAAAGTGAAGGCAAACTACACAACCTACGCTATTGTGGTGAAATTGTCATTTAATCTGCAATTTTATGAAACATTTTTTTTTAAATGCTGCTGTGAAATCCCACAAAGGTGACTGTAAGTGACAGCAAATACTTGAGGAACACTGATTTCTAATAATGGGAACAATTACTAGTATGTAATTGTAATTTCTTCTGTTTTTCTTTTTGTTCAATGCTTTCTCTGGTCAACATGTATGCAGGTAAGTTAATTCCAGTAAACCTATAGTTGTCATGAGTAAATACATGGGTGCAGATGATTTAAGGTGAATATGTATTACTGTAAGTGTTCTTTTATATTATGTTTTGTAATATGGTGGCGTAATATCACCTACTCAAGCTTCTTTTTCACCGGGAGAAAAATGGTCAAATGGAGAAAAAATTCTAACAGCATTAATCCTTAGTCTCCTTGCTAATCCAGTAATAATTTAGAAATTACTTTTTGCTCCCCAAAGAAAGAATCCTCAACAACACACAATCACATGGTGTTACTTCTAGCGCCTGTCAATCTGCAAGCCTTTTCACACGGAAGCTTTCTATTTTCTGTCACATTCTTTTCCTCTTTGCTCAGTCACAGTCCCAAAACACATCTGATGACACATGCACTTGAAAAGTAATACATTCGCCTGAGAAGAAAGAAGCTGATTATAAACTGATTCTACTGATGTCAACAATCTGTTGCAGTTTTGATTGACAAGTGCTGCCTACTGAGCAAGACGTGCCTTATGGCTCGCATCTAATTATTGAACAAATTGTGACTATTTAAAGCATGAGTGAGCTAGAGTTGGATAGCTGTGCTGTTATTTATATTTTGCTTAACGGGGGGACTGGATTTTTATCGCTTCATTCTCTTGTTAATTTGCTATTTATTATAAGATCTCACTGTAAGATTTTTTTTTTTTAATAAACTGTTTTTTATCTGTTGAGAAAAGGAGGTAAAATGGAAAGCCATGTGGTTAAGGCAGGGGTAGACAAACTTGGTCCTGGAGCGTTGGGGTGTCCTGCAGCGTTTAGCTCCAACCATAATCAAACACACCTGAACCAAGATCTTGCTAAGTATACTTGCTAGGCAAGTTGGCGCTAAACTCTGGAGAACA
This sequence comes from Bagarius yarrelli, assembly GCA_005784505.1. Taxonomy (NCBI): domain Eukaryota; kingdom Metazoa; phylum Chordata; class Actinopteri; order Siluriformes; family Sisoridae; genus Bagarius; species Bagarius yarrelli. The sequence continues at coordinate 1,422,720 of VCAZ01000075.1, read as the reverse complement.
CTGGCCCTCCAGTACCGAGATTGCCCAACCCTGGGTTAAGGTGTTGGAATGCTGATTGTTTGTTCAATTACCATCACCGTCAAGCTGCCACTGCTGCCCCCCTGGGCAAGGCCCTTAACTTCTCATTTGAATAATGAAATAAATGTATTAATTTTGATTAGGGACATCTGTCATATGGTTGGAATTAAAAGCAGTTTTGTTTGGCTTAAAACTAAACCAATTCTGTTGACCGTCTGCAAAAACAAGAAGTTTATCTAATGAACAAAGACATTTTCACTAAGTATTACATTGTTTTCGTTCTAAAAAATGCTTTAATCAAAATGTTCAAGTTTTCCACCTTCTCTCGCTTTCCTTCACTTTAATAAGCCTAATTTTATTTTATTTTTACTTTCCAATTACCGGCAATTGTCAATTCGCTAACAAAACAGGAAAAAAAAGCCATTCACTTAAACTTGGATCTTTTATTAACATAAATTTGACTACTGCTGCTGAGCTGTGAAGTGATGACTGTCACTTGACACGCTGCGGTGGTGCCACAGCGGGTGAAATAACTGGTGTCGTGGCTTAACACCGGCAGCAACGTCCACACCGACTATCACAGCAAGCAACTTAAACATTTTTCCTGACCTGCCACTTTAGTACACTGGGACTTCAAATAAAGATGGTGCAATTAAAGCTGCAAGTAAATTGCAATACACTCTCTTTTTTTGCACCCTACCTAATTCCCCTTACACTTGAACTTTTTTTCCCCCCTCTCCCTGCCTTGGGCAACAATATCCTGTGTTTGGTCCGTCAACAAATTCCACAATTCTGTTGATTTTGTTTTATTATTTGTATTACAAAGTATCAGTGTACTGTGACCATAGGTTGTAATGCAATGGCGATGAAGGCAAATTCCCCAGAGAGTTAAACGTCAAGGTCACACTCCAGACAGATAGAAAAGAATTTGCAGAACATTTGCATGCACTCTCAAGATTGTCTAATGCCACTGAAAATTATGGCTTGTGGATTGTAAAGTCATGGCTGGAAAGAGAGTTCCCAGCTTTGGCTTTAAATAAAATCGGAATTAGCATACTGCCTTTTTTTGGGGGGGGCGGGGTCCAGGGCAAAGCCAAACATGACAGACACTTGAAGGCTCTGTTGTTTTAGTGCTTTTTGTCTTGCTGCTATTCCCTTCCAGGAGTGCCTCTGCTCTCTGCGTTTTACAGACATAACAGATACCTTAATCTTTTCATCTTTTAAATGTCTAACAGATGTGGATAAGGAATGATCTGTAGCAGGAGGAAAGGAGGTCAGAAAGATTGACTGTACCCAATGATTAATCTGCCCCGACATGGTAGGCAGACGCCTACAGCAGGCCCCTCGAGTCATTTTGCGGATTGATATGTCACGTGATGCCGTACGCAACAGGTTTTTTTTTATGCTTTCTCAGAGCCAGCGGCCATAAAATCCAGTATTTGTCAGGGAAATGGCTAAAGACAGAGCCCATTTCCTTTTTGATTGCACCAAATCAGGTTTGCCTTGCTGGAGAGAAATATTAGTTAGCCTGTTGCACCTGATCCAGCATTTCTTAAATGGGGATTATAGAAAGCGAGGATCCATGTATGGAATTCAGTCTTGATGGTACACCATGTAATGCCTTGCAAATCAAATGCAGTGCAATAGCAGAGCTTCCTTTGAAGTGATAATTACTTGTACTGACTTGTCACTAGTCAGGTGAGGTGCAGATGCACCCGTCGCCACCAAAATCACAGTAACACTGTGGTAGGATCTGCTTGCCCAAGTTGCAAGGTAATTTTTATCTTTACTTTACAGGTGAGGAAGCAGGTGTATGACATTTTATTTGTTGATATTAAGGGCAAGCTAAGGAATCAAAAACGTTTAGCTGGATGCCCTTACCCATTCACTCACAACCTCTCTCTTTAGAGCCGGTTTTTAAGTTTTATCTAAAGCAAGGCAAGTTTATTTATATTTGGCACATTTCATACACGGTGATAATTTAAAGTGCTTTACATATGAGGAATTAAAATGATAATAAAGATTCACGGCAGCACAACAGAAAAAAAAATACATTAAATGTTTATAAAATGATGCATTCAGATGTAGCACAGTTCTCGTTCTGTAAATGTTCTGATTGGTTTATAATTAGTGAGCATATCTGCAATGTATTTGGGTTGTAGGCCATTTGGTAATTTATAAACAAGTAACAGTGCTTTAAAATCAGTCCGAAATGTAGCTAAAAGAGCCGCTATCCTTTTTAGCTCCAAGTGTCCTCCAAGGAATTAGATAGGATAAAAGAAATGTTTCTTTTTCTATAACTATTTTGCTTAATTGATCCCTTGTCTGGTCTTAAAGCCTCTATCTACTTTCTACTTTAGTTACTTTAGGTTCGCTTCCCAGCACCACCAAGCCACCACTGTGAGCCCCTAAGCAGGGCCCGTAACCCCTAATTGCTCAGTTGTATAAAAGAGATAAATGTAAGTTGCTCTGGATAAGGGTGTCTGCCAAATGCTGTAAATGTAAATGTCTTGTTTTGCAAAAAAACTGTTTAGTAAGCCTTAAACATAACATAAACAACTTCTTTCTAAAAATAATTACTTGGACTTCTAGCAGAGAAAGTGAGTTTATTAACATTTCATTAGCAAACTAAATTTAAATATTGTAGACACAACAAGAACAAGGACTTAAAAAAGAATTACTCCCAGGACCTTTGCAAGTGAATGAAAGCATCAATCAACAAAGCAATTTTTTAGACACAAAACTTGTCCCTTTAAATTATGGTTTTATAGGCAATTTGGACAGTGCTTGCCACACGTTCATTCAACTGAAATTGCAAGCTGAGCATTGCTTTGTTTTGAATCCATTGATCCATTTCAAAATGCAACCATTATTTTTGAATCGACTTTTATTCACTTTTCACTGCTACACTTTTCTCTTAATTACAGCCCTTGTCAACAGTATTTCAGATGTTTCTGCCTTATCAGTACTGTGTGGGTGTGTCGCATATCATGATGAATGACAGTAGTGGGTTTTTTTTCCTAATAGAAAATGCCGGAAACATGGCAGGAATAACAAAATGGTGCCTAAACAGTATTGGAGTACTTGAGAGTTTTGTCCCGTTTCTAGAAATACAGCTTTTAGTGAAAGCTGTTATCAGGAAGTTGTGGGTGCCTTAGCTAGTCGACTTGGGAATTGTGTTGATGCAACTTGCAGGTCAAATGTGCCTTATTTTTTATTTATAACGGCTAGGTTGACACTGATTTGTTTGTTTTTAAAGTATTTCTAAACAAAAGTCCTGTTGTTTTGGAAATGCACTGGCTCAATTGTGCAAACGGGGTGCTGCTAAGGGGAAAAAGTTAGGATGATTCTAAGGGCCCAAGATTTTACAGTGTGGTATAGGTGTGGTACGGGTCCCAAACGCAAATTCTTTTATAGAGCTAAAAAAAATTGCTAGTGGTTTCCGTGTCTAACCATATCAGGACCTTCCGTGTTCTATTTTTCCTCCTCCAACACAGTACCAATGACAAATGACCAGTCACTTTGTCTTTTGTATTCCGCTCTTTGACGGTTGCCACTGTAACAATATCATTTTTTTTATTCACTTCACCTGTTGGTGGATTTAATATTAATATTATAGGTATTTAAATATGACGTTTTAACTGCTTGAATGTTAAGCACATAGGTAAGTTAATGAATGTGCTTTTCAGGTTATGCCGGAAATCTTTAAATAATAGAAATATATCTCTGCAATGCGGAGATATTATATTATCAGCTACAGGATGCCAGTAGATGTCATTTAACATTTTGTCTAAACTGCACATATCCTGATAGTTCGTGTCTCAAGACTTTATAGTCTCAATGTTTAACATGTTAATAGTCAAGTTTTGTTGAAATGCATGCGTACATGCATATATATATACATGCATACACACATACATAATAAATACATACTTTATTTATCCCAGATGGGAAATTTACAGAATCCAGCAGTATCTACAAATTTAAGCAATAAAGGCATGCGCTTAACATTAAAATAAAAAGGAACGATTAACTCTGTGCAAAAAAAAAAGTGAGGAAGTCAGCACTGTCCCCCCCCCCCCCGAGTGAAACTTCATGGCCTAGGAAAAGATCGACCTCCTCAGTCTGCCAGTAGAACAGGGCAGTGTCAGCAGCCTGTCACTGAAGCTGTTCCTTTGCCTGGAGATTATGCTATGCGGTGAATTGTCCATGATTGACAGAAGCCTGTTCAGTTCCTGTCGCTCTTCTACGTATGTCAGGGTTTTTAGCTCTGTGTCCACAACAGAGCCCGCCTACTCTAGATGCTGCTTTCCCAGCACAGTACCCCATAGAAGATTACACTCACCACAACAGCCTGATAAAACATCCGCAGCAGCTTTTTGTAGATGTTGAAGGACGCCAGCCTTCTAAGGATGTACAAGCAGCTTTGTCCTTTTCTGCACAAGAGCGTCTGTGTTGGCAGTCCAATTCAGTTCATCATCCAGCGGCACGCGGGTATTTTTAGGTCTTAACAACCTCCACACCGTCACTGTTGATAGTCACAGGTTCTGGTTTAGGCATTGACCTCCTGAAGTCCACCATTTCTTTGGACTTAATAGAGTTATGGTGCAGGTGGTTGAAAAGGCTTAAGCAGAATAAGGTTGTGGGTCGCTTTCTCTAGTACAGATAGCAGGTGGTGCTGCATGCATACGGTAGATCAATTACCCTCTTTCCCTTAGAGTTACAGTCCATTGTTGTGTCCAGAGTCAAATAAATAAAGTCCTAAGAAATTAACAAAAGCCACCTCTGCGTTGGCTTGTGGAAGGAGGTAAATGACACCAATGGCATGTACACTCTGGGCAGGAAATAAGGACATACACTTACAGCCAAACATTTAATGTCCAAATATATATATGCGTGTATGTAGCGCCACATTAGCATCCCAGATGCTAGTGGTAAGACACATTAAGCTGCACACTCTGTATATGCGCAGTCAGTTAATCGATCTTGTTCAGTAGTGAGTTAAACTTTCTCATGATCACAGAAGGAACTGAGGGCTTATATCACCACTTCTTTGCTAGGTGTTTCACCTGTAGCTTAGTGTCAACTCTGCATCCACGATAAGATCATCTCACCTCCTCAGGTAAATAGGAAAGTAGTTGATTTCTTGAATAAACAAATTTTGGCATTAGAAAATCCATATCTATAGAATTAAAGGTCAGTCTCAGAGCTGCTTTCGCTTATGGCGGCACCAGATCTTATAAGGGAATAGGATTTGTCTGTATAAGATTTTCTTACTGCTGAGGCAGTTTCCTGTCAAGTATTTGTGTAGGACTGACAGTATGTGGAATCAATAAAGTATAACATTCTTTGACCACCAATTGTTTTGTAACCTAACTTGGATGAGTAACTGCAGTCAATTTGGCTTTCCTACCTCACTGGAAGGACCATAGACTGCACTCTCTTTGTATTAGGCAGCATCGGAGCTCAATGAGACGAAAATAAATTGCAAATATTTTTTCTGCCATAAATGCTGGGAGTATAAAATAGTATTATTATTGCCTGGTTGATTGCAAACATACTGTTTCACACTATTTGTATTTGTTTAACCTTGTGTAACATGTCATGCAAGAGGAAAAAACCCCTCTAAATTATATAAATTTTTTATATATTCCAGATTTTACCACTCAGCGTACTAGAAAAAATTTAAATGTGTAGCAACCAGCTGCTGTTTTAAGTAGAATCTTGTTCTTCTCATTTACACCTCCATGTGCCAAAAGCTAAAACAAAATGCGAGGAATTTAATTTACATTAGTAATTGCTGTTTCTTGGAGGGACAAAATAAATCCTATTGATATTCTAACCTCTTGTATCTGCACACATTTATTACATATTGATACATATTTAAATAATTTATGTTTACATTATTTCTTAAATCAAAACCCTCAGTGTGGGTCAATCGACTTTCTCCTCCACTCCTGTAGTTGCTGACGCATACGACTATTGCCACAAAAGCATGCAGAAAAAGAGTGTCTGTCTCCGGGTTTTGTATTTAAGTACTGCAGTGTATTGCAATATATTGATATAAGATTTTGACATTTTTATCTCTGCATATAGTTCAACTATTGGTCAAGTATCTCAGAGAAAATGTGTCATCAGATTGTCTTATCCTGTTTTTCATTAGTCAGTGGTACCCAGTAGAATAAAATAAAATAAAATTGCCACAGGAGTGAATAAAACAAATTTAATAGTTGCCCTGAAGTGTGCATGTAGGAAGTGTGCTAGAATTTGAAATTTCTTCAAGCTGTATAATTTTAAAAGTGAACCCTTGGTAAGGATTAGAGCTTCATCTTTAGCACCCCTTGTGTGTCCATGTTGAATCAAATAATCCGAACACCACCCCTCCCCCATAGCTGCAGCCTCCTTACAGGAGGTAGTATATCTCAAAAGCTTATATGATGCTCTCAATAAGGTTCAGAAGATGCAGACATTTAACTAAACAAGCTTGCAATAAGATGAGTCTGCAGCAAACGGAATATTTCACCCCCTCTCGTTAAGCAGCAGCCACACTGGTACTGAGGATCACTTAAGTGCTTCAGGACTTTAGTTATCACACATAATGCAGTCGCAAGCCGGGAATAGCAAGAGCTTCTATGAATGCAAAAACAGCCTCTAAGTGCATATATATGAGACATTTGCAGAGAAGAAAAATGACGTGTTTTGTGACATAGCATAAATACTGTTGCAATGTTATAGCTTCAGCAGGATAGTTTAAAGGTAAAGGAAAGTTAGTTTCAGCAGTAGAGTGTCAGGTTGTTCCTTGTGGACATTTAGAACAATTAGAGCCATTTCAGATTTTTATTCAGTCATTGAATTGGACAAAGATGCAAGGGCGGTAAAATCATTAGCTAGTACTGCTGCACGGGCCGTGTTTTGGCTGCCAGAAACATAATGTAATAACTGATTTTTAAATTGCATTAATACAGGCTAAAGGAAATAGCCAGACTGTGTTTTGGCTATGTAGTGGAGTAATTTGTCAACACATTGCAAAAGCAAAATCACACCGCTAAGTGTTTTTTAAACATCTCAATGCAGATAACGTCCTCTGTTTGCTCTTGTAAAAATCTTCACTTTTTTTTTTTTTAAAGCTTCTCTTTATTTTTATAGTGTGACTGTGGTGATGTGCCCAATCAGCAATTCACCACATGGGAGCATTGAAGTGGCCAGGCACTGATGTTGGGCAAGGAGGCCTGTGGAACAGTCAGCCTTTCAAATCATCCCAGATGTTTTCAGTAGGATTGAATTTAGGGTTCTGTGCCGAGTCCATGTTATTTAGAACAAAGACAAACAAAGTATTTCTCCTATACTGTCGTATTGTGTGCATCCAGCTTTGTACCAATTGGAAGAGGTCCTCGCAAAATGGCCAGATGTCATAAAATCCCTGGCCATGTCTGTGGGGCAGATATAATATCTTTGTCTTTGGTGCACATGTAAGTAATGTGTTGCCCCTGTTGATAAAATGGAAACGTTTACATATCTGCACAAAAGTCATCATATTTCAACATTTATTACTTTTGACAATTTGCTTTCTTAGTATTTTTTTTCTGCTGACTGCTCAGCCCTTTTCCTGTCAAATGTGTACAATGAAAATGTAATTCATATTCAAATAAACACGTGTTGTTCTTCCCAAATGTACATCCTTACAAGATGAAATCATTCTTGTATCATTTGTTGTAAACCTTTTATTTGCAAAGGACTCGTAAACTCATAAATCCCACCACCAAAAGCGCAAGACTGAATGTTTAAACAGCATATTGGGGAGTTTACCATATAGCTAGTTTGCAAATATTGGCATCCTCGCTTAATTACTGGCAGATCTTTCAAGAGATGTTGAACAAAAGGGGAGGCAGTCAAAGGTGGTAGTGGGTTGAAGGCCAATAGGTGCCATTAACAATCCTGCTGTTTCTGATTGTGCCACATAATTGTGTTCCCCCGCAGAAGAAAAAAAAACAATAATCCAAACCTAATTATGGGTTGATGCAAAATAAGAGAAGGCATGATTGAGCAGATTTGTTTAAGGATCTGTCCTTTTCCTAAAGAAATTGGTTAGAGATGTCAGGCTTGATTACAGGGGAGGATTGTCCTTTAAAATGTACTGCTTGGCAAGCGCCGACTAGGGCTCAACTTATAAAAATTGGACATTCTACCAGTCTGTTCTGGGTCACGGTCTTGGATGCATGCACTTATGCTGCTTTTGTTACTGAATTTAAATCTTGTCCATAAACCAATAAAATTTAGTCCATATATTAGTTAAAAAGTGTGAAGCACTAAAGATAGAGCAGTTTGAATGATGCTAGTAGAGGATTTGTCAGTAAAATCTGCAAAATGATCTGCCAGCAAACACGTTTTTTTTGTTGGTTTTTTTTCTCTGCTAAAGCTCCTACATAAAACCTTTATCTGTCTGTGTGCATTAAAGTCGGTCTGCATTTAATAGAAAATGATATTGTCAGATATTGTCTTACTTTTTATTTGCCTCCCTAATAAAACTTTGCAAAAAGTTGACAAGTGGTCATAAATTATTGCACAAAACATCAGGGGGTGCTACAAGAAATGGCATAGGTGGTAAATCAACTTGCCCATGGTGATGCAAGTCTTGTATGCTTAGACTAACAGTCAAGTGGAAACAATAGCGGAAGAATTAAACCTGAGCAGGGAAAAGATGTGGCAGAGAAAGATTTCTGAAATGCCTCAGATCTTAACAGAACAAAAGTCTTTAAATGTCATCTGTTCGTTAGAGTCAAGAATGCAAAGGGGTTTGTCAGGGTCTGCCATTTTTCTTGCATACCAAAGGCCTTACCTGGGGGCCCACAATACCCCTGTTTGGATGATGTGAAGACTGCGTTTGGTATACATTATCATAACCCAACATGCAAATGCATGCAGAATCTACAAATTATTAAAAAATTTATTACAGCAGTTGTTTGTTCAGTTTCATTCTTGTCAACAACTGAACCGTGCACTCGGCAATATTTAATGCTGCATCAACAGGAAATTCCAAGCACGCAGAGATGGGGGCGGAAAAATACTATAAAATTCCCTAGTTTACAAGATGATTTCATAGTTATGGCATAAATGATGACAAATCGATTGGATAGACAAATATTTTAACTAATAAAGACTTTGCATCAAAGCAACCAATTGTCCCCAGGGCTGGGCAATTTGTTTACCATATTGATTCATAAATATATTTATCTCGATATATTTACATTCACATTCACAGCATTTGGCAGGTGCCCTTATCCAGAGCGACTTACATTTATCTCTTTTATACAACTGAGCAATTGGGGGCCAGAAGTGGCAACTTGGTGGTCAAACCCTGATCTTTCAGTTAGCATTCCAGCACCTTAACCACTGCACTACCGCGTCCCACAGGATATATAAACTGTTAATGTTGTAAGCAGTATAGGAGTATCGCCAAAATGACTCGGCAGATCTTTTCATTCAGTTAATTATTCACATTTTACTTAAACTTCTACACAAAAGGCGTGTACTAGTCTTTTTAGAGTTCATTGGCTATTAGAAGACTCGAGTAAATATCAATTATTTATATCTATTAATATTTACATATTTATAGAGCTCATTATCGATTTCGGCATTGCCTGATTCAATATGATTTTAGTTTTTCGGCCCAGTTTTAAGTCTTAGGTTTTGCAAATTCACAAGTGCGTAACTAAAAAAATGTTTTTCACGTCCCACATGCAGGCAGTTCCTTATTTTCATTTGGCCCAATCATTGCTTTACATGAAAGATCTGACTTGCATGGATATATATCAAAATTTGGAAATGTAATAGCCCTTAAAAGCCAATAAAATTCTGTGCCCCTGCGCAAAAATGTGTTAATTACTCCACAAATGCTTTTTTTAAAATTATAAATCAGTCTCTTGTCTTGGAAGTTTCAGGATTTTTATTCTTACTCTGAATTACGGAAGATCATACTGCATTCATTTTTACAATACTAAATTATCATTTCCAGAATAATTTGCAGTAATGGGAAATAAAATGGCAAATCCACTGCTCTGAGAATAGAACTCCGCCTGAGGACTGTTGAGACATTTTAATCTTATTGCCATTTTTTTTCTCTCCAGGTTTTAACCAAGGTTAATAAATGTTGCATAAAATAATCAAGGAATACATCTTTCTGTTCCAAGCAATTAAGATTTCTTTTGGGCATAGTCAATAGAACAAGGGTTAAAACACAGGGTAATTACAGGAACATGGTGTATTCAGTCAATAGCTAAACAATGAAGAGGACAATATGCTTTCATTATTAAAAGACTACATTCACTGTCATTTGGGTAACCCCTTGTATATAAAGGTTTCCCATCCACATAAAAACAATATTTGGGGAAAAAGCTGAATTGAAATTTGCCTCAAGTGGCATGTGCAGATAATCCCATTCATGCTGCTGCCACCTATTTTTTTTGGCTTTTCTGTGCATTTATGATTGAGTGTTGAACTATGAACCGGTGAGGGTTAAAGACCTTGCTCAAGGGCCAGCAGTGGCATCTTAAAACTGTTATCCTAAAGCTGAATAAAGATGGTAAAAAAAAAAAACCTGATGATTGAATATAGTGTAAAATTTCCTCCTAATACGTAAGCAGACGTTGTGCTGCATAAGTCATTATTGTATTTTACCATTACTACTGTTATATTCCAGCACTTTGCTTTGACTCATGCTTAAGTATGAAGGTCTGATCACTGCTTGGGTCAGTGGTTCGTAACCCATTTTGCATGAACGCCCCCCTAAGTCAAGTCGAAACGCTTTACTGCCCCACATGCCCCAGGCCACATTCCATGCAAATACACTAAATGTTTTTTGACATTCGTTGATTCCTTCGAACTTTTTTTGATTTAATTTTTTTTTTTTTGCAAAAATCTTCAAACTCCGCTGCAGATTACAATAAAATATTAAACAAATATCATACTTTTGGGTGTAAGAAAATTAGTGAGAGGCATGTGCCTTTTGATTTGCTGCTATTCTTATAGTTAAGAATAAAGTCGTACTGAAAATAATCCACATTAGGGCTGCACGTTATAAATTAAAACTGACATTTTAATATTTTGTTTTGCGATTATATATTGCAATATTAGGAAAATTTATTTTTTCAGAATGATTAGGGTGAGTTTATAAGGGAGTTCTTATGCATAGAATAGAGCAACGATGCAAATGAAATAAATGGAAAGCAACGGAAATGCAAACGCCAAACTTTTATTCTATTATTTAACTTTGCAATTAATCCACAAATCACGTGCGTTTTAAACCTTGGTGCAGTCAATTATAATCTGGGCGCGGCATGTCGATGCTGAAACAATATATTGTGTAGCTTTAATCCACCTTATTTTAGCGGCATTTGTTCAACTGTGCGATTGATGTCTTGGGGGGGGGAAACTTGGCAAATTTTTACATAAAGCCACTGTTTCTATTGTGCCCACCATTAATGTTTAAATGCCCTTAGGTGCTATCAGATTTTAGACGCCCCCTGATGTTGTCTGAATGTCCACTGGGGTGTTTTAGTCGGGTATCAAATTTGGAGAAGTTACTGGGTCTGTAATTTGACGGTGGTCTGCATTATGATTCCTTTCCTTATATCACGGATCTGGAATGCAAACATGAAATCAAAAATGTTCCTTTTTAAAAAATAAAATTTTTTCATTCGTCTATTTATTGTAAAACTGAACTATTTTTGTAATATCATTCTGTGAAAATCGAACAAGGTTGAATCCTCTTTAGGCTGTTTTTAGTTTGTCTTGCCCTTTATACTAATGCCCTTCCCTCTTCATTTACATGGAGATTATATATGACAAATACCAATTATTAAATTGGGCCTGATGTACGTTTTTATCCAGATCTCTAACCAGAAGGTATTATGTAAGGTCATGTTTACTCCATTTAAGTCACACTCCTCTGAGAAATTATTAGCCAGATAGAGTAACTCTACCCAAGGCGAGACCAAAGAACACAGAGTGACACTGTGTGTACATAATGTTGACACTGTGTGTACAGAGTATGACATACATGGTTTTGTTTGCTATGAAATATATTATTTAGCTCATGTAAAAAATTTTAAATTGTATTCACTGCAGTGCTAGTGGGGGAGTGGTGGCTCATGGTTAGGGTGTTGGAATACCAAGCCGAAGACCAAGCCACTCTGGATAAGGACGTCTGCCAAATGCTGTAAACTTAAATGCTAGATTTCTTTGAAAACCGCTCAGGTTCCATTTCTAGTTGCTGCTGGAATAAGATATCAACAGCTGATTTAAACATTTTAGCGCTGGTAAACTCATAAAGTAATCCTTTTTTTTAGTAATCTGAGATCTCAGCGGGGCTAAACAAAGCTTTGCCGCATTGCTAATCTCTACAGCAACAGCTCCCGTCAGACCCTTAAACAGAGCTGGTGCCAGCAGAGACGCACAGCCAAATGATTGTAGAGGGAACACTTTACCGTGATTGATAACCAAATGAGGGCAGCCTAAGCGATTGTGATGTGCTGTAGATTAAATGGAAAGCTTTAACCCTCAACTGACGGTTTCGAGAACATTGTGAAGGTCGTCTTTAATACCTGAACCAGTTGAAAAGCATACCAAGCATGACTACGTATTGATTTCCATTTCAAAGCTAAACTAACTCAGTTTGTGTTGTATAAGGAGGCCTGGTTCTACTAATTGAGGGCGGAAAATAAATCAACATGTCCTTTAACCAGACTTGGCATGTATGACATGTAAAATGTAAAATATGATTCTTAAGTTGATAAAATAATGACATCAACTAGCTTTACCAACATGAGGAAAAATGTGTCTTAATTGTTGTTTATTTAAAAAAAAAACGTGACCAGGCCATTTGTTCTTAAACCCTTTATAGCTAATGACACCCTCAATTTTCAGCTAATAGTATGTAAAATCAATAGGGCTCTCTAGTTTTTAACCTTCTACTGAGCCCGCTTTACGCTGAAACCATTACATAGCAAAATTGTTAATGTGGATTGAGAGAGTTCAACAAAATAGTTTTTGATGTGGGATGTTGGCACAGTAGCTAGCATCTTAAATAAGATCAGATATCTTAGAACTTGGCTAAAAGGTGCTTGATTTTATTTTCCTCAGCAAAGTCTATGTGCATCATATCATTATGTAGTGCTGGGCGGTATACTGGTTCATACCGAATACCGGTGTTTATTTTGTGTTCAAAAATTTTACTACACCAAAATACTAGTGTGTGTGTCGCTTGAACAAATTCAAAAGTAGAGTTGTTTGTCAGGGAAAGCACTAAATTTTTTTTTTTTTTTTTCTGTTCAAGGTTCAATGGATGGACAATTTATGAATTTTTGTTTTCAAATGCATTTTTAAAACGTTTTCTAACTTTTCTGAAATTATGGGTTTGTGTATGATGTATAGAAATAGCCATTACTGATAACTTTAAATAAAAACTATTCCACCCCTAGAACATCAAACCCGTTGTCCCCAGTGCTACTGAATTGCCCTTGCCAATAAACCATCAATAGATCTTTTGTCATATTGCTGAAAATGTTGGTTGACTAGGTCAACTTTAGTGTTGATTAAAATTATTATTAACTGTTAGTTTTGAGGACATACAAAAAAATTCTAAAAAAAACCCCCAAAAACCCACTTTTGTTCTACATATTTACATTATTATTTTTGAGTTACTACTTCCCTTTGACTGTGTTTTTTTTTTTTTTTGGTCCACTTGGAATTAAAAAGTTTCCCCATTAAAAAGTTGCAAGTATTCATAGTGTGTCTCAATAAAAGAAAAATGCCAGTTGATAAATTGGAGAGGGAAAAAAAGTTTTTTGCTTTGAGTCTCTCTATTTCCCAAAGGATCACACATTTCTTTAAATTACAGCTTGTGAAGCTAATGATGGGGAGCACTAATGTGCCTGGGTGCTAGCAAGCGGAAGCCAGAGGGTTTTATTTACAAACTCATTTTATCTTAGTCTCATTGTCTCTTATTATCCAGCCCTCCATTTATTTAGCTGTAAGTAATGTTGGATAGTAACACAGAACTCTTTATCCGATACTACTGATTGTAAAATCATTGACTTGCATCCCTCAATCAGTGAATAATATGTAGCTGGTATAAAGCCACCAAGTGTGGTATTTTTGCTTAGAGCCATGATTTATGCTTTAATATGTTGTGCAGTGGACCATTACTAAAGTCTTTATCGCATACTGTTAACTACACAAAGCGTAATCACATTGAGTCGTATTGTAATCTTGTTTACAGCTGCGCATGTCAAGTCTTGGTCCTCCCTTGTGTTTGCGAGTATAGAAATACTATTTCGGGATGCTTGGGAATGGCACTGTTTCCAAAAATAGTGTGAACATCTGTGTGAAAAGAAATGCCATCAACCACAGTGGAATTTATATTTATATATATATATATATATATATATATATATATATGTGCCAAACACTAAAACTAACCTTAAAAAAATTTTTTTTTTTTTTTTTTTTTTTGTTTTTTTTTGTTTTTTTTTTTTTTGTTAGTATAGATAGATTAGAATTCGTAAATTTTTCGATGGGTTGTTTTGCTCGATGGGTTGCCATTGTCGTTCTCTAATCTTCCAGCCCTCTGTGGGATGATGCTTATTAAAGTAAAGTGTTGGTTTGAGAGTATATATTGAAAACATTTTCAAGACTACACATTTATGAGCTAACTTTTGACAGAATTCAGGGTTAATGTGTTTATATTGTTTCTCTTGCACGGTCCACTATCATGATTTAAACTGTAATGATTCAGGCTGCTTTCAATAGACCCTAAGGCCAATACAGCATTATCCATGAACCGCTGAGACCTGTGTACATTTAATATTAAGTGAATAGTCAATGTTTTATTGCAAGGTTTTGCTTTGTCTTAGATTAGGTACACAATGAATTAAGGGTATTCAGCTTCACTTTCGGTGTCACTTCCTGCCGCTAGCCTTTATAAGCTAAGTAAGATAATTATTGTTAGCCTGTCTACTTATTAAGCGTTTATTTTTTGTGTCTCTGTATTTATGGTTATGATTTTGTGCTATGTCTGGTTTCTGAGTTTTGTCCTTCAGATTTTGTTTGGTTTGCGACTCTCTCTACCCATTATTGTGTATTGACCTTAGCTCGTTTACTGACCACGTTTTTCTATTTTCCCTATAATAGAATTGCTAAAGCCAAAACCTGCATTATGGATTCCTCTCTGTCTCCGTCAGGTTAGGGATTTATTATTTTTGCTGTCTTTTGAAACGTGGAAAGCTACAATCAGCTTCCTAAAACCTTCCCCAAAAGGTTTAGCTGGCAAAGTTTAATGGCATACTCTTGAGTCGTACCTATGTTTAATGGTGTCTATAAAATAGAGAAAGATCAAGATCCAGGAGCAGATATTTGAAAACCATAATCTAATTTATTAGAAAAGGTGAAGGACAAGGCTTTATGACATCAAGGTCAAAGCTCTTTAGCCTGCTCTCTCTTCCCTGACTGTGAATACTAATTAGAGAAGACGTGTAGTGCAAAAACAAAAGGGCTTCTCGTTATTTCTTGATGTGTTATAACAGTGTAATAAAGTGTCAATGATAAAACAGTAGGGTGCTTTGATACTGTATAGGTTGGCATCACCTCCAAAGTTCATTTTTGTTTACTAATGTTGACTTCATTTATGCTACAGAAATACAGCCATTACCTCATAGTCTTTCTGTAACAATAATTTAAAAAATATGAAAAAAATGAATCTTTGCTTGCTATTTTATATAAATTGAAAATATTGTGAGCAACTGTGGAAAGGTGGATTCCCAGTTGGATTCCCAGTTGGATTCCCAGCCTCACCACTGTTGGGCCCTTAACCCTCAATTACTCAGTTGTATGAATGAGATAAATGTAAGTCGCTCTGGATAATGTAAAACACTGATAAAACTCATTTACCTTTCTCAACTTAGAAAAACAATCATTTTAGCATACATTTTTAATTTTTCAAAGTACACTGAACTGTACTCACTTACTACTCCTTCTACTCCTCATCCTATTACTCCTTCTACTCCTCATTCTACTACTTCTACTTATACAACTACTCATGCTACTACTACTTGTCATCCTGCTACTACTTTTACTCATACTACCACTACTTCTACTCATACAACTACTTATACTACTACTACTTTTACTCATACTACTACTACTACTCATCCTACTAGTACTTCTACTCACACAACTACTCACACAACTACTCATACTGCTACTTATACTACTACTGCTTGTACTAATCATAACAGTTTTTGGTCCTAGACAATTTTCTATGATGGAGAATTAAAATAAAGTTTAGTCTTAGTCTGTTCCATTTACATTGTACATTTCTGGGATTTAACAAATGACTCTATTTTAAGTGATTTGCATATATTCAACTGGGCAGTTTGGGTTTAAAGGCCTTACTCAGGGCCCAGCAGTGACAGTGACAGGTGGTGCTGTAAATTGCCACTGAAATATAATTTGAGATTTTAACTTCACAGAAGCTGTGGATTACTTGTAGAAATTGACAATTAAAATTGAAAGAAAATGGAAATAAAATATTATACAAAGCAGACCTCAGAAAATAAGTCAGTAAGTAAATACATAAAACAATACTTCTTTACTTGGAACCAAACCAGTCTCTTCTCTGCTTTTTTCTCATTTCCCACTGCAAATTTCCTTCACTTGTTTAAAGCTCTCGGTTGCTTAATTTTAGATCTTGTGACAGTTTGTTGCTTCTAATCTCTGGTTTCTCCGCTGAAGCACCATTTCTAAATCTTTAACTGGCTCAGTCCTGCTTGCCCTTTTTTGCCGTTTTTTTTTTTTTTTGGCCTTTGAACAGAAAAAAATATTACAGTTGCTATTAACGTGTCCTTAATAAGCATTCGCTAACTTGATTGGCACCCACTGAGCAGTGAGTCATCCCAAATCTCTGCTGGAAACTCTTTTTAACCATAATATCTTTACCACATCTAAATCCTGATGCAGACTGATTCCTGTTTCAGAGCATTTACATTTTTGGTCCTCTTTAATGAATGCTCAGTCATATTTCTTTCTAATAGATGGGATTGGAGGCCAAAGATCATTTTTGCCATGGGCAGTGATTGAATGTGTCAAACTGTCCTTTTTTTAAAAAAAAAAATATTGTATCAGTCAGAATGTTATATAATGTATTTAAGGTAATTACAAGTGTATATGCAAAATCTTGACATTCCACTTAATCAGTATTTTAGACGAGTGTGTAAGGATTGGGGACAGCTGTGTTGACAGACTGCATGGAGAAATTTAGTCAAACAGGATTATACACTGCAGGATTATCTGCCTATTGGAACCAGTGAAAGAAAGAAAGAAATAAAATGCCAGCAGAACCAATCCAAGAAATCATCCTGGCTTGCTTAAACGGA
This sequence comes from Bagarius yarrelli, assembly GCA_005784505.1. NCBI lineage: Eukaryota > Metazoa > Chordata > Actinopteri > Siluriformes > Sisoridae > Bagarius > Bagarius yarrelli. The sequence continues at coordinate 1,405,276 of VCAZ01000075.1, read as the reverse complement.
CACAATTATTAAGTCCATTAATGAACGCAGCTTGTTGCACAATTGTTCTTTTGCTATTTATGTTGATTGAAGTGTTTATATAGATAGAAACAGCTTTGCCTAACAGTCACACCAAAAAAAAGACGTAGTATGGCTTTTGCCCTTCCTGTGTGTGTGTGTGTGTGTGTGTGAAAAATGTATTATATAAGACTGTACTTTTGTTGAAAATATTTGCTTACATAAGATTCTGAAAATGTGTTAGTGACCTCTCTCTAGACGGAAATACAGAACTGTGAATCTCGAATAAGATGTAAAACACTTCCAAATGTAGTCAGTTATAGAAAGTAAATAACCGACAACAATGGCTGCATAATTTTTTAATTTTTGACTGGAAAAAGCATCGTTGTTACAAAAATTACATTTATGGTATTTGAGGGTGCAGTTAAGGGGAATTGTTCAAGGATTCCGCTTGGAGTTACTGGTAAATAAACCCATGACCTGCTGATCAGCAGTCAACACCTCAAACACTGAGCTTCCACTTTAATATATTTACTTTAGAGTCACGCAATATTGAAAACATTAAAAAAAAGATACGAATAAAAAATATGAATCATCACATGTAAAATCACACTGTATAGTCTTCAATGTTTAATTAAGTACAATTAATTTTTGCTAAACTTGACTTAGCTTGATATACTATCAAAAAAGCATTTTCACAAGCTGCTTCTTAGCTGGCATATCATGTCTGGTTTATTACTCTGGCAGAGAAATAAAATTGCTGACCTTCTGTGTCCATTCCATGCGGTGCAAAGGCAGCAGTGCCATTTCTGAACCCACGGAGAGCTGTAAAATTCTATGGTATTAATTTATAGAAGCAGCAAGGTGTCTCATGGGGGCAACAGGTCAGGACCATTTGCTTGAGAGCCCATTGGAGTCAATAGTCAGGTCAAGTCTCTACTTGCTAGTGCCTAATAAGCAGAACATCATCAGGGAGTCCTTTCAACTAATATCTTATTGTGTTCATTTGTATTTCATTTTTTTAGTTTTTAAGGGATGAAGATAGAATTGTGTAAAATTTACAGGTCTACATCGGTATGTTTGTTCTTGTACACTTCTGTGACTGTAGTCAAAACTTTGAAAGAAGTCTCCACAATAATATTCTAGATATACATGCGAGTTATTTGTATCAGCAGTGGGTGATTTTCACTTGTTTTTGTTACCTGGTAAGACATTAACTGCAGTAAAGACTGCCCTCAGGGACTTTTTTTTTTCTGGTGGGCAAGAAAAGAAAATAAAAAGGCCAGAGAACTTATCTGATGTTCCACCTACCTTGCTAGTGTTGAAGTAGAGCTTTTGTAGCCACTCTAGGGATGAAGTGAGTAGCTGCAGCTGGGAGCGATCATAAGCCACTAGCTGCTTTCAACAGTCCAAAACACTATGGCTAAATCTTGCATAGTAGCCGAGTTTCAGGACCAAGGACAGCACCGGGATTTTTTTTTCTTCAGAAACACTTGGACTCTTAATTGCAGTCTTATAAAACTTGCTGTTATAAGAGTAATAATTTATTGATGTAATAGTTTATCTCTAGGGGAAAAATTAGATTATTAGATGCATTGCGATAAAGACGCAGACGATTCTGAATCAATTCACGAATGGCAAATGTTGATTTTATGTTTGTGAATGACAGTTGATAATGTGATGTCAATAGGATGCAAAAAGCAAAACTTTAAAGCACGGAGATGTAGCTACCGGACAGTCTGTGGTGTGCTCATAACGGATGTTTTGTATTAATTTGGTAATTTAGCAGAACCTGTACAACATAAATTGTCCTCACCGCCCGTTTTCACTTAATAAGAAGCATATTATGTAATTTTTCTTTTTAAATGATAGTCAGTTTGATTCTGTTAAGAAATAATATATTGCCTAACACTTTTAACAGAGAATGTTTATATTCTTGTTAATGACCCTGTGTAGTTTCAGATACTAGGTAACCTGAAGATAGTTGTTAAAACAGAAGCGGACGGTGAAGCAACATAGTGGTTTTTTGAACAACAGTGTTTAGTTGTTGTTCCAGCCCAATGCGTAAACAAGAGTCGAACATCCTTTCTTTTCAACATGCGCTTCTAATCCAACAGAAACCTAAACCTAAAACTGGAGATAGCTGATATTATACCATCAATCATACTCGGCTGGCCATCAGTATATCTGGTTGAAGATTTATCTATAAGGCATCGAGAAAATATTTCCTCTATCTTGCAATGCCACATTTGTAAAGAACAACCCGCTCCTATATGGTTATTCATGTGCACAGAAAATGCTGTCCAGATTTTACATTTTTTTTAATGTACAATCCAATAAGAAATTTGCAGGTATAAATAGGGGCCCAATTGTTAATTGATACGATTGAGGATGGAAGTGATTCTTGGGTAGACACTTAAAAATTCAAAGTCTTAATATCACTTAATTAAGCAGTGTTTTTACGCTTGTTTACTGTCATGTTACATTAACCACATTGACTATATTTCCCATGGTTATTGTTAGTCATTTAAATCACATCTGCTTAGTTGAAGTTCTCATTTATCATGTTATGTTTACAGATCGCAATAATGCGTTGACTTTTCAGTTAGTCATTAAATGGTAAGTTGTTGATTTTGTATTTAATTGAAAAATCTGTTTAAGTATACAGTATACTGATATGTAGTGATACAACTGAGGTGTTCCGAGTCCACTAGTACAGTGCTCTGCATGTGGAAAAAGGATTATATTCGTTCTAATCATTCAACAGTCTGACAGCGTAAGGAAAAAATCTCTTCCTCAATCAAGTTTAAGCCGGACCGAATACTGCTTCACTACCTTTCCGAGGGCATCAGTGAGAACAGTCCATGACTTGTATAGCTTGGAGTCATAGTTGTTTGTGAAATCCCCCCCCCCAGAGATCATTATGCATTAAGATTTCTTTAAAAAATCAGGCTGTAATGCATCAACAACTGTGCCATGGTAAAAATCACCACACAGTTATGGCCTTAATGTGCCAAACTGCCAATTGGCACGCCCTGTTCTAGGGTGCTGTATCATATCTTCAAATAAAAAAAATCCCTGTGTAAAAATCCCATTTTCCCTGCCCACATATAAAATCACAAAATGCCAAAACTCGCATTAGATAACACTTAAATCTTTAAATTGTACTATTTCAATTTATACATGGCAATGAGCAATAATCAAGATGGATTGAATGCTGAATTCTTAAAGTTTTACCGGATACATACTGGTCTGTTATTGCGGGTGAAAGGACCACGTCACCGCTAACTTGTTTATATCTTTTGTTTTTTGGTGCTATGATTGTCTAAATCGTCCAGATCACAGCAAGAAAAGAAATCCAAAAAGGTAATTTCTTACCTTTTTAACTATAAAAAAACAAACAAAAAAAACCCCAATACACTAGTATGTCATTTAGAATGCAGCTTTTCGATATTAATCGAGGGCTACTTAAATTTATTTTGAGCTACCTAAAACTGAAGAGTGCCTGTTTAAAGGGCTACCAGGAATTAAAAAAATTTGCGAGCCATAGAACATACTTACTTGCTTAAATGTAATATGTAATTTCTGACATAGTAAAGGACTCAAGGAAAAAAACGACCTTTCTACTAAACAGTTAACATGACCATTATGACAAGTTTCTAATTCATACATTAAAATGAGGACTTGGAAATAGTGCAAAATGTTGCGAATCAAGCTATGTTTTAAACATGTGTGCTAGACATCTCCTAATACCAGTTGTTTTCCTAGCAGTAATTTTGGTGGTGCTGCAAAACCAAAATTAGATCACTATTCTGCCATGTGTTTAATGGCTGTCGTGCATAACAAACATTCTAGGTGAGCTGTTCAACAGTGTCATTATCAGCCAACGAGTTTCCAGTGCCAACAGAGTCCCGTGTTTCCCAAAACAGTCTTAAATTGAACACTTTCTTCTTCAACTTTTCTCTTTAGTCTATTTTACCCGCCGCCCCAAAGTGTAATCCGATGCTGAAGCTGCAAGATACGTAAAAAGCTACGCTTACCAGTTTTGCAGGCTCACAAAACAAAAGTACTGGTAGTAGAGATTAAAGCCTGTTATGAAAGTAAAGCTCTGGCGGAGTGTGATATGGAGGCACTGTCAGACAAATACTTAAGTTCTGTTTTGCTCAATACCTGGGAAGAAGGATGAGTTAAGGGAGCTCGTTAAGTTTTATAAGTAAGAAATAAAACACTTAGAACTGTGCTGTATAAAAAATAATCGCATGCATCAAATCCTAAAATGTTTTATTTTTTTATGCCATAATGATGATGATGATGGGCTTGCTGCTATAGTCGGTCTTGATGGTGTTATTCTTGCGAAGCGGCAACGCTAGTTATGTCACGTTTCCATGTTTTGTTTAAAAAATTGTAATAATAACAATTTAGTTCAGAAAAGAGACACAACAATCTAAAACTGGACGCAGTTGCGCAATGCAGTATGTCAAGCCACTGTCACAAAATCACATCAGATCATCAGCAGCAGGAGTCAAATTTTATTAGCATGTGAGATTCATTACATTAATCCGAGTTAATAAAAGTAAGCGAATTAAAACAGAAGTAAAGAAGAACTCTAATAAACACACACACACACACAGGTTAACCGGTGAGAGATGTTTTTCCCACTGTCACAACTTTAGTTGATGTTAATTTCTCAATCATTTGAATCATGTTTATCAAGAAATATTCATTATTAGTAGTAGTAAATATTAGCTTAAAAAAAAGACAAGTTATTGTTTTAATTGTAAACAAATCAGTGTTTGACTGAATTGTTTGAACGTGCCAAACACATGACACGTCACTTATTTCTTTTGGACACATGATGTAACGTAGCAATTAAGCAATAATAAAGCATAAATCTAATTTATGAGAATGTAATGATTTCTAATGACTAATAGAAACCACATTGAAAGGTATTTACTGTTGGCCGAATATAATAAATCTGTTGTTATTTAAGTTAAAGACTGATAATAAGCATGGGCAGCACTGTGGCTTACTGGTTAGCACTGTTGCCTCAAAGCAAGAAGGCCTGGGTTCGATTCCCGGGCATGTTCTCCCTGGACTTGCGTGGGTTTACTTCACGTAATCCGGTTTCCTCCCATAGTCCAAAAACATGTATGTTAGGATGAGTGGTGATTCTAAATTGCCCATAGGAGTGTGTGTGTGGCCCTGTGATGGACTGGCGACCTGTCAGAGACGGCTCGGATAGGCTCCAGCAGATCCTCCTGACCCCGAATAAGGGAATACGCGGGTATAGAAGATAGATGGCCAGATTAATAAGCATCATTTATAAGTCTCTGTACATTTGTCATACAAATGTCATTTGACATTTTCTTACAGCTCCATCAAAAGGGAGAGGACAACAATTTTGGCTCAGTAATCAAATCATTGAATAAATTAATTAAAAGTCTGTGGGATGAATTGGAAAAAACCTCCAGAGAATTTCTATACAGATTTCTGTGAATAAACAGTTACAACTCAAATGGTTACCATGTTAGAATAAGTATATTAATTTAACCTTTATGTTGCCCTCTGGTCAAATTTAAACCTTTTAGAAAGAATTGAATGAAAAAAAAAGTTTAGCGGTAACGGCGCAATATTTTTTGCTATATAATCAGTTCAATCAGCAGGATAAAAGTAATATGGCTTACAGGAAGACAATACAGATGTTATTATATTGAAAATATATGAAAATAATAATCATTTAGTTAATTTAATTTATTGTGATTGTTCTTATACCCTGAACTAACTGTCACAGCGGCTGTTTAAAAAATAAACCTTTTACCTAAACGTCAGATTTTCAAATGCTAAGAAGTGATTTTCTACTTCTGTAATTTAAGTAAATCACTGCAAGACTTAATTAGAAAAGAGAAAGTGCTGGTAACTTAGTCTAAGTGCCTTGGACTAGACTGACGAGGTGCTCATAGCAGCAATCATGCCAATTTAATGTTTTTGTCCTTCCCTTTCAGCATTTAGAACACAACGAAGTGTACAATTGTTGCTTTAAGAAGTCTCATTAGTTGTAGAAGTGGGTGAAAATTTCACCCTATTGTTTGGGAGACTTGTGACATAAGGTGTGTTTTTGATGGATGGTGATGCAGTTTAAATAGGTCTGGTGATTTAAAATTGATGGAAGTGCTGTCTGGGGTTAGTCCTGTCATCCCACTGGAATATGAGGCTTCATTAAGTTTCAACCGAACGTGTGCTTTACAGACACCATGAAAGCACCACACTGTGCTTTATGGGATTTTGGGGAAAGCCTTGAGGCAGTGACTAGGTTGCTCCAAGCGTGAAGCATCCTGTGCCTCCCTGTAGAACCACACTGATTTTACACTTCATTACTAAAGTCAACCTGCTGGGAAAAGAAAGGAGATCAATAAAACTGTTCCATGTATTTTTAAATCTCAAGACTCCTCATGTGTAATGCATAAAAAACGCAAACATTCCTAGGAACAGTTGTGTGCGAGTTTAATCTTGAGGTTGGTTGCTAGTGAGATCCTTCAAAGGCTACATCTACACTTCAGGTCTTAATGCCCAGTTCCAATTTTGTGACCGTATCCCACACAAAACAACCCACACTAAAAAATGTTTTCACGTATATATTTTTTTTACTTGAGTCTATGAAAAATTAATAACTTGACCTAAACAATATTCTGTATGTCTGAGAAAAATGGCACAACGTATATTTTTCTTATTAAAAAAAAATAATAATAATAATCAATTAATTTTTGTTTTCTCTAATCACATTGATATGGATTTAATCAAAAATATTTCTTATTTTTAAAAAATACAACTTGTTTTAACCAAAGATTTGGATGTTGCATAATGTGATTTAACACTAAGGAATGTGACTTAGTATTAAATCGTATCCAAAAGTACATTTAATAATTTGTATTTACAGATGTACGTATTCAATACAGTAGCCTGAATTTACCGTTTAATTGGCTGCTTGCACATTGATTATTGCTTTCTTTACACACGCATTTATGATGCATACTCGTACTCAAAAAAAAACTGCAGTAAAAAAAACACAAAATAAATATTAACATAGTTTTTTAACACTCTTTTTATGGCGTTTATGGATTTTCATGGACATATATTTTCAAACAGATTTTTGGTTCTAGGTTTTCTAAAAATACAGCTCCATGTTTTTAAGGCGAAGTAAAAACCTGTCAAATCAAGTTTAATGTTACAAATTTCAAACAGCAGAAACAAATGTGTATATACAGCCCATCGTCGCCCTCTTCTCCTTTCGGCTGTTCCCTTTTAGGGGTCTCCACAGCGAATCATCTGTCTCCACCTAACCCTATTCTCTACGTCCTCTTCACTCACACCCACTAACTTCATGTCCTCCTTTATCGAATACACATACCTCCTCTTTGGTCTTCCTCTCTGCCTTCTGCCTGGTAGCTTCATTTCTAACATCCTTGTTTCTACGTCGCCTTAAAAATGTAAAGCTGTATTTTTTTTTTTAGAAAATTTGCTATCTAAGAATTCAGATCAAAAAAAGATCGTCGTTTGAAAATATATAACTATAAAAACTATAAAAAGTGTTAAATATCAAAAGTTCAATATTCAAGCTTGGAAAAAATAAAATTCAAAACTAATGTTAATATTTATTGTTTTCTTAGTTTTTTTTTTTACTGCAGTTCTACTTCAGACCTATTGTTTTTTATACAATATTAGTTCTCGTATTAGTTTTAGTAATAGTAATTACTTTCAGTAAAGGAAAATTGATTTAACATACGAGTAATTTGAGTAACAAGCCCTGTCACAGAACGAATTAAACTCGTAAGTCAAGGCACCCCTGTATTAGTATAAATGAGAGAGCAATTACTGATCGTTGTCCTCACAAGATGCAGATGACCCAGACAGAGTGTAAATTAAAATTAACAAGGATTTAAAGATCAATTAGGATGAGATCTTGGACAAAGATTTGGCTAATGCCGTTCTGTGCATAAAGAAAATGTTTTTAGCGCTACTAGAAGTTTTGCTGAAAATAGGCAGTGGATCATTAATCTGGTTTATTTGTCCTGTGCATTTATATTGCTTCAAGGTGCACATTAAAAAATATTGAGTGGACCAATGACTGGCAGTCACTCACATTTCTAAATTCAGTGAAAGACAATAAAACGTTTTATGACAACCATTTGTTATTGTCTAACTTATTTGTGCAACTTTGATGTGGTGACGTTTTTTTTTTTTTTTTTTTTACTGATGGGTTGCTTGCACTGTCGTCTTGTTGCCTGTAACAGCGGACTATAGTTGTTTACCATTTCAATTCAAGGGCATTTATTTACGCAAATAATTGTGGCTTACAAATAGCTATTACGTACAAGCAAATTTAGTACATTGTGTTGTACATTATAAGATGCCCCCCTACTCATCGTGAGTGTAAAGACCACTTGTATCAAATTAGCCTAGCCTTTCTGTCAGCCTGAACTAGTCTGCCTATTGTTGTCGGTCCTTTATCAACACCATGTTTTCATCTGCTGCACTATTCTGTCAACTTCGAGGAAATTGTTCATAAAAACCCAGCCTCTCTGCAGTTTATACAATATTCAAAGCAGCACCTTCAGATGGAGAGCTCTTTACCTTTTGCCTGGTAGCTTCATTTCTAACATCCTCCTACCAATATATTCACTATCCCTCCTCTGTACATGTCCAAACCACCTCAATCTGGCTTCCCTGACTTTCTCCCTAAAACATGTCACATGAGCCGTCCCCCTGATAAACTCGTTCCTGATCCTGTCCGACCTCGTCACTCCCAAAGAAAACATTTTCAGCTCAGGAACTTCCAGCTCTGCCACCTGTTTCTTCCTCAGTGCCACTGTCTCCAAAACAAATATCATAGAATCATTTCATGGAATCTAGATTTCCGTACATCATAGTTCTAACATCTAGTACATATGTTTTAAACTGATTTAAGTTTACATTAATTTTTATTTTAAACCCTGTGAAATGACTTCCTCCTCTGCTAAGAAGTCTACGATTGTCTAAGAAGCATGTATGGCAGTGTAAGAAGTATTGCAGTGTGTATTGTGCTGTAGTGTATATAGTGATGAATCGTGATGCATTGTATCTTGTATTATATGCATGGAATCGCAATGCTCTTGCTAATACACAGCCTTACTGATAACGTTCTGAAATGTGCCTGGATTTACATAGTTTATGCATCCATTTTGGTTACAAATTTGCTAGATGTCCAGAGTTATTGCTGCTCCGCCTTTATTTGTTAATCCTCAGCCAACATTTAATCCTGCTTGGGGTGTGAATACCTTCATATTTATTCATTCATTCATTCAATCATTCATTAAGTAGTAGATCTAATGCAGGTTCAGACTTTATAATGTTTGATGGTCTTGATTGATATTATTGCCCCCATGCCCTCATTTCAAGCTCTTTCTTTCTTTGTCTTTTTTTGTTTCTTTTTTACTTTTGTCCTTCTTCTTTCTTTCTTTCTTTCTTTTTTCTTCTCTCTCTCTCATATTTGCAACAAAAACATTGCCAGCACTTAAATGTCTGACAGCCAGATAGAAAAAAAAAATCCAACCATAAAACATCCAGTATTACTTTTCGAAGTTTTAAGAGTATTCATAAATCAGACCGGTTCTCCATAACTACACATCATGGCATCATTTAGGGTTTGTGTCTTGTGATTTTTTTTTTTTTTTTTCTTTTTTTTTTTTTTTTAAAAAATGTTTAGGTGACTCTTTCTTCTCTTTAGCTTTCATGTGATTTTTTTCCCCTTTGACCTGAATTTCCCCTGCTGCCGCATGACTAATCTAACATTTATGTAACTCGACTAAACTGGAACCTCATTTTAATGCAAGGTCAAAAGCTGTGGATTAAAATATTGCCATTGCTGTTGTCAACAAATCTGAGCCATGCATAAAATGTGTAATAATACTACTATTAATAATGCAAAAGAAATAGTGGAGGAATGCTTTTGCCCAACTTAATACATAATTCATTTTATGAGAGAGAGAGAGAGAGAGAGCGAGAGAGAGAGAATTTAGAGTTAGTGGACCAGAAGCCTAGCTCCTGTATTGATTTTGCAGTGTGGACGTTAAAAACTAAAGTGCATTTTTAAATCTACTCCATGTAAATGTAAATATTTTAACAACCCAACCAAATTATTTTTCAAAATCTAAAATAAACCTTTTCTATTCTTTTCAACCTTTTCGAGGCATTTTTCAACTCGAGCTATAATTTGCAGTTATCCGCTCCATCTAAATGACCGTATGTTCCTTACGTTAAAAGTAATCATTTCATTTAATTGTATTTTTTTACAACATGATAGAAAATAATGCACCTTAGACAGGTCCTAACCAGCTAAAGTGTAAAATAAACCCAGTATAAACTTTTTCCCAAACACAAATTTAAACATAAAACTATATAAGACAGATACTAGAAGTTATTCCTACTTACTGAAAATAAAAACAAAAATTAAGTAACACATTTGGGTTTTAACTCTTCTAATGGTTTGTCATCCCGAAAAGCGTTGTGCTATTTTACATTTACATTTGCAGCATTGGGCAGACACCCTTATTTAGAGTCGACTTACGATATTCCTTGTTCTACAACTGAGCAACTGGGGGTTAAGGGCCTTGCTCAGGGGCTCAGCAGTGGTGGCTTGGTGGGGCTGGGAATCAAACCCAGGTCCTCAAGTTGGTACTCCATCAACTTAACCACTGCGCTACCACTTCCCCTTATTTTAATTATTATTTGGTGTTTCGCGACAGATGGAATCCTTTCTGTTGAATTGCTTCCAACTTTTGAATTAGTCAACGAATTAACATAAATAGAAAATATAGAATATTTTTAGAAAAAATTTGCTTTGATTAAATGAAGAAATTAAAATGATGCCTCAGGTTTACATTTCAGTCATCACAATTTTAGCAAGGTAACGTCAACTAAGGGGCAGTTTAAAAATGTTTCTATCTTACTGTGGTGCTGACGTATATTTTTTTTATATACAAGGGCGGCACACGGCATGCACGTTGATACCGCATCACTTATTATCTGTGCGTGCTTTTCACATGTCTGCATTTGAAATAATAAATTTAAGCACGCAAAAGGCGGCTATGTGAATTAATAATGGGAATAATGCCAGTAAAATAAACGGGTTTACTAACAAGTGATGGCATGTCCAACGAATTCAAAGGTACCTTTTACAAACAGGAAGTGTTAAGGTAAGGTAAGAGGCAAGACCGTTTATGTAACGTGCAACTTATGACCAGAAAGAAACAGAAAGGCAATAGCTATTTTCCTTGGTAATTAGTTACTTTTATGAAATAACTCAGTTGCTATTTTGTTTAAGTTATTACTATTTTAAAGTAACAGACCCAGCATTGATGTGAACGGTCCCTAAGCGTGAGAACCATAGTTTTATACCTGCTGCTAATTTAGCTCATTTGTACTGCTTGTGCAATTATTGTCTTTGACTAGAAGGAAATTGATGGTAAAAGATTTTAACCCTTAATCATGTGGTTTGGGGTAAAAAGTATGTTGGTGTCAGCAGGTACTGTTTTCCCACTGAAACTGAAAGTTTGGTCCTTTTTTTTGTTGGTTTTCTCAAAAAAACCCCAAAAAAACATGCCAGTAGGTAGGCAGATTCTAGTTGTGTGAATTTTTAATCATTTCGCCTGTTAGCCCTTAATAAATAATCCGGTAAAAGTGCAACTGAAGTGTTGAAATTCAATAGCTTTAATATGTTACCGTGAGAAGGAAAGATTCGTCCCAGACATCTCAATCAACGCAGTAATTAAATGAAACGCAGACGGGTGTGGATGGCATTAAATTACTAGCATTTAAACTTTGGAGACATAAAAGAAAGGTCACCCCTCCTCTTACTCTGCAGCTCTGTAATCAATGCTATTAAGGAGAGGTTTTTTTTATTTATTTTGGAATATATTTAAATATCTTTCATATATTTGGGTTTAGGTTAAAAACATGTAGTTGGGAGCAGGGGAAATGTATTGTCTCTATTTCAGTTTGCACACTTTAATATTACTTAAGACAACAGATACAATAGAACTAAAAAAAAGACAATACCTCATTGGCTGCGTTCTGCAGGAAAAGCATATAATCTTTAAATCTTTCTTTAAAATCTTTGAGCTTTGGTTCAATGTACATTTTACCGAAGCCTTAGCAATGCCTGTGCTTGTTATAGTAGCCACCGTAAGACACCTAAGCCTTAAGCATCATAAAAAATGTGAATAAATCAAGCCTTTAAAAAAAAAAAAGTACCAACATTTGTCCAAAAAATATCGACTGCAACTCAAATAATAAGTAAAAGAAAAGAAACCATTTAAGTCATATAATGATAGCAGTTAAACGTAGCCATCATTGTAATAAACGTTAATTGTTTTGATCCTGTTTTGCAGGCTCGGAGTTTTACTAGATGTAAACGTGAATTTGACTTAATAGAGAGCTAATTACCTGTGCAAGTAGTAACAATGTGTTGCAAGTTATTGCAAGTAATAATTGTGTAACTGTCATTATAAAGTGAGGGAAGGCAAAACCATTTAAATAAGAGGGCAAAATTGAAATTTCAGTATTTCTGTCTACTGAAGTTTTTGTCTCAGAAAATAAAAGTAAACAACAAATAAGTAATGTGGACATACTGGCGCTATTGCCTGGAGAGGTCCAAGGAAAAATAGTTATGTGGACATAGTGACGCTATTGCCTGGAGAGGTCAGAGAAAAATGTGCAGGCAAAACTAACTACTTAATGCAAACTTG